>JARLTB010000166.1:11970000-12297500 GCA_030141615.1 Unio pictorum | reverse complement strand
GGCGACCGTTGAAATAAATACTTAGCGCTCCCCTAATCATTTAAATATTTCTACTTGTTCAATTTCAGTGATAAACTTATATTCAAGTAACTTATGTAAGTATGCTTCTTTAATTTGAATCGCTTTAAAATTTGAGTAGATCTCGAAACTGAAGAAATAGTAAAACGTGCGTGTGCGATTGAGGCCGTCATGACGCGTTTCCTTATTTTCTGTTCTTGACATTCAATTTGCTTACTAAAATACAATTTAATTCATCATGCTAGTTCTCAACACTAGTGCCAGGAGAGTTATACTTTGTTGAAAAACCTCTACGCTTTCCAACATCCTGTAATTGACGAATTTTTCAGCAATATAATAAATGTTAACATACTGTTTGCAATAGTTATTGAACTCCAAAATTGTGCTTAAATTTGACAATCTACAAGGGAACACGTGTATCATCCCCCCAAAAAGATACAAAAAGGATAAAATCAGTTTATAACCTTTTCGAATGCCAAGCGAACTTAAATGCGGTTTCTTATATATGTATGTATGTATGTATGTATGTATGTATGTATGTGTGTGTGTGTGTGTGTGTGTGTGTGTGTGCGCGCGCGCGCGCGCGCGCGTGCGTGTGTGTGTGTGTGTGTGTGTGTGTAATTACTTACGGAACTGACATATATAGTTGTATTTAAAGCCCAGTGAATCACACACCGAATCATGCCAGTGTCCATTGTCGGTGAAACGTAAATGGACACAGTCTTCGATACCGTGTGTTATGAAATTATTACTCTGGCCGGATGCCCAATATCTGAAGCTTCCAAGAGGTGTACCTGAAGTCATATAAGAAGGTATTGCTAATTTTGTAGGTAGAGCAAAATTAACAATATAGATAATTAAGTGTTTTGTTATTATATCTAGATTGTATTTTTTTTATAATTTCATGCGAGAAGTTTTCTGACTTTTATGAATTGCTTATACATTGATTCTTTCCAAGACACAAACGTTTCTTCAATTTCATACTGTTATGCGTATCTGTGAGCTTCATATTTATTGAGGGTTGTGAAAATAGTTTTTGCCTACCTGACGTTTGTCATGATTTTAAGAATGACGGAATTTTCCATTAGAAATTACTCGCATTTAGTGAATTACAGACCAGCCTATTGTATTGTAAGTAAAGTGTGTATTTATATATAAATGGGATCTGGTAAACAATCAGTCATTCCTGTTTCGTATCAGTTTTTGAGAATCTGTAATCAGATATCATTGCGAGGCATGCTTTATTGAAATTATTCATTGGAAGTGCAAATTGCTCCTTAGCGTTTGGATTATCACATTAATTTGGGGTTATTGTGAAAACATTCAAGACGTTTGGTATATTAGCATATTAAAGAGTTTGGTAAATCAGGAAATTCAAAACTATTGGTAAATCAGGGCGTTCCAGACTTAATACATCAGGAACATTCAACACTATTAGAATTCATTCGTAACATTCTATACTTTTGGACCTGTGAAAGCACATTTAGGATAATGTAAGTGTCTCTAAAATTTTCATATTGTATTCTTGGAAACAAATTGTATCTTAAATTTTTCTAAACTTGTTGGTTTCGCTTCTTCTGTTACATAGATTCGTAACAATATTCATTTTCATTCGAATTAATATAGTCAGTTGCTTTTATAATATCAGCTAGACTTGAGCATCGGATATCAATGTGTTGTTTGAATAGTGTTAGGAAGTACTTTTTATACACATTTAGTATTCATTTTTTATTCTGAGCAATACACTATTATGATTATATAAGGAATAATATATGTAGACATTTGCCGGATACTCGGGAAATACTAATAGCTCTTGGCAGTAACATTTAACACATGCTCCGGCCAACGTTTGTTCACGGCAAACTGTAATATTACATCATTTCCCAAAGTGTATTAACGTAGCAGCATCTATGTATCAGTTTGGGATGTCACCCAATCCTTTTTATCGGGCTGCACTCACAATTAATGTTTTTTTCCGCATCGTGGAATGGTTGATAACACGCAGTTCTATTACGTTCTCCAGCCACACAGAATGAAGAAATGTTATGACTAAGGAAATAAAGTATTCATTCAGAGTGATAGAAATACCAATGAAAGCAAAGTGGATTTTCAGCCTCTATTCTTAAATTTCATTACTGCATTAATCAAAATACGGTTCAAAGTAAATTTAATTTTACCGATTTACTAGTCACGCATCTGATGCTTGCAATATTCCTCCGCCATGAGATATTATATATAACGATCCTGAAAAGTACTTTGCGCTGTCCCGAAAAAAATGATAAAATTAACCAACGTACCACATCAGACCATTCATTACATAAACTTTAAACTGCATACGATAGTTTCACATTTTAAAACATGTTTATTCTTTTTATGTAATGAAATATGCTTTGTCTGAATCTCTAAGATGTGTTGGAACCCGCCCCCTTCGGGCTCAGATTCAACAATTCAGTCGGGTTTCAGCCAACGTTAATACCAGAAATTAAATTTTAAAAAATGTGTGAGAACTATGCTCTCATTTGTACATGTGTTGTCTCAACATACCATCTGCCCATTTCCAATGCTGTTCTTCAGCTTCATCGTTCAAACCAATCCATATGCCGTTGTGACCAAATCTAAGGTCCCTTAGCTTCTCCATGATGAAACTTTGAATGTCTGAGGTATCCACCGTTGCTAAGTAACCTCCTTGATGTTCGCAGATTCTTTTGGCGTCATGCCAATACGTTTCACTACCCAGAACGAATTCATAACAGTAGTCTCCATGGGCGTATGTAGTGGACGTTTTAACTGGACAGCGGTCAGTAAAATGGTCGTTCAACAGAAAGGCGACGATCGAGGCTTTGACAAAATGAAAAGATTTATAAATCATACTCAAACTATAAGAACACTGTTTGGTGGAAATGTCGAAAATTTACATTCAAATGTGTTTTACTTTTATACATATAAACTTGTCAGTACGTAGTAGAAATCTCTACAAAGTCGTTTTAAAACTAAAACTCCATTAAAGGGAAATACATTGTCAGAGATCCTAAGTCTAAAGATTTCTCCAAGGCTTGTAACAGTTAACACAATGCTTAACATCAATATAATGAACACTAAGTTATGGCAACAAAGTAGAAATTATCAATCATTTACTTCAACATTTAATAAATCAATAATGTAGAATTTGTACATATACGCATACTTACGATAGCAATGTCAGGCATAATTATTAAACTTAATATGAGAATATTCAATTTACAGAGTTGATTGGAATTGTCATAGATAAAATAATTACTTAAAATAGTCACATGAAAATAACATAATTCAACGTGTCAGCTCTCATAATCTTCTGTCTCCTCCATATCATAGTCCAAAGGATGAGCATTGATACAAGCAGAACCTCGACATTCATCACAGGCAGGTGAACCTTTATGAATGTGTGTGCATCATCTGCGTCTTGCAATGCTACAATCATTCAGTTATATGTGATCATTTCCAACAGGCTGCTTGGTACTGGTTGGATATCACTGGCCACAGGAAGATATGCCCCTTACACACCTTTCCATTCTCACCTAATAGGGTCTAATTTAGTATTAAACTTGCCAGACTTTTACTTGGTAGCAGATGTGACTGTGGCAGATGATGGAGGCAGTGACCTCAACTGGACAAATGTTGAAGTTTTCGTTTCCCTCTCACACAAATACTTAAGTAAGTTGATCGGTTGATTTACCACTGTAAACAGCCAAGGCATATACTCCAGCCGAAACCACCACATACTCAGCAGCAGGGTTTGAGTTGTTGAAGATCTATGTCTACTCTTCAAGCTGTCTGGTTTTCATGAATCAAACACCTATTCCAATCCATTGCAGTTGGAATGTTATATTATAACAAATCATATCCTGAATTTAGAGAATATAACGAGACACTGCAGCGGAGTGACATATCTTCACATCTGATTGATTTTCTTGTATTTTATAAGCTTTCTTAGGTTTTGGCAACTGGAAAGTTGATCCCCAAAGAAGAATATTCAACGCAGTATCGACATGAATGTGACCCCTTCTATCTCCAGGAGTGACTTTTCCAGTCAACATGTGTGTAACTTCGTTGTTGCCATTCTAGGTATCTCGCGAGGACCAGAGCTATACGCTAGGTATACGATACAATCTAGGCAGTTAATTTCAATGATAAGTCCGCCGACTTCTAGTATGACGACTGGCTTCAAGGGGCTGTCATGCGCCTCGTTGCTTAAGATAGTATGAGCTTTCAACCACAGCGGCTGGTGCATGGTTATAATTGGTGTCAGATTATTCTTTCTAGTTTGATTTTTCAAGAAGATCAGCAATATTCTCGTGATTCTTAGTTTGTTATAAATTATTGTAATTTACATTGCATATTATTGTAATTTACATAAACTACTTAATACATTGAATCAATTTCATGATATATTTTTGTGACAAGAAACAAGGAGTATATTACTTGTTTCATGTTACACGTACTACTTTAAAACATTGTATCGGACAATCGTGATGTCGAGTGCACCAAAGTCACGTGAACTTGATCCAATTCAAACATCACTGTTGCTTGAGTGCTTTGATTCAATATTGCCTTCACTAACTGATGTTATTAATACCTCTCTCTCATCCGGACAATTCCCATCATTTTTCAAAGGCTCTGCTGAAGAAACTACCTCTGAGTTTCTAATCTCCCGTTCATATAAAATAAATTTAGAAAAAGTTTTCTAACCCAACTTGTAACTTATATAAATTAAAAGTCTTTTTAACAATGTACAGTCTGAATATCGCCCTTGCCGCAGTACAGAAACTAAACTTATAAAAGTAGTTATATACATTCTCTCTGCTTTGGATAGCGGAAATATTACAGTCCTCACCCTCCTTGATTTGTATGCAGCATTTGACACAATAGACCATGAGATATTAATTCGCCGTCAACAGCATGTATTAGGCACTCACAATACAGCCTTACTGTGCTTCAAGTCCTACTTGGTCAACAGGACACAACTTTTGTATCTAAAAAAAGAATACACTCCAACGCAGTTGATCTATATTGTGGTGTTCCACGGGGGGTCTGTTCTTGGACCTGTTCTCGTCATTCTATACAATCAGAACGCTCTCAAAGTGTCATAGATAATCATCCAGTGTCTCACCAATTGTACGCTGATGACACCCAAATATACAAATCTAGCCACCAAACTGAAATTGATGCTACTATCCAAGGAGTAGAGAGGTGCATTTCTGATGTAAAATCATAGATGACATGGAACAAGCTGCAGATGAATGGTGAAAAAACTGCGGCCGTTATGATCACAACACAAAAACTTTCTCATTTACATTCTTTACCTCAAACAATAAATATCAGCAACATCAAGTTAAAATTCACACAGTCAGTGCGAAACCTTGGTGTTAATATGGATAGTACTCTCACATTGCATCAACATGTCATGAACATATGCAAGACTGCATATCCTGATCTGAGACGCATCAGCTCCATTCGCAATTATCTTTCAGTTGATGCCACTAAAACACATGTGTGTTCATTAGTACTTTCAAGACTGAACTACTATAACTCAATTCTGGCTTGTTCGTCTCAATCTATACTCCAGAAACATCAAAAAGTTCAAAACACAGCTGCTCGGATTATCCGTAGAGCCCCACGATCAGAGCACACATCCCCGCTGATTGTACCCTATCCAAGCTGTCCATTTGATCCAGAATCAAACGCAAAATTTGTTCTCTGTGCTACGTTTCAGTGACGGACTCCAGTCCAACATATCTATCCGGCCTCACCCATGTGTACACACCGGCAAGATACTTACACTCCTCTTCTGACAATCGTATACTCATTATTCCCATTATGAAAACGAAGTCATATGGACACCGTTCGTTCGCATACCAGGGCCCAGCAACGTGGAATGAATTTCCATTGTAATTAGACACAAAGACACAGTGATCCCTTTCAAGAGTGCTCTTAAAACGCACCTTTCTCGACTGCAAGAACAAACTTAAAGAACTAATAATGTTTCCTACCTTAAATATTTTCAGAAGTTTTTTAGTTATATCATTATAGAGGTTGTAAAGCGCTTAGATCTTCGAAAGATTAAGCACTATAAAAGGCCTTCATTATTATTATTATTATTATTATTATTATTATTATTATTATTATTATATTGACACACTTCCCTGAGACTCGTACAGGGCCTGCATTTGGTACATTTTTCTAATCTGATCCATTTTGGACAACAATTTGAAATGATTGTTTTGTGATTGACCAATAGCATATTTGAGTGTAATACTAGTCTGGGAAATGTTTTTTTCTTTAAAAATGAATTGCTATTTTGTTATTAATAATAGCTTCTCCTGAAGCAACTTTCCTAGGAGTGGGGGTGGGGGTACAGTGCCCGATTGATTGTCCACAAAACAGAAGAACAGTTTGCGCAACGCATGTCATTTACTATTCGGCTAGTGTGAAACTATCATGAACTACTACTGCTGTAAGTTTCAATTTGGCAGCGTTTATTAGTTATTAAACAACACAACACCTATATAAAACAACACAACATTATGTAAAAACAACACAACACCTATATAAAACAACACATTTGCGTAAAAACAACACAACACCTATATAAAACAACACATTTAAGTAAAAACAACACAACACCTATATAAAACAACACAACATTTATGTAAAAAGAAGACAACACCTATATAAAACAACGCAACATTTATGTTGCGTCAAAACACAACACCTATATAAAACAACACAACATTTATGTAAAAACATCACAACACCTATATAAAATACTTTTATGCAAAATAACAATTGTGAACAGGAAGAAATGATCAAAAATTGTTCACAGTCCCTGCAAAAATAAACCTTAGAGAAAATGATTATGCTTTTGAAAAGCATCTCTCAGATTATTAAAAGTTAATAAAGATTTGCATAAATATTCAGAAGGAAACTTCAATGTCCTGCCATTAATTAAATTACATAATTAGAAGGAACCTTATTTGACAAGCATTCTACAATTAGACCTTAACAGTTTGAACCAATTATTCGAGCTTTTTAAAAAAATAAACAGGATTATATGTATACGTTACCAATAAATTGATATATTTTTATAACATGATTATAGGAAACCAATACTGGTTGTTTTGCAATCGATTCGAAAAATGACCGCCAGTAACAGCAGAAAAAAAATTCACGAAGGCAGGGAAAGGACAATTTCCATGGTCTCAGTCAATAAGTAAAGATAAAGCTATACAAGAATTCGATGGGTTTATTTGTATCAAGCTGATTAACATCAATTGATATGTTAACATGTCGACATATACAAAATATTAAGCTGCGACCAATATATGTAAAGTTACTATGTGCTTTTTGGGGGAGCTCAAGTGAGTAATATATTAATACGGTATTCATGATACGAGTTGAATAATGTTCAGATTTTACGACACTTGTCAAACAATAGCTGGAGATTATCAATCTAAATTGATAAATTTAATTTTAAATAATCGCCCATTTGAGAATAACAGTTTTAATTTAATTTAAGTTTGGAGAAAATGAAGAAGGAATAATTGTTTGATACCGGTTGATATGCTGCACCTTTCATCTGTTATAAATTGTCCCAGACGCTAGTTGAGTTTATAATGCACACTTCTAAAACCAGTAATATTTAAAACTATATTTTTTAAAACCAAGCATAATTCAAACAGAAACCATCTTTCAAAGCAATTGAACAGTTGTCCATCACTAAACACCATGCAAATTCCTGTGTGATGTCAGTTAGTTGCTTCGGTTTTGGTCATTCAAGCCATATATATTGATTACGATGTGATTGTTTATTATATTTTTACCTAACGCGTATAATTTTCACTAATGAGTATTCCATTTGTTTGATGCTTGTATGAAGAGATGATTATTGGATGCAAAAATTCAAGATTTACTGTAATGAATATATGACCAGATATTTATATCATTTGATATGGAACAGTACAGTAGACAAAGAAAATGTTTATTTACAGTCGGAATTTCATCACATAATAATAAATATTAGCTCCTTGGAGTTATTTTACCGAGTAAAATAAATGCTCTGGTTAGACAACAGTCTGTCAGTCGGGAGACTGACACGTGCCGACATCCTTTTGCAGAGGTGATTTTATTTACTCCATTTTATTTACTCCAATAAGTTAACAAATATAAACCACTTTTGGCATAGGGTGGTGTCCATGCTAAAGGCTTCAACCCTCTATTTACTGACCTATACCTTTAGTTTTATTTGTAATTAGTCCATGTGTAATAAATTTGCCACATTTCGACAGATGTAACCTTTCTTCCCCAACATCTCTTGGGCAATCGACTCGAAAAATGCCACAAAAATGTTGATAATATGAGAAAAAGCTCCAGAAAGCGGGGCAAGGAAAGTTACCACAGTCGCAGCCAATAACTATAAAGAGTAATGTGCAAGAATTTCATGGGCTTATTTGGACCAATCAGGATCACTTAAAGTGATATGTTAACATGTTGTCATATCAAAAATATTAAACTGCACACACCATATGTAAAGTGTACCGACTATGTGGCAAATTGGTGTTACGCTGATTATATCTAGCTATTTAAATAATGATGTAAATAATATAACCACGAAATCAAATTGTAATGTACAAACTTATTTTTAAAGTATAATGAATCTACATGAAGAGAATCCATGACAATGACGCGAAACCACTTAAAATAATAACTTATGAATATAACTGGTAGCCAGTGTTAAATATACATATTTATCTATATATCTAAACCGGCATATGGACCTACACCTGCAATCACACCCCCCACCCCCCACACATGAATTCAGTTATTTTAGTTTCTAGCTGCTACATTGCCACTGTACAATATAACTCCACTGTACGTATATACTGAAGAGCTCGAGACTTGTCAACATGCCAACATTAGTTCACGTACTTGCTGGTCCTTTATAGCTAGGAGTATGTTGATGTGCCGTTATACCTACATACATACCTTTTGGCGAACACACCAAGAGTGCAGTCCACACGATGAAATACATATTCATATCGAACATGTTTGTTGTTTGCATTGTTTATATTCTCATTAAAAATTATTGCGTCAAACAAAATGTTTGAAATGTTCCATGACATCTGATATACTGCGATAACCTTTGAGGTCACCGTGAGCAAAGGTCACGCTATAAGCATGAATTGCGTCTATTTTTGATAGCAATCTCAATTTAAGAAATCGTCCTTCGCAGTGAACAATATATATATATATATATATATATATATATATATATATATATATACACACAAAGACACACACACGTTTAAGGTAAGGAATGCGGTGAAATATTGTGTTCACCGTATGAAAAGGAGGAGGAGGTACTATAGGAACAAATGCAAAGAAAAGTTATAAATGTATTGACACGTAGTACCTGATTATTAAAATCTTAAATTTTCCTTTTAATTGTATTATCTTTTAAGCAAAGGAAATAAACCATCGTCTGGGGTGTTTGGTTGGTGGTGTTGGGTTGGGTTGATTGGCAAATTGTACCTTCTTACAAGGTATCCGCTTTATTAGGTTCTCGCTATCTAGAGGGTGGTCGCCCTCGGTGTTGTTGCCAGGATCGAGTAAATATTAATAGAAAGTGTGAAACTTATAGGTAGAATGAATATGAGCATGATATATAGAGCAGAATGACACGAGCCCCCGGTACATGAAAACGAACAGTTTAATCAATTACATAAACATCCGTAAAAATATATTACATTAGGAAGATACACATCTTTTGGAAATAAATCATTCACCGAATTTCAAACATAAATATATTTATATAAAAAGCTGATCTGTTTTCAGTGTTAGAATTGGTTCGTCATTACCATATACAGTAGTTCTTCTCTGTCTTTTCGCCTTTTTCTTCTCTAAAGTCTACTTTCTCGCTTCTACGGGCCCCCACACTTTGTGTGGGTAGATGGATACGTAAGTACGTAGATACGCAGAAACTTGAATAAATGGTTGGTGTGTATACGTCAATGGATTTATTTCTCCTTTCAAAATAAACAGAAAGGCCTAAATATTCTGTCAGATATGATACTGGGAATAGTCATTACTCACACCTCGTTATGTCAGATATCTTCCTATCAGAATTCAACAGATATCAAAGGCTAATTGGTCGAGAAAAACATGGCAGACCATAAACAATCCTAGTTTTATGCAATTAATGTACTTCCTAACGGCTATTTTGTCACTAACTCACATTAGCATCAAACGAGACATAATAGTTTCGTATCAATTACACAAATAAATAAATGGAATTCATTACATGGCGTAAAAATATTTTTAAAAATGTTGCGAATATTGGGCTTTTGTCAACGAACTTCAATTGTCGTTTCTCAGGATACTCCACATCCAAAGCAACATTCATTTACCATCACTCCCACTACTGACATTTACCCAGCACATTCTATAATTTCCCGCCGTTTTTAAAGATATTAGCTGTTAAAATTTATAATACAAATATCAATTTTATAAAAGACAAAGAAGATTTTAATTCTTTTCTTATTGTTTTTGTGGATACCAAAACCCATTTTCAGCAGTATAAGAAAACGTCATTGCCTATAGGAGGGTCTGAATACATATAAGATTAATTTGGAATTACTTTGCTATGCCCGATATCGTTTGACCATGAGTATATTCAGTGCTAATTGGAAATATTTTGTACCCTTACTATGACTGTTGGTACTAAACTTGTACACCTAATTTAGCTGCAGCAGCTAAACATGTACCCTTCATATAGCCTCAGGTGCTACACATGTACCCTTCATATAGCCTCAGGTGCTACACATGTACCCTTCATATAGCCTCAGGTGCTACACATGTACCTTTCATATAGCCTCAGGTGCAACACATGTACCCTTCATATAGCCTCAGGTGCTACACATGTACCCTTATTGTGCCGATAAGTGCTATGCATATACCCTAAATATGGATGGAGATACTACACACGAGGTTGCAGGTCACAAACAAAAATGATTGAAGAAAGAAAATTAGTAGTTGCTGGGGAATGATTGCATAGAACCGAGTAAACGTGACTGTAGTTCGCCATGTATAGTTGTACCGAAACAAGTTAATACTTTCCGCATGTGCACTGACTATAGAAAGGTGAACAGCGTGACGAAAAACATATCCAATTCCTTTGCCAAGAATCTACTACTACATTAATAAATTTGGAAATGCAAAACATGTCAACAAATTTGATGTTCTGAAAGGATTATAGTAAATTCAACATAAAGGCAAAAGAAATTTCGGCATTCGTGACTCCAGATGGAGTTTATTATTAGAAAGTGATGCCGTTTGGGATGAAAGGTTCTTCTTGTACATTTCAACGTCTAATGAACATGATTACATGCGATCTGTAAATGAAGTGAATTTTACTGGGACTAATGAAACATGCCTCAAAAGAATAAAGTGTGGATTACTATGCTAACATTGTAATAAAAGTGCAAATACAAATAATACAAATAATTTGTTGTTTATACTGGGTTTAGAGATTTTTCATCTTCTTGCATTAAATTCGGGGACTGCTAATTTAATTTGCTAAATGGGTGGAGCTGGAATAATTTATCCAAATATTAAAAGTTTTCAGCCCTCAATTTCTAGAATTTGTTTTTATTTTCTTATTCCAAAGTTTCAAGTTTGATTCTTTAATAGTATTTTTCCTGAACAATCTTTTACTTTAAATACTGTCCCTGAGAGATCCTGAATTGTCTTACTGTTTTATCTAGATCAGTGGCTTTTATAATTTGGGATATTTTTTTTTTACATTTTGTATGGATTCTCTTTAATCTGTACTAATGTCCGTGACCATTTCAGAACGTTTCAGTGCTACATTAATTACGTTCATTTTAATATTATTTTGCGTTGGTAACCTTGATTAAAAAAAATCATCATAAAATAGAATCGACTTGCATGATTGGATGTATCTGTTTTCTGTATAACTCTTGGATATATACATATCGTCTTTAGACTACAGGTCACTACACACCCTTGTTGATGGTATTGTCTATGGTGTTGGATTGTAAATGACTCGTTATTGGTTGCTACACTGACATTGGTTGAACGTGTCTGTTGGATGCGTTTGGTATTGGATAGTAAGAATGTTGGAATGGAGATGACTTGTTGTTGGTCACTGCAAACGACGTGTTGAATAGTATTGGCTTTACATGTCTGTTGGATAATACGTGTATTGTGTATTGGTGGTATAGTATAAATGTTGGATTTGATATGACTGTTGATGGTCACTATACAAGCGATGTATGGGATATGAGGCTTGTAGCTTCTACCAACACCGCAACAGTCTAGCCGCTCTTAAATTGCCGGTAGATGCCATATTGTTATATCTGAGATCAACGTCTAACAACTTAACAATATCTACAATATATTCACGACGGCATAGTTATCATAGTTATCAGTGTTATAACAGCCTTAATGATTCAATTTCATTTGAGATCACAGAGTCCCATCTAAGGTCAACCACTTCTAACAATGATTCCGACATTGATACGTCTCTTCTATCTCACGAACGACCGTCAGTATAAACGTACGTATATGATACTTGACATATGACTAGCTCAATGAAATTTAACGATCGAATAGCGGAAGCAATGTTACGATAATCCTGAATGTTATACTTTTCTGTCTTTGTTAAAAATCAAGCTACATGATTCCAATTTGTTACTTTGGCCATTAGTTTGAGCATTGGTCTTACATAAATTTGAAAATATTGGGATATGCGTCATTCGCATTCTTATCCATATCCTCCATAGCAAAATACTCGGTAACTTCAAGAAATACTCGTGGTCTCCAACGATGATACGAATGGCATCTGACAATAGACTACAAATTTTGGAGGAAACTATAAGACATTTTGTGAATTTCTTTAAACTTTCGATCGCTTATTTGTCGAATGTATTGTTAATGCATACCTTTAAAGTCTTATTTGGGTAGATGACTGTTAATGCCCATCAAGTATCCAGATTCTTTAGTTTGTAATAGTGATGGTGAAAGGTGGTGTTTTTCAGAAAAGAAAGATTTTGACGGTTATATCACTCCTCGGTTGAAACAATTAAATAAATAAAAATATTCCGATTATGTCAGCTATAAATGAATTATAGGTTTAACAGTCACACTACAAATCAAAACTACTGAAAACCTTGAGAATCCTTGTCTTGCGACAAATGGGTTGCATATTTGCTAGGAAGTATATATTTAGGTTTTTCATGACACACACACACACACACACACACACACACATACATGATGTTTCTGAGTTACCCAAACATCAACTGATTATTATTTATGTTAAAAGACCAGCTAAAACAGCTGGTTACTTTGAAATTCAAAATAATTGTATTGTGTTTAGTCTTGTATTATTCTTTTATAAGTTAGCCTTTACTTTTTAGTAGTGTGAAACTGAAAGCGAATTTTATTCAGATGGCTTGGAAATGCGCTCCACGCTATGGTTCTAAATCATGCTTTTCCAATCGAAGTATATTTAATAGTCATTTTCAAATTCACCCTTTGCAAAAAATGTATAACTTATCCAATATCGAAGACTCCCACCCGAAAACTGTCAATCACTTCAACTACCTTTGAAGCAAAATATCTTCCGATGGATCGCTAAACAAATAGATAACGGTAAAGGTTGTGCTAACAAGCCTCTTAAAGGGACGTGAGACCTGGATAACATACAAGAAGCACATCAAGCAACTTGAGCGCTTCCACATAAGAGCCTTGCGCTGGATTTTAGCGTAAGATGGCATGAGAAAGTGATGAATCTAAAAGGGCTTAATAGAGCAGGCTTACCCAGTATCTAAGTGATGGTTATCATAGCCCAACTCCGGTGGACAGGTCATGTCATTCGAAGAAACGATTTAAAGACTACTCCATCAAGGACAACCTTAGATGCTACTCGATATCTATGGCAAACCTAGAGTCCTGCACCAAGGATAGACCTGACTAGCTTACAGCAGTTTGTAAGGGTTGCAAAACCTTCAAAGATGCCCGCAGAACGAAAATCGCCGACGCCAGGAAGCGCAGGAAGGCTTTAATGTCAGGATGCAGCCAATACCTCTAATGTACATTTCTATATGACATTGTGTGTGTGTGTGTGTGTGTGTGTGTGTGTGTGTGTGTGTGTGTGCGCGCGCGCGCGTGCAAATGCTTGAAATATCAATTCCAGTTTTTCTTTCTTTTCTTTATATCTTTGTTATTATGGTAATAACAATTCTAAAGTAATGACGAAACATACAAAACAGAAACAACAAATATATTATGCGTGGGGAGTTTTAATTGTAAATATTTCACAGATTAAATCATGCAGTAAACAAAATCATTCTGTTCGAGACCTTACAGTTCTGCACGGCTGTGGTCATATAGAAATGAACACGGTCGCATTATAGATGAAAGCGATATTCCAGACACGCAGTCAAATATCAAAGGGTTGACGTATTGACAAATCTGAGCCGTTACTTCAGAATTTCTTGGCTGAAAATGAAAACAAATATATGCATAAATATAGACACCTTCACGTACTGGTTGAATTCTTCATACATCGCTAAACAATGTAATAAACATAATATATATTTCCTTTTCACTACCAATCACTATTTAATAGCCTACAATGGCTTTCGAATTTTGTTGTAAACATTCTCATGTACTCGCACATCTTCGGATAGAACAGTAAGATCATACAACAATCAATAAATGCATATTAGTTTAGTGTACTTCCATATTTTTGTCATCATTGTGTTTTTAAATTAGGGCGCAAAATGAAACACATAGAGGGAAATATATTTAAAATATATTTAGCGTGTGTAATGTTTGGATGGTGGTGAAATAAAATGTATCCTACTTACTAGATGGATAGTACCCGCCAATTCCACCAGAAAGTCCTCCAAAACCGAATCCCCCTCCAAAACCACCGCTATATCCGCCATAGGGGAAATGGCCAAACCCAGTTGTGACAGAGCTTGAGCCAGAATCGGCTACTCCAATTGGGCCATGTGGTGTCCATATTGGTCTGCCTGTTCCAGAACTGCTGACGCCAATGGGCTGTCCGCTAACACGAGAACCAACAGCATTAGCTTCAGCATTTCCTCTAGCGCTGATAGCTGCGGAGGCACCAGCGCCTACTACGTCTCTGCTAGCTCCAAAGCCATGTCCACTCCATGGTCCATATCCTCCAAAACCAGAACTATATCCTCCATAACCACCACCAAGTCCGTAGCCGCCGCCGAATCCATAGCCGCCACCTAGTCCGTAGCCGCCACCTATCCCGTAGCCTCCGAAGCCAGAACTATATCCTCCATAACCACCACCAAGTCCGTAGCCTTGGCCGTAATAGATGCCATCAAGATTGTAGGGCCCATGACCATTAAAAAAGCCATTAGTAGGGTGGTTAGAACCAAGAGGGCTTGTAACCGAGGTGATGGGACCAACCTTGACTATCTGACCAGCATTGTGAGGGGCTGTTCCGATGCCTTTACCTACAGCGGTGGATACTGTTCCCTTTGGAGTACTGACAGAATGTCCGCGACCGAAGCCAATCGACGTAGGACCTGCAACCACAGTGGTACCACCTTGATTAAATCCCCCGAACCCACCCCCAAAACCACCGAAGGGACCAACGCCGTATGGAAATCCACGAGAACCAAAACTATAGCCAGAATATGTGGCTGTGGACAAAGCGATGCAACATAAAAGTATGACTGCTTTCATCTTATGATCTGAAAAATAAAATATACCTTCTGTGAATCGCCTGAAAATAATAAATGTCTTAGGAATCGAAACTTAATTTTGGCACATAGTACATACGAATAAGTAGAACATTATGGACTTCAATATAAATTGAACTCGATCTGTATGACCTAACGTCAGTACCGATTTATAATTATAGAATTTGAAAAGACAGGACCTTTTATAACTATCTACTACAGTATATTTGTGCTGTACGTTTCTGTATCACAGAGAAGGATAGCATTGACGTTAATATAGTTAGTGGTACGTACTCAATTAGGCCTGTTAGTGGTACGTACTCAATTAGGCCTGTTAGTGGTACGTACTCAATTAGGCCTGTTAGTGATACGTACTCAATTAGGCCTGCTTAATCACACGTATCTTAAAAATTCATCCAATGTGTCGAAGAATTCAAAATTTTGAAGATAAATATTTATTTTCAGTTACAAGATTTTTGTCATATCTTCGTACCCAAAGTAGTGTATGGGTATGCATTTCCAAGCGTTCATATATGTCTAATGAAATGAAATTTTGCATAATGAATGTTTAAAAAATATTAAAAGATTGCAAGGAAGCAAGTCAATTTATATGATTTGTTTCGAGATATTAGGATATTAATATATATCATTATCAAATCTCAAATGACAGAGTGTATCAACGGCATCTTTGAAATATTGATATATCTTTTGTAGTCCAAAAATGGAAGTGGGTATTTCAACCAGGCTCCAAGGCTTGAATGATACTCTAAACATATATTTAACGCACACTATTTGTGTTTACAGGGCAGCAGCAGCGAAAACAACAAAACTCCAGAGTTCATCTTTTTTCATCGAATTTACATTGAGTTTTTCTATTGAATTCGAAATCAAATTCTACTAAATTGATCAGTAAACGTACCGAATTGATTAAGTATTGCAGTATATAACCGTTAACTATTGGAAATTAAAATTTTGTAACCCGAAGTCACGTCCCTAAGGTGCACAAATAGAGTTTGAACGGTCGTAATAAAGTTTACATCCTGCTGTTGTTGCATTACAACCTTATTTTTCATTATCTACTTGATGTATCCTTAGTAATGATATATTAGTAATGATTAATATATTTTAAACAGGATAAAGCAATTTTTTGGTAAAAGAACAGTACCTGACATAAACGCAATTTGAAACACCAGAGATGACCGACATTCGGTCTCACGGCATACAAAGATCGCATTCGTTGCGGAGCCTCTATATTTACATATTTACAATAGAAATTTCTTTTTGCATTCGTAATATTCAGGAAAGTACAAATAATGATACAAAGAAATGGAAGCCTGCTGATCCAATCTATCAAATTAAGCAAAGAAAAAGTAGAGTTTTGATTGTGTCTATTGACACAAAGGGCCTTTTTACGTCACACCTTAAAACTGACTATCGCGTATGATTGCAGAGAGAATCACTGTTATTGTGTACTGAAATCTTCGATATTGCCACTGTTGTAGGCATTAGCTGTTCAAAGGATTCCCACGTTAGCTATGACGCGTAAAACGTGTAATCACAACTTGCTTAACTTAATGTGCGTGAGGTTGAATTGCCATGTTTTCTTCTGTCATTTAAATACACCAAGAATTATAAATAATTAATTCGTTGCATATTATTACATGCATTTTTTGTATTGCCGAGTGTTATTAATGTTTTAGGCATTCAACATTCAACTGGTAGGAACAAAAGGACTATTCATAAACAAAGTAAGGAAACAAAATATCTATAATACATTTAATGTGTTAATTATTAAACAATTTAATGGTTTTAATTAAATATGGGTTTGTCCTTATATCTTCTTAGTTATTTGCACCCAATGAGAGGTGTGATCAAAGAAATTGATAAAAATACTGTTACATAAGCAGTTTGGAATATTTAAAGGAACCGGAAAATCTGTCATTTAAAAATTGTTGGGTACTGTTTGCGATTAACACTAAGTTAATATAATTTAAAAGTAAAAGAGAGTCAGAATAAAATGGATATTATCAAATCGAGGCAGGAAACTGAAATAAGTAAAAGTTTTTCCAGAATATTAACAGTACGGTGTGTATCAGAGTAAAGTTGAATGAGTTTTTAACACTCAAAGATGAAAAATTAAGCGGGATGATAAAAATCTCTTATGTTATAAATGAATGAGGCTTCCGTCAAGTTTTGAGTAGAAAGATTGGCAAGCTATGTAATTTAACATGTTTAGTATATAATCCTCAAGTAAAATCTTAATCAAGTTCAGCTATAATGAGAGTCGAATAAGTGTAACTTACCTTTTTCTTCGTACGTTGGTTTAGTGATCTTTTGAATCGGTCTGAAAGAACATCTCAGCGGACGTTCTTATATACTCTGATTATGAATTAATTAACATGAAGATTAGATAATAAAAATTAAATTATTCGTGAATTACGTGTGATGATGACAATTCAAAGTTGCGCTGAACCGCAGATGACAAAAGTAAAAAGCTGACAATAGTTTTTTCAACTGCCATAAATGCCTTATTTAGTCACGCTATAAAAACTGTGAATTGTTGTGTTTCATTTGCTAAGGATTGAAGATGCACATTTATATTCCTGTTCACCTAATGGTCAAGAGTTTACAACATGCATATAATTTCACCTAATTGTTAAATATGCTCATTGTGCATACAAATACACTTATATATCTTAAATATATTCCGTATGCAACATTTTTTCACTTGATTTTTTAAATATTTTCCATGGACTTAGCAAGTATATGCAGCGAGGCGAATTTGACTCATTGACATTGTCAGTACTTGGTTCACAAGGAACTGACTCGAGAAGGACACTTACACACACACACACACACACACACACACACACAACACACACACACACACACACACACACACACACATTGTTTGTTTATGATTTTTAACGTAGCTTTAACAATTTTTCAGTCATATCGCTACGATGTCTGTAGTGAGGCAGTTTATAGTGATGTCTAGCACTGCACATCATGCCGCAGACATGTAGCATGATGTCCCACCCAGTCACATTATCCAGCCACCAGGCCGACTAGTCTTAACACTAACCTCTTAATGCTGAGCGTCAAGCGAGGCAGCTGTTAGTACAATTTTTGTAAGTCTTTGGTATGTATATATATATATTATTTCACATTATATTTTCCCTGGTAACCACTCAACAAACAATTTTAGTTGATCTCAAAATTTAACTCTACCCGTGATGATTCTCTCCTTCACATATTATTATTATTATTATTATTATTATTATTATTATTATTATTATTATTATTATTATTATTATTATGCAGATTTACGCTTCAGGTGATTTTGGTGATTTCGTGCATGAAGTTGTTTAATAGTTTGAAAAAAAAGTATTATTTCAGAGATATCACTAATTTAAGTATGCCAACAAATATGAACAATGTTTGCAGTGCCGGTCCAACTAATTGAATAAATATGCATTGAAAAGTTATTCAATTCTCACAGCCACACAATGAACTCATTTTCGACAAGATCTTTCTGCATTGTATGTGTTACGTTACAAGTTTACTTTGTGCAGTAATCATGAGATTAGCAGGCAAGGTTTTGAAGAATAACTGCCAGTTTTAAACGTCAAACACGTTCGCGAATATGATAAAGAAATAATGTAATTTGGCTTCTCCATTGGATTTTCTAACTCTTCGTAATTAAAATACGGCCAAATAAAAAGAGATGTTTTGTTTGGTATCATTCTTGGAATGATAAGCACTAAAAGTTAAATTATTAAGCTCCCCTGTTAATCAGGTAAATTCAAGGCATCGACTACTATTTCTGTTTTTTACGTTAGGTTTTTTTAGCATAAGCATTCCTCCCCGTATTCAGTCACCTTGCATTAACGGACACCTGCATAAATCAATAACATTCCTTAAATGACCATTTTCTCACACTCCTATGATCCTACTAACTGCCGAAATATTTTTTTGTGTGCAATAACATGTCTTCGGTTAATATTTTTTGTGTGCAATAACATGTCTTCGGTTAATATTTTTTTTGTGTGCAATAACATGTCTTCGGTTAATATTTTTTCACCTCAAATAAGGCTTATTTAGATAGATTTTAATTTTATTTTCTGTCTGTAGGTGTTGTGTACTGTTTTGTGAACAGTAGGGGAAAGAAAAATGAGCTGCTTTTATTGTTTTATAAGTGGCTCAAGTTAATGCATGAAGAAAAAGTTCGCGTCATTTCTTTTAAACAGTTGTCATTCTACATATTTCCATTACTGTTACAGCTGTCAACACTTTGAATGATTGATAGATTGATTACTTGTGAATCACTCATGTTAAGGACAGGAACTTTTTACTGAATTTACGGTTAACATTTTACGTCATCAGAGTTCAATTTATTGCATACTAATCAGAGATACTTAGTTAACGTTTTTTGACGATTGGTGGTTGGGCACGAAACCGCAAGAATTATACTTTGATATCTGGAAGCTATGACCACATCTGGCGCACTGGTAAGGGATTCCTGTCACCAAGTGCTGACGGAAAAAGCTTCAGAAATGTGACATTTCTCATTGGTGCAAATCCAAATAGTGCCGCGTAATATTGTGGTTTTATGGTTATAACGTCATTTTTCAACACATGATAAATATGGAGACCACAAATATATTTGATGCTAGATAAAAACAAGGAAAGCCCACGGAAAGAGCCACCAACATAGTGGAAGCTGCTGGCAAGCTTTCTCACATACAGTCTGAGCCGAAAATAGAATTCACGATGACATGTGTGATGTGGGTATGCAAAAGTATGTGCTTTAGACCACATTAGCAATACTGCCAATATCACAGTAACTTACACAAAATAGTCTCACGGATCTAGTTTATTTCGCTATTTGGATCAATATATATATATATATATATATATATATATATATATATATATATATATATATATATATATATATATATGCATCTATATATATGCATCTATATATATGCATCTATATCGAGACATATTCATCTATGTTGAGCAATGCCATTCTCAAAGCAAGCCATTATTCATGTTTGTTCTATTGTCTGATAGTTTGAAAAAAAATGTGTGTCCATTCCGCCAAGATTTAAACAAATGTAAATTATAAAGGCACGTCTCATTTTGTGCGTAATTATATCCTAATGCATTAGAATCTGTTCGGTATGTCAAAACATAACGAGACCACATTTGTGACTTTGCCATTCTTTTTTTTCTTCAAATAAAACATTAAAATTTCAACCATCTTTGTTATTCTTTCATAAACAATCATATCCATCTATAGGCAGATGCATAAACATGTGGATACATGAACAAGAAGAAACATGTAATAATTTTCAGTTTTCTTGGGCTTAAATCAACCATTTGGTTATCGTGCAAGTTAAAATGTCAGTCGTTATTATATAATTTCATATTTCTAGAAGCATTTAAAGAATACTTCGTTTTGACATTAGACAAAAAGTCATGTTCTGGTAGTCACACGTTTCCTTTTAATGTACTGAAGATGAAGCAACATCATCGAATATATCACGGTTTCATAAAATATCATCTCCATCCATCATCTTCTCAATATTTCATTTGACCGGACTAATTAAAATTGGTATGTCACTGTCTTTAGCACCGGCACTTTCTTTCACGAAAAGTATTTATACATACAGTTTTTGGTATACGTACACCTTATGAAATTTTAATATTGTAACTGATATTGCCTCCCGAACCCCATTTCCGGTATTACTGTTTGAAGATGGCCGACGTGGGGACAAAGTACCAATTTCTTTTAAGACAAGTCATAATATTGTCTGTCTTGGTTTTTATTTCAGATTTTATCAGTTTATAATTTTATATAGATTTTAAGAACATATATATGTAGTTAAAGTTCGGTAGTAGAAATAACGGTTGATGGCGTCATCACAGTTCAAATATAAAGGACGTTTGCTGGACCCGGTAGATTGAAAGAAATGGTCATCGATTTTCTAGAGGTTGCCATCTGCTAAGATTACCTGTTGTTTGTACTGATATTTTTTCGATAACAGCAAATAATAGTAGAGAAGAAAATATGATACTTGTATGAGATGTTCTATTTATTATGATGATAATGATTCAAAGAAAATAAAACAGTAGGAAAGGAGAAAACCTGATTATGACGTCTGGACAAGTGCTGTCTGGAAGTGCCGTGTTTGCAATGTCTTAGATTTCACCATTGCCCGAAATGTAAGATCCAAATAACCTCGAGTCCGCAGTAAATATCGTTAATGTACATTGTGTTGCGTTTTAATTTTGGTGGCAAAAACATGTATTGATTTTGGTAAATATTTGTGCAGATTGCTGGTTACATTGATGCACAGTGCATTATTAACTCTTGAAACATACGTATTGTTTGAAAATACATGTCATTATTTTTTGTAATCATGCAAACAGTTATTCGAGGTTATTCGGATCTCGGATACTCCTATTTTTTTGTAACGAGCCCCTGTGAGCCCCTGCGGTAGCACTCCTTGTGTTAATTTGTTGAAAACTATAAGGTGAGTTCATATTTTCAGAGATTTCGACGTACTTTATTGATAAAACGTCAGACTCCTGTGATCAGTGTTCCGCCTAAGCGAATGGCAGATATGCGCGCAATGCTAGCTTCATTGGGCAAGCATTACAGACATGTGCAAACTTTAATGTTGGATTGACAATTCAGCTGCGCAGGGATGTCTGAGTAGCTGCGCGCAGCTTAGAGGGAACGTTGCCTGTGATGTCGCCATAGCTCCCAGATATCTGAGTATAATGCTTGCGGTTTCGTGCCTAACCACCAATCGTTAAAAAGTTAACAAAGTATTTCAGATTAGTATGCCATAAATTGAACTGTGATGATGTAAAATGTTAACCGTCAATTCAGTAAAAAGTTCCTGTCCTTTACATGAGTGATTCACGAGTAATCAGTCCATCAATCAATCAAAGTATTGACAGCTCTAACAGTAAAGGGAATATGTAGAATGACAACTTTTAAAAACTGACGCGAATTTGTTCTTAATGAATTAACTTGTGTCACTTAGGTTGCTCATTTTCTTTCCCCTACTGCACACAATACCTACCGACAGAAAATGAAATATAAACCTATTTGAATAAGTCAGATTTGAGGAGGAAATAAATTTAAACCGAAGACAGGTTATTGCTAAAAATAAAAATATTTCGGCAGTTAGTAGGGTCATGGGACTGTGCGAAAATGGTCATTTAAGGAATGTGATTGTTTTATGCAGGTGTCCTTTAATCCAAGGTTGGCTGAATAAGGGTAAAAATGCTGATGATATAAAAAAAAAAACGTTAAAAAGAGTAATAGTAGCGTTTAAGTCGATGCCTTTAAATTACCTCATAAAAAGATAGCTTTATATTATAACTTTTATTGCTTATCATTCCACGAGTGATACCAACCAAACCATCTCTTTCTAGTAGACTGTATTTTAATTAAGCAGCATTACAAAGCCCAGTGAAGAAGCCATGTAACGTTTATATTTATCATATTCGCGAATGTGTTTGACCTTTCAAATTGGCAGTTATACTTTTCAAAACCTTGCCTGATAATCTCATGATTACTGCACAAAATAAACTTGTAACGTAATACGTACAAAGCAGAAAGGTCTATTCAAAAATGATTATATATATATATATATATATATATATATATATATATATATATATATATATATATATATATATATATATATATATATATATATATATATATATATTTAACAGTCAAATGAAATTACATGCACATGGAATATATTTAAGATATAACTTAAATTATATTGTTACATTGTTACACACACAGGGGCATCACTTGACCGAGCGGTGTACTAACGTGATTTTTTTAATTTTAAATGCATATTTGAACTTCTCGACATATTTGGGACACAATGAGAAGATCATCTTTAACAACAAACTTAACTGTCGCGTTTAAATCCTGGACAAAACTGAATAATACTTCACATAGTCTGAATCAGCTTGGAAGTTTGGAGAATCAGCGATATATATGTGCCGAATCAGTCAGCAATTTGTATCTAATCAGCCTGATCCGAGTTTGACAGTAATTACCACATTAATGAATAATGTTAGTATAGTAGACATATCAATCAAGAAAGTTAACATCAACATTTGTTTTAAAAGATTTATCGTGGTGTTCCGGTGTGTATTGTTATAAGAAATGTAACGAGATTATATGAACACACAGACTTTCAATCATTAGTGAATTATTTTTCTATTATCGACATTACACAAGATGATAGCAGCATATAATCTGGAATCTATTCAACAATGCACTTGCACTTAGTTCTTCGTATTTGAACCTATATCACAAGTGAAATATTCTTCCTTGTTTTACTTTTGTTTTTCCGGTCTGACTTCGTTTCCGTTTTCCTTCGGAAATCATCTGGAGTTGTATAGGTATGGAGTTTGCTTCCTTGCACAGGAGAGCCAATACCTGATAATAATATACATCATTCGTGTATTCAAACAATGCGGTAACCACCATGAGCGACATCTTTATTGCTTACAGTATAGTTCTAAGGTACACATTTCTATCTTTCAAATAATTTTTTTTATTTTAATGATAAATATTAAAGAGGTTTTCGGGACTTCTCCAACCTTTTGGGGATACTTCTCCAACCACTCTGGGGTGGCTTCTCCAGATACGTTGGGTCGAGTTCTAAACGGGGCGAGTTTTCCCAGGGCGAGTTCTCCATGGGGCGACTTCTCCATATACCGTTGATAATACAGTCAAGCGTTCTATGAGTTGGCTGTGCTTGAATGTTTAAATTACAGCGATTGTCACTGGATGACAGTGATGTGGATGATATTCCCGAAGTTAAATATTCCATTAACATCCAACATTACATGATAGATTCGTGTGACAATGATGAATAGGACTCGTCAGTTTCTGACAATGGCGATGCTCTCTGGTCTTTTGAGAAACATTTAAGCTCGAAATGTCTCTGACACAACCTAGTGTGTTGAGTTAGCATAAAGCCATCTCTCTTTAATTTGATCGCAAAATGACGGTCTCCTTTTCGGATCCATTGGAAATGTGAGAGAACAAAAACATCTTCTGTTTTGAACTGATATTATTAACGCAATTTATAGCTGCGAATTGAACCGTCTTGTTTCTACATGACACTTCATTGCATAAAATAAGTACGTTAAGATTCTCAAATGACGTCACATCCTGTTGTATGGAGGGATGCTAACAAATTCGCGGCAGGTGTACAATTGATGCAAATATAAAACAATAGTCGGGATAAATTTATACTCAAACTACTAAATATCCTTCTATTTACAATACATTTATGCAGGTCGGAGTTGGTGTCCCCTTTAAGGAACTTCTGATTGCACGTTTTACGCGTCATAGCAAACATATGAATGTTTTGAACTGCTCATGCCTACAACGAGTAACAATATCGAAATTTTTTGGTAGACAATAACATTCATTCTCTTCGCGATCATACGCGATAGTCAGTTTTAAAGTGTGACGTAACAAAGCCCTTTCTGTCAATAGACACAGTCTTAACTCTACTTTTTCTCTGATTATTTTTATCAGATTTAATCAGCAACTTTCCATTTCTTTGTTCTGCAACAAGGATATTCATCATTACTAATATCGTCGACTCTTTTCTTGCACTGGAAAGGATAAATCAAGTACATAATAAACAATAAGGATTTAATGCAACAGTAGGAGGATGTAAACTTTATTCAGACCGTTCATATCCTATTTGTGCACCATAGCGACAGGACTTCGGGTTACAACATTTTAATTCGAATAGTTGATGGCTATATACTACATCACCCTGTCAATGCGGTACGTTTATTGGTCAATTTAGCAGAATTCGTATTCAAATTCATTAATAGCAAACCTCAATGGGAATTTGATGAAAAAAGATGAACTCTGGAGTTTTGTTGTTTTCGCTGCTGCTCTGTAAACACAAATAGTGTGCGTTAAATATATGTTTAGAGTATCATTCAAGCCTTGGAGCCTGGTTGAAATACCCACTTCCATTTTTGGACTACAAAAGATATATCAATATTTCAAAGATGCCATTGATAAGCTTTGTCATTTGAGATTTGATAATGATACAAATAGATGACCTTCATATCTCGAAACAAATCATAAACATTGGCTTGCTTCATTGCTATTTTTTAAAAATGTTTCTTAAACACACATTATGCAAGATCTCATTTCAATTGATTTTACAAATGCTTCAAACTTTGCACTCATATAATATTTTGGGTACAAAGATATGACAAAAATCTTGTAACTGAAAATAAATATTTATATTCAAATTTTTAATTCTTCGACACATTGGATGATTTTTTAAGACACATGTGATGAAGCAGGTTTCATTGAGTACGTACCATTAATTATATTGAGCAGAACGTCAAATGCTATCCTTCTATGTGCCACAGAAACGCACAGCACAGGTAACGTTCTGGCGGCTTAGTGGCTAAACTGTCCGTCGCGGAAGAGGGAGATCGTTGGTCCGAACAACGTCCGGGTCGTAAAACAAGACTTACAAAATGGCACTAACAACTGCTTCGCTTGGCGCGCAGCATTAAGAGGTTAGTGTTATGACTCGTCGGCCTGGTTTCAGTATAATGTGACTGGGTGAGACATCATGCTACAAGTCTGCGGCATGATGCCCCAGTGCTAAACTGCCTTACTGCAGACATCGTAGCGATATGACTGATTTTCTTACAAGCTACGTTAAAATCACACACACACACACATCTCTCTCTCTCTCTCTCTCTCTCTCTCTCTCTCTCTCTCTCTCTCTCTCTCTCTCTCTCTCTCTCTCTCTAGTGTTATAAAATCGGTACTGACTTTAAATCATATAGATCGAGTTCAGATTATACCAAACTCGATAAGGTTATACTTATTCGTATTTATTAAGGTGTCTATATTTCTTCATATATTTGTTTTCACTTTCGGCCAAGAAATTCTTAAGTAACGGCTTAGATTCGTCAGTAGGTCAATCCTTTGATATTTGACTGCGTGTCTGGAAAATAGTTTTCACCTACACTGCGAACGTGTTCATTTCTATATGAACAGAGCTGTGCACAACTGTTATACCTCGTACAGAAGGATTCTGTTTCCTGCATAATTTAATCTTTAAGATATTTGCAATTAAATATTCGCCTTCATAATTGGTTTGCTGTTTCTGTTTCGTTATTACCTTAGATTTGTTATTACCATAACAACTAAGAGATGAAGGAAAGATAGAAAAGCTGGAATTGATATTTCAAGCATTTGCAATACACACCCACCCACCCACCCACACACACACACACATATATATATATATATATATATATATATATATATATATATATATATATATATATATATATATATATATATATATATATATATATATATATATATATATATCTGTGTGTGTGTGTGTGTGTGTGTGTGTGTTTTTTGGAGTTACAAGGTTTTTTTTGCACACCGCGAATTTGAAAAGAACTATTAAATGTCTTTCGATTGGACAAGTCTGACTTAGAATTACGGCGTGGAAAGCATTTCCAAGCCATTGGAATAAAATTCGATTTAAGTTTTCACACGTCTAAAAAGTAGAAGCTAACTTATAAAAATGATGCAAGATTAAACACAACAAAATAATTTGAATTTCAATACACTTAGCTGTTTTAGCTGGTATTTTAAAGAAATAATAATCAGTCGATTATAAGAAACATGTATGTATGTATGTATGTATGTATGTATGTATGTATGTATGTATGTATGTATGTATGCAAGAACAAAAAGGGGTATTAAGAAAATCAAAAGCTCAAAAAACTAATTATCTATCTTTCCATCACATCTCTCGCTTGATTCTACAATGACTTGTTCATTATGATTGTTTCCTGTGCTTCGCGTTAATATTAATGGAATTACGCCCTATAATCTAGAGAAACATTTAAAATCAATACAATACAAATATATATTGAAAAATGGTTTCTGCTGAAATGTTTAGAGCAGATACTGAAACAATTTAACTTCACCAAAGATATATATGCGAGCAACCATCCCTTTTATATTGAATCATTAGTAATAACAATTTTTAAAAAGGATAACTATACACATTGATAAAGACTTGCACAATTACTGCAATGTATTCACTGACAAAATTACATAGGAAATTATCAATCAAGAAATAACAAGAGCTAAATGTGCCTGTCAAGGGAGGTAACCTTGAAAATACCAACCCTTTGTCAGGCGTATTCCCATTAATTATAACGCGTAACATAGGAAACAATTATAACTTCCCGATGTCTATTACATGTGAACAATTCATTGTAGAATGAAACGAGAGATGTTTTGGAAAGATAAATAATTACTTATAGCAACAGACAATCAAATAAATTTTACAAATTTTCAGCCTGTGAGAACTTGATTTACTGATAACCATATATGATAAGAGACGATACAAGCATATGTTCAAATACAATATATGGTAACTCACTTTAACTTAGATATGGTGAGATATCTCGAGGACATGGAGTGCAGCTATAACAATATGATTATGGATTGATATGCTTGAAATGTGAATACTTGTATGTATGGTATTGACGAATCTTCATGACACAACCATATAAAGCAAGCAAACGAGAGATGTTATGGAAAGATAGATAATTAGTTTTTTGAGCTTTTGATTTTCTTAATACCCCTTTTTGTTCTTGACAACAGTTTTACTTATCCTATATTTATTTTCCTTCTATTTTAAATTTCTTATTACTCTACTTTTAGAAATTATGCTTCTCTTTGCTTGCAAAGTATGTACTGTTTTTCTCCCCATTGTATCCATTTGGCAATCGATGCCGGATTGGTTATGTTTTATGACGCGTCAGCCAGACATAAACTGGCTGGGACTTACATCACTCAGTCTAATAATAACAGGCATAACCTGACAATCTCTAAGTATGTTCCTGGAAATAAAATAGCCATTTTTATGAACCACAACGAACACTCTCCTCACTCACTCAATAAAAAATTGGACATAGTCTGTACGTGAAATTTATGTCAGTTAAATATAAATGATAGGTTCAACAGACAAATTAAATCCACTGAAAATCTTGAGAATCGTGGTCTTGCAATTAATAGGTTGCATATTTACTTGGAAGTTTATAATTAGGTTTGTCATGATACATACATACATACATACATACATACATACATACATACATACATACATACATACATACATACATACATACATACATACATACATACATACATACATACATACATACATACATACATAGATGTTTCTTATAATCGACTGATTATTATTTCTTTAAAATACCAGCTAAAACAGTTAGGTGCATTGAAATTCAAATTATTTTGTTGTGTTTAATCTTGTATTATTTTAATAAGTTAGCTTATACTTTTTAAACGTGTGAAAACTTAAATCGAATTTTATTCCAATGGCTTGGAACTGCTTTTCACGCTGTAGTTCTAAGTCAGACTTGTCCAATCGAAAGACATTTAATAGTTCTTTTTAAATTCGCAGTTTGCAAAAAAAACCTTGTAACTTCAATAAACACACACACACACACACACACACACACACACACACACACACATATGTATATACGTGTGTGTGTATGAGTTAGTGTGCAAATGCTTGAAATATCAATTCCAGCTTTTCTATCTTTCCTCCATCTCTTAGTTGTTATGGTAATAACAAATATAAGGTAATGACGAAACAGAAACAGCAAACCAATTAAGAAGGCGAATATTTAATTGTAAATATCTTAAAGATTAAATTATGCAGGAAACAGAATCCTTCTGTACGAGGTATAACAGTTGTGCACAGCTCTGTTCATATAGAAATGAACACGTTCGCAGTGTAGGTGAAAACTATTTTCCAGACACGCAGTCAAATATCAAAGGATTGACCTACTGACGAATCTAAGCCGTTACTTAAGAATATATATATATATATGAGATGAAGGTTAAAAGTACATTGATAAATTGTCAACACGATAAGGTCGATAAGTAAAGTTAATCATAATAAACAAAATGGAAAATATCCTAGACTCAGACTACGACATGTTGACCTCCATTGATAATGATCATACTAAATAATATACACATGGAGATAATGTTTAGCTGTGAATTATGTTGTTTACAAAATCAATGTCACTAGTCAGGTACACAGTGAAATTGATTCGGAACTCAGGTCAATTACAAAATACAATTATAAATAACATATAATCATGGAGGATATAAAACACAATACAATTGAAATAAACATAACACTTTAATTCTTCTTCTTATTCTTTTTCTTCTTGTTCTTCTTGTTCTTGTTCTTGTTCTTTTTGTTCTTCTTGTTCTTGTTCTTGTTCTTCTTCTTCTTCTTCTTCTTCCTGTTGTTGATGTTGTTTGTTGCTCTTCTTCTTCTTCTTCTTCTTCTTCTTCTTCTTGTTATTATTATTATTATTATTATTATTATTATTATTATTATTATTATTATTATTAATTGATTTTTTAGTAAAATTAATAAGATTACTATTTTCTTTAAATTGTATTAAAGTAATGTTTTATTCATTTATATTAAGTAAGTTCTAAAGTGTGTTTCATTTTTTAGTAAAATTAATAAGATTGTTATTTTCTTTAAATTGTATTAAAGTAATGTTTTATTCATTTATATTAAGTAAGTTCTAAAGTGTGTTAAGATTAATTTCATTTATTTCCAAAGCACAACTATATATTAATTGAAGGAAAATAGTTGATGTGCAAAGCATAAGTTGGCAACGTAAATCACTAGCTATACGAATGTACATTATTGTGTGGAAATAGGTTATAAAGCAAAACGTCTTACTGAGTCAGTCAGCCCCTAAGTCTTATCAGTAAAACATAGAACAAACTTCCGTGCTGACATAAATACAGAATGGTTCTTATCTAATGATGGATAGTCGTCGCTACAAAATGGTTCTTATTTAATGATGAACAGACATTGCTGCTGGCTTAGTATGTTAAACATGTTGCTGGTTTAGAATATTAAGGAATTATCATGTTTGGACCTAACTAATGCCAAACGAATATAGATAAACTACACATCTGAGTTGTACCTTATGTCAGATGACGTAAATTAAGCCGGTTTTGACCGGGAGAAACTAATTCTTACCTGAAAAGAGCGGACATAATTTCTTGTCGATGCCTTAAACCCTGACACAAGATATGTATAAATAGACCACGCATTAAAGGGTCAGGTCAGTTCCTATCGACGAGGAAATAGATCTTCACCTTATCATTTCAGGTAAAACAATTGTATATGTCGTAACTTCTTTAGGAATAAGTATTTTTAATGTTGAGATTTTAATAGTAACATTGTTATGTTAGCAACATTGTTCACTTAATACTTTTATTTATAATATATTGTAACGGAATGTTTAAATGTTCTAAAGAATTATTATTTAATTATATTTGTGTAATTTTTATTGTAAAGGTTGAATTCGCTACCAACTTCATGTTTAGATTTAATGTTGAAATAAAGTATTCTTTAAGTAAGAAAGAATATTATCTAGCAATATATTTTAAATCTATATTCTATTTTAAAATAAGTAAAATGCATTTCTTTAAATTAATTGTTACATTAACTATAGTTATTACATCTTACACTTTTGGCTATCTTGAAATTGATCGAGAATTAACTATTTGTATAATATTCTAAAATGCAGAAGTTATACGAATAAATGAAGTTGGAAAGCTTGAAAAAGGAAAATATAATATGTATTGCATGAATTTTTATTATAAAGTTTTTAGATGTGTTTTTAGAATGTAGTCAATATATGTATGTGTTGATTAATTAATTAAAGTCAGTTCCTATCGACGAGGAAATAGATCTTCACCTTATCATTTCAGATGTAGTGTAGCTGTTTGATCATGGTGGCGGCACGCTTTCAAGAGAGACTTCTCTTCTCTTCTTCCTTCTTCTCTCTCTCTTGTTATAACAGAAACATATCGTAACATTATTATTATTATTATTATTATTATTATTATTATTATTATTATTATTATTATTATTATTATATCCGCCAAAGACATATAGTGCCTGGACTTATTTTGTGTTTGTTGTTTTATTAATGTTTGTAATTCAGATTCGATCACATAAGTGTGCGTATATCAAATAAATACAAAATCGCGATTACCTGATACAACATTTGAATTGCATTGCTAAACGTGCATTTCTAGAGTACTTTGTTCCTTTCCGATTCTCTCTGTCAGTATTTTTATTTTATTTTCTCTAAACGTGCATTTTTAGAGTACTTTGTTCCTTTCCGATTCTCACTGTCAGTATTTTTATTTTATTTTCTCTAAACGTGCATTTCTAGAGTACTTTGTTCATTTCCGATTCTCACTGTCAGTATTTTTATTTTATTTTCTCTAAACGTGCATTTCTAGAGTACTTTGTTCCTTTCCGATTCTCTCTGTCAGTATTTTTATTTTATTTTCTCTAAACGTGCATTTCTAGAGTACTTTGTTCCTTTCCGATTCTCACTGTCAGTATTTTTATTTTATTTTCTCTAAACGTGCATTTCTAGAGTACTTTGTTCATTTCCGATTCTCACTGTCAGTATTTTTATTTTATTTTCTCTAAACGTGCATTTCTAGAGTACTTTGTTCCTTTCCGATTCTCACTGTCAGTATTTTTATTTTATTTTCTCTAAACGTGCATTTCTAGAGTACTTTGTTCATTTCCGATTCTCACTGTCAGTATTTTTATTTTATTTTCTCTAAACGTGTATTTCTAGAGTACTTTGTTCATTTCCGATTCTCACTGTAAGTATTTTTATTTTATTTTCTCTAAACGTGCATTTCTAGAGTACTTTGTTCATTTCCGATTCTCACTGTCAGTATTTTTATTTTATTTTCTCTAAACGTGCATTTCTAGAGTACTTTGTTCCTTTCCGATTCTCACTGTAAGTATTTTTATTTTATTTTCTCTAAACGTGTATTTCTAGAGTACTTTGTTCATTTCCGATTCTCACTGTCAGTATTTTTATTTTATTTTCTCTAAACGTGTATTTCAAGAGTACTTTGATCCTTTCCGATTCTCACTGTCAGTATTTTTATTTTATTTTCTTCTGGTCCATTCGGGAACAGAAATTTGTGGCGTTTATTTAAAAATATAAAAGCAAACAAAGAGAATATCTTACCTTTTGGACAGATATTTCTCCGTTTTCATATCTTACATCGGATATGTAATGTCCGGTTCGCATGAATATTTCACGGCTGGTGGGGATGGTGGAGGTAAATAACACATTTAAACGGACGATCCTTCAAAGTGACGTCAAGGGCAGAGGGAAACTGCCACAATGTGATTTTGGTAGTCCAAAAATAATTTCAGGGTGGGGCATTTAAATCGTTTTGCGACCTTGAAGACATCTGTCTGTCTTTCTGTCTGTATATCTATCTATCTATCTATCTATCTATCTATCTATCTATCTATCTATCTATCTATCTATCTATCTATCTGTCTGTCTGTCTGTCTGTCTGTCTATCTATCTATCTATCTATCTATCTATCTATCTATCTATCTATCTATCTATCTATCTATCTACCTACCTACCTACCTACCTACCTACCTACCTACCTACCTACCTACCCACCCATCATCCATCCATCCATCCATCCATTTATCCATCCATCCATCCATCCATCCATCTCATGGATTTGTCTCCCCAAAAATAGAAAAAAGGCCCTGCTACCCCACCCCACTTTGGACGCTTATGTCTGCATTTATTGTGAAGTTAGTGTTATAATTCTGATGCGTTAAGTAAAAAGCAGACGCCATATTTACACAATCTTCATGCCAAATAAAACAAGCGAGAATTGTGCCAGTTTTTCACACAGGTGATAAAAGGGCTGACAGAATGATAAATGATGAATCGTGCATGATGGATATGATCACGTACATTTAATTGAAGATTAACCTATTACATTTTCAATGATAGCTTGTAAATTGTTTAGAAACTAATTTCAGATACTCGAAGCTAATTATTATGTAAGATGTCTTAGTCTTTGATGAATGATAATCTTGCAGGAAAACGTGTGCATTGTACTAAAACGTCTTGACAATAGAGCTGAAGGGATAGTGTCAGATAGATATTCAAAAAAAAACACAACAAAAAGCATGAAAAAATCAGGAATGAAAAAATATTTGTAAATGTTTATGACCAAAACCAGAAGACCGAACAATATATAGTTTCATGAAATCATATATATATATATATATATATATATATATATATATATATATATATATATATATATATATATATATATATATATATATATATATATATATATATATATATATATATATATATATAGATATATATATATATATATAGATATATATATATATATAGATATATATATATATATATATATATATATATATATATATATATATATATATATATAGATATATATATAGATATATATATATAGAATACACACAATATATACAATATATATATATATATATATATATATATATATATATATATATATATATATATATATATATATATTTATATATATATATACGCAAGCCATGTGTCAATCATACATGATGGATGAGTGGAAAAAAACATGGTGCATATGTAAGGGTCAAGGAGCAATGTGTTTTACCTGTTGATAATTGATGAGTGTGTAGATTGTTATTTTAATAAAAGATACATATGTCATTCTAAAGACAAATGTATGCTTGCATGAAAAGGGAAGTCTCGTAACATTTCAAATCAAATATTTATTTTATCGCAAACTACGCTTCGAATATTTACAGGGGATACTATGAGGACAAAATGGCCCTCAAGGTAGTAGATTAATTTATTATTATGTCACATTTGTGAAATTATGACCATATAGACAAGGGGAATGGAATGTTAAAACATCAGGGGGAATGTCATGTGAGTCACCAACACCTATATCTACCAACATATAGTCTTACTGACCAGCGCCAACACCTACATATCAATCTTCACACCTATTAATTAATATGCACTCTTGCTAAATAGCACCCACATATACTCATCAATACCCACACACGCTACCCAATATATGATATTACTGATCATTAGTCAGGTCTTTTCATCAACACCATACTTAATTAGAACTGGGAGAGAAAGTTGCCAAGTGTATATGCGAGTCCTTTTTCTTTTCCAGCTGCGTAAACTCTCCGAATTTGGCTGAAGATTGGATTTCTATAGAAGTTGGGAGACGTAAGATATTATATTGCATACAAGAGTTAAGTGAGAACGCAAGATTTTAAATTTTCTGTTTTCTGGGAGTTACGCAAGTTGCACAAAAAGACTCTTGTCAGACCTCGGTCTTCTTCTCGTAATGGCGGGTATCGAACCAGATCCAAGTCACAGAGACACAATTAGCAGAAACAAAAATACACAAAGAACTGAGAGCTCGTTCATTGATATTTGAATATAATATTTACCAGTACTTTAAACTAACGCCTCATTCAGTAGTGCGAAACTCAAAACAAGCTTGAAGAAGCTTAGGCTGGATTTCGCAAAGGTTTCACAGCAATATATAATATTTTCAAATATCTGAATAAAAAGAAATGTTCTTGTATTATATTTTTGTAGTTGTCTCAAAGGCTTTTACCTCTGTTGATCATGCAAAATTATTGACTTGCTTAAACAACAAAGGTATAGGTGGAAAGTTGTATATAGTTCCAGACTATAGGTTCAACAATCTAAACTGATGTGTGCAGATGAAAGTTCGATATCCAGAATGCTTCACATGCAATATTGGCACCGTACAAGGCTTCGTATTAAGCCCTCTTCTGTTTAATCTGTATATCAAGAGATAGTATCAGACATGCGACACAAGTGTCATATCTGTATTACTGAAGAAATATTTGACATTATTGCGTTGTTGTATGCCGATGACGTTGCAAACTGTACTGATACAGTCGGTTCTTTAAACAGACAAATCAATAGTGTTGAGAAATCAATAATGTTGAGAAATCAATAATGTTGAGAAATGTTGGAACAACAATGGCGTGTGTTGTAATTTTGATAAAGCTGAAATTATTGTAGTCAGAAACGCTGGATTTCTGAGGAATATCGAAAAGTAGTATATGAAAGGTAAGCAAATACAAACCGAATTTATTGGCTAATATTACACCCCTGAACTTAAGACAAAGGCAAGGCAAGAAGTCACAATTCAAGCATTAAATCTCTGCTTAGTATGAGTATTATGCAAAGTCAGTTACGCAAATTTTCCGTGACCGCTATTTTTAAATATTTGATGATATGATCACACCTGTATTAACCTGTGTCGCTGAATTTTATGGTATCAATATTCACATACAATTTAAAAGATGTACTACAGATTCTGCACTAGATATCTAAACTTTTGAGACATGCGTACTCCCTTTTTACCAACAGGAGAATCTGTAAAAATCCTTCTATATTTTATTTATTATTTTAAATTTAAAAAGTATTGGAGTTTCTATAATCAACCAAGAAGCTTGATTAACGTGCTTTTTCCGGTTTCCTTTCTTTTCTAAACCAGTACATTTTGAGGATAATGTTTCTCCATCGAATTTTTGTAATGTGTGGTTTAGTAGCAAAAATAAATATTATACATGTGTTCTAAGGAGGACACTCCCAAAGTTACGAAACTTTAAAAAATTATTTAGAACTCTAATCCACCACATCTGTTGTTTAATAAAAGAAAGTAGACTGGTTAAAAAATTTGGCGCCATGTTATCAATAAAACTACCTTATGATTTAAAACGCGCAGAAAATGAAAGTATTAGGATTCCCTGATGACAGTCAGGTTAAAATTGTAACTTTATGCACAAAATGATTAGGTTTTGTGCATTTTTTAATATCCTTGATATTTCATGGCTTTTACTCTCATGGGGGGAGGGGAGGGGGACAACGAAGTCCTAAAACTCGTTCCAACTGGTCCGCCATAGCATCCACGGATCATGAATATATTGTTGACAGAAAAGACGAAGGTGGGCAGTTTATAATTTCCATTGGTCGCAAGAAATATATCTTCAGAGGCCCCAAAGTCGTTAAATAAAACGAAATATTAACGGATAAATGAGTCTGGGCAGTTATTGACATTGAATGGGCCAGAATATATAGTCTATAGGGAATGTATCTGATCTGGACCCAGTACTCGTAAAAGGGTAGCACCATCATGTATTATCTCAGACCAGGGCGCATATATGGGATGCTTTGACTCCTCTATTCACCATGTTCAGACAGATAGCAAACCACTATCAAAGTATCTGTTTTTACTAAGCTTAGTTTTCCGTACATCTCATCAAGATCAATGAATTATCCGCATGAACAAAATCAGGCTGCTCCCAGTTTACGAGAAGGTTCAGGTAAGTGAAATGTGCTATATGGCTTTTCCTTGTCTTTACGTAAAAATGTTTTTATCATCTGCTTTTGCAGAATGTCCAAATCAGCTGCTGTCACTGTCGACTACCAGGACCTGAACTGGGTCAAGACGCAATTGATTCTTGACGCAAACACTAATGGGCTGATATTAAGGTTGAGTGGTAGTGCACAAAACTGGTTAATGTTCATTGTAAGGCAAATCGAAGGAACCTATTCAAAGCCGGGTGGATAGCAATAAGGAAATATGAGTTGGAAACCTTTACCATCTTTGACATTACCATGTTAAGCCGGTTGATATGTATCACTGGTCCGAATTTGCCTTTGTCTGTGGGCATCAGGAAAGAGCTTTTAATAAAGCGCAAGTGAGTATAATTTACGAATTCTCTATATTACCAGCTTGGAGAGTAAAAGACTAATCGCCTTGAGTAAAGGTTCCTTTCCAGGGATCAACCAATGTCAATGTTGTAGAAGCGGAACAGAAAGGAGAAGGGTCTAGATAAATGAAATAGGATGTCACTCCGAAACAACTTGGATCACAACTAAACTTGGATGTGGTTGTGATTGTTCGTGTTCAGTTGGATCATTACTCCACTTCGGCAGAGTCTGGTGATGGCGAAAAGTCAAAGGATTCGATAATAAGAAGGGACGAACTTCCTGCTTGCTTCTTCACTTCGTATTTACAACCTTATATCAGCAGAACGAGTCAAAGTGCAACGAGCGAACGGCAGAAGAGTGATGTGGATTCAGTAGCGACAAGCTAAGAACGGTGTCTTTTGGTACAAATCAAGATTGGAAGAAACCTTAGAGACGCTGGTCATGAAGTGAAACGCTGCTCTGTTAATTGCTTTGGCGATGCGGGCCGCTGCCTCTCATGCATTTTCAGTGCTAGATGTTTGGCCAGGCATAATGTCACTTGTTACTTTTAGGCAGGTATCGTTAATATAATAATTATATTTCACACCATTGTAGTAATCATGTGGAACGTTTGACGATAGATCTTTCATAGTTGCTGGTTTGACATGTGTACAGACGCAATATTTATATCATTGCTTGGAACGTCCGCACTGAGTGTGTCAGAGAGTATGATACCAGTGAGATGACAAAAATATTAATAATGAACCTTCTGAGAAAGAAACTTAGAAGTTACCGGGTTATGGAATGTTTTCGAAAAACAAACTGAAATTTCATTTATCTTCAGCTGCTGCATTAGGAGAAATAAGGCGAGGTGCTCGTCCAAATTCTCAACGTCCACGGGAATAGGTCGTAGACGGTGCCAGTAGGAATCCAGAAGGAGGAGCCAAGATTCGATAAATTTAATCGACCCCAGCTTTGAAGCGAAATTCCGTCCTCACCTATTGTTAAATTGGAGTTAGGCAACATAATGAGGATTTTATGCACTCGGTGTAAGAATTATTGTCCTTATCTTATATTGTTTCCATAGCAGCGAATAACATACCCAGTGGCGTGGAGACAACGATGGTTTTTAAACGGAAATGCCAACTACATCAAATTCACAAGCTGGACTAACGGTAAGGATATTTGTAGACGGAACAGATGGTCGAGTGAACGGTTAACATGCTGGCTTGACGGTAACTTCGAAAGCGAAGAAGACTGACCGGTTGCACTTGACTGCATACGATTATATATGAAAAATTACAATCAGCCTTAATCCTATTCGCTATGTTATGCTGGCTGGTTGAACTGGCTCCATCGTAACCAAAACGTCAGTGAGATGAGACGATGGCTGGTAAATTATGTTGATGAAGTCATTGTTGTATCCATTGAACCCTGATTAACATGCACTAAGGTAAAGCTCTGGCAGCGGGGTGGGTTCGAGATGCCAGACCCATGCCCGTTTGGCTGCAAAAACTCTCCCACCAATTCCATGCATCTATTGGAAAGATGTGACAAACGGCGGGATTGTTACCTCCATGTTGCTAAGAATCGTTTTCGGAACAAATATCATCACCTTGAACAAAGTTTGGAACGTGTGTAGTATGGTGGCTTTTGACGCGACCCGATTATCTGTATCTAGCAGTCAGGACATGATTGTAGCTGACGGCATGACTTGAAGAATCCTATTAGGTGGAGGTGCCATTGATGATTTTAGTTGGTGATTCAGTCGACTTGTACATCGCCAATCATATCCATATTTTCACATTTTCCCTCAGTATCACATACCAAGTAGCTTCTAATCTAAAAGAGAATGTTAACACGCATCGCTTGCAGGCGAGACATGTGTCATGATTGTACTCGTTGACTTTACATTTCTTTCACTTGGTAATTTTAGTTGCTAATATATGCTTCCAATAAGACTAAAAATGGAAATAATAACAGAGAAGTATACAAAAATGTTTAGTAACATAACTTTATGTGGGATTCAACCAATGTCAACGTTTGCAATTAAAACCGTCCTACTGCAAGTATATGTATCCATCTATTACCATTTAATGGCACATCCTAACAAAATGGATATATGCTTCCAATTAAAAGTAAAGTTATAAACATCTTTAAATTTTGAGTTTACTGCCATTTCAAAAAATCTGAAGTCCTTAAACCCCGAAATTAAAATTAAATATCGACAAAACTTCTTCACAGAGATTGCCAATATCTTTCAGAAGAGTTAATCAGAAATTATGTATACCAATTCTTGTTAGACATGATAAGAAATATCTTTGGGAAACACGCAGGACCCATATCAAAACCATTGATCCAGGACAAGAAGTGATAGCATGATTTTGAAGACAAAATGATCATAAGGCAGCCATGATGGGTGTTAAAGAGGCAACATTTTCAGTTGGAGCCAAAATGGCATCATAATGCCTCTATCAGTGAAAATCTCTTTGCTTGATTGACTGGTTTTAGTCTGATACACTTTAAAGTACAATTTGCCCTCTATAAGTGAAAGGCCATGCTGGCTACGATGCTAGTGTACTTTATGGTCACTGGACAGTATGCTGACATGTGCTGAGTATGCAGCGCCGGATTAAGCACCGTGGAGGCCCATAGACAGTCAAACTTTTGGGGCCCCAGACCCACGGTCACGGTCTCATGGGGGCCCCTCATGGGGCCCATAAAAGTTGCGGGGCCCATAGGCAGTTACCTACTCTGCCTAATGGGTAATCCGGGACTGTGAGTATGTTATGCTTATCAAGGGTTAACCTCGACATCATGCTGACTATCGGTGATAATAATAGCTACTATTTATCAGATTGACAAAACCTAGCATCTAAAGAACATGCAGCAGAAGGAAATAATTGGATTATTTGGCTATTTATATGAATTAAAGTTAGGTACCGAATTGCATAAATCAACATTCCTGAAATTTCCATCCATAAATCTAAATATGTCTACTAATATTGGCGCTAGTTTGTTCTTATATGTTGGCTGCTGACTGCATTAGGTTTTAGTTGGTTTTAACATCACTTTTAATACAGTGCTGGCTATATTATGCTGTCCACACGGACAGAATTGGGTTAAGAACATAATTCACAAAACCTTTCGAGCAGATTTAAAGAGATAGCTTTTATCGGTAATAACGAAATGTTGTGCTACGGTACTCTACTTTGTCGGTTACTTCAGATTCAATGTAGTAAATGTCACGTGACAACGACATCTGAGTCATCCTTAACATATACTTCCACAAAGAATTCCTTTTTCAAGCAGACATCCAAAATGAATTTGATTTCTCAATTCTCTCCTTATATACACCTTCAGGAGACTGTTACCCTTATTCTTCAAATAACAGATTGTTCTACGCAGTCCAATATTTAATAATACTTGTTCAAGTGACCTAACTCATTCAATGAGACATAACATAATTCTTCTTAAAACCAACCTGAGTTAATCCACCCAATAAGAACAACTTAAGTCCTCTAAGAAAGAACCCACCTGATACAACTGAGAAATTACCACCTATCATCAAGATCAATATATATATATATATATATATATATATATATATATATATATATATATATATATATATATATATATATATATATATATATATATATATATATATATATATATATATATGTACATAGGTAGAATTGAACTTGTTCGCATGTATTTATATTTAATATGTATAAAAATAGAATTTATCTCCATTGATAAAACATTAAGAGATATTTTCTTTATAGAAGACCACAACAATTTACAGCGATGAACACACTATACTTATAATATATAGTTGAGCCATGCACCAATAGTTACAGAAATAGAGGTAAACATTGCACTCGGCAAATATTACGACCATTATGTGAAGATGGCAAATCGAGATATCCCTGTGCTTCTACCAAATTATTTCTCACATGCGAAACTGTGTTATAACATTTGCAAACGAGTTGTAGTGATGTAGTCTTTCCCATAAAGTGCAGCTTACCTTAAACCCTAGTATCCACGCTGTACAGTAAGTAAACTTGTGTATCTTCATCTTGAAGGGTACTACACACAATATGTACAATATATCACTTCAACATATAATTTAAGCTTCGGCAATTACGTTAAGTTCTTGCATTGCGGCTTAATTTCTCTGACACCCTTGTAAGGCCATGAAATTTGGGTGTAATGGTCTTGGATAATATTACTCAATATGAGGAAAAACTAGATTATTATATCTTAATATCCAAGTGTATTAGTCAAGGTTTTAGTTCATGTTAGAATAAAGCTATTTCTTACTGATCTGTCACGTTGTATGATATTCGTCGATTTTTCATATATATATATATATATATATATATATATATATATATATATATATATATATACACACACACACACACGCACACTGCTGATTAAAGGCAAACAGTGTTAGAACGGATAGGGCGATACGGGGTCTTGCCCAGCGTCGGCCAAACAGTTGCATCAAACAACATTTCGCATTGTGAGATAGATCCAGAATTAAGGGTGTTTTGGGCAGATTTTCATATTACGTTACTGATGACATCATATAAAAAGGATTCTGTATGTACAGAATTTTCAGTTTTGATTTTGTTATTTGAATCTGTGATATTAGTTATATTAGTTTTGTAACAAAAGTACATACTGCTTCTACGCTAAAATTCAGTTATGTTGTTCATGTTTACTACTGCAAAGGTATAAATTAGAATTAGTTTCGTCATTAAAGCGTGTGCTACCGTAAAAGTGAATGTCACGTTCTGCATTAAAATGTGTGTTACTGCAACAGTAAAAGCCATTGTCTTCGTTACATTGCTGTTCTACTGCACATCATGTTTTCTCTTACTAAATCACGTGCTCCTGAAATTGAACATACTATATTACGTATTGACTCATATGGCCAATGACTTAAAAATTTGAACTGAAAAAAGCCGTGCTGGTATAATTACCAGTGTACAGCCGTAACGTCACTTTGAAAATATAAGTAATTGAATATTTTATAATCGCAGTAGGTCTCCATGCACAAATTAAAAGAGACATATTAACCAATAGATTTCATGCAGATTTCAGTATCTTTCCAAGTAAATTAGCTGACTGAACTTGACCCATCAATAACCCCATAATATTCTGATTTGTTTTTCGATAGAAATAAATCATTTACTCGGTGGAAATCATTTTTTAATCATTTAAACATTTATAATTCTACTTTTTTTTTCTTAAAAATGGAAACATGGTTGAAACATTTAGACATGTTCCACATAGAAAGTTTGCTGTTGGAAATAGCATTTGAAACCCCAAAACTAAACTAAAAGCAAATGGCTTTAAAATCCCAAATATCTTTTAAAATGCATCATGTTGTAATTTATCACGTTTTTCAATTTATTGTGACAATCTATAGGAAAAGTCGGATGGCAAAATAATTGATTGTTTTCCGGCAGTTGAACATGTTGCAGCACCGTATGTCAGGATTAATGCATGATACGCAATTGCAGAGAAATACAAATTGCTTGTAATCAGTTTAGTTTGTGGATTGTAAAAAACATGGAGTGATTTTATAATCTAATTCATACGAGCTTGCAATTTTCAGACAAAACGAGGTCTCGATGAAGTGCACTATTTGAAAGTGATAAACAATATATATGTTGACCTGTTGTAACCCTTCATATACTTAATACATCATAATGACTTGAGTTATTTCCAAATCCCGGGGCTATTAACTTTTAGACAAGATTTTCTACTATTTCTCACATGGCCTTTCTTGACTGGTATTGTAATATAACATTTGTTGATCACGCAAGCCAGATAATTTCATAGTACACTTATTTGATTTGTATGTAGCTGGATCTAGATGCTGTTATCATTTCTATTCAGAAATTATACGTGTCGGATTATTTTGCTTGATAAACGAATACCATAATACAGTAATATTGCATAAAGTTGTGAAATAAGAGGCAAATAATGAGAGAGAGAGAGAGAGAGAGAGAGAGAGAGAGAGAGAGAGAGAGAGAGAGATGGTTAGTTTTAAAGAAAACAAACAACGATTAAATCTGTAATGGGTTTATTAGATAAATTGGCAAATTTGTTATTTCTGATAACCAAACTATCCTTTTGCATTATATACTTTAGTCTTGAGATTAGTTTTGTCAGTTTAAAATCATTCCCGATTAAGAAAGTAATCAAGTCAATATTTATATCATGGAGTGAAAGTGTCCAAAGATTGATTTGTCAGGTTATTATATGACCTAATTTCACAAAAGAACGGACTATTTTATATATAGAAAAAATGCAAGTTCAAGAAGGTATTTGTACGATTCAGTATGCTGTATTTATGGCTCGAATCGGCTAACGAAACAAAAACTATCCGACTGCTGCAAGCTAAATGGACTCGGAAGGGGTCGAGGATTGACCTTTAGTTAGATCATTTATAAATATTCAGTCGGTGTTTCAAATCTGAATATTTGAATATGACAATATTTGTTTTCTTTTGACTTTCAATACTCAGCTGAATTTTATTATAACTCTAGCAGAGATGATTTATTAGTTGACAATAGTATTAATATATTTATAAAACAATATATATTTGGTCTATAATACTTTTTACAGACTTTTTTCTATGAGATCATTGTCTTTCTTTGAAACTTGTTATAAGTATTAACCCGCTCAGAACACTTTAACGGATGTCGATATAAAATCTCTGTAGAAAATATTTGGTGTTTTTGCCTACAACTTCACCACCTGCTTATCATTTCAAACACATGAAAACCGTATTTCTTCGATCAAGCATATTTCCGTTCTTGAACTGTGTGCTAACGATTCCAGTTTAGTTCTGGTCTTAGACACCTACATTTTTTCTTCTTTTTCCTGCTTAATTATCTATAACCGTATGCCTCATTTACCGAAAGATCTCTATCGATTTCTGCTGCAAATTAAGTCTAGCTATATCTAATAATTCAATAAAGCCTGACATATTTCGAATAGCTATAGTTTCTTTATCAGGAAATGTATATAAATTGCAACAGACGAAGTAATTATAAAACGCCCGAATAGCACAGAAAATGAGTGCATGTTCTATCAATTTACGCTTTACTGTGATTCATTGAATGACAAACCATTACAACATTATGCAGAATTTGATGCAATTAATATTGTACCCTTTCATAATTGCTAAAACATGCAATTTCACCAAAAAAAATTAATGACAAACAGACTATCCAAACAAGGCACTATTTTGGTTGGTTTTTAAAAAATTAGTTTAGACCTTATGCAGAAAATCCAAGGAAAATAGTAGTATATCTTCATAAAAGGCGCATTTTAAGTATATTCAGTAAATATTATCTAGTTCATGCACTACGAAATGTACAGCTAATTGAAATTGTGTATTGTACTTTTTCGGCAAGAGATTAGTTGAAGTAATCATGGCACTACCATTTGCGGAACATGTGAAATTTACCTCACGACCTTGGTACAGTCTACCGTTTACGATATGTATAAGACATGTTTCACATATATCAGTTTGTTAGATATCATAAGTATGAAATATGTAATCTTTGGATTTTATTTCCATATCAAACTCATACAATTCACAGCAAACAGTTTCTCATACCATGAAATCAGCAGTATTACAAGTTTTGTTGTTGTGGTCCCACAGTCAAAATGAGAAAAGTATTAGGATATGAAGTCATATTTGATAGATCTCTGTCATCAAATAATTCGACCCTATTCTCCTCCGTGTCAATCGAATCATATATAGGAAAACCTAGTGATAAATATGCAAAATAAAGTATTGGATCTTTATGCAAATCTAAATCTGAATGGTATTCTTCCATATGGAAGCAGAGAAATTCCTAAAGTGGTTTCATTTCACGGCATATTTTATAACTAATTTTAACTTCATAAATACAGTCATACCTCTGGAGTATATACCAAGTGTCTGTTTTCTTCATCATTTTACTAAATGTAAAGTGTTCTTCTCAAAAAGTCGAATTATCAAATTATCACAGAAACCTTCAAGTTTGCATTCTCACTTTCCTCTAGTCCGGTTGTACGAAGCGGCATATTTTAACATAACCAACGTCTGTAGAAATTCCAATTTTCAGTCAAATTTACAGAGTGTAATCAGCTGTGAAAAAATGGCCTTACACATGGCAGCTTGAATTCCTCGTTAGATTTATGTATGCTATTGCTGAAAAGATGTGGGTAATGGTCAGTAACATTTTGTATTTGTTAACAGATGTGAATGCTACTTGCTAAGAGTGCATTTTGATCAAGTTGTTTGGACACTGGTATGCAGATGTTGCTACTGTTCAGCACGACTGTGTGTTGTTAGATACATGTGGAGTTTAGTTGACAGGTATGTTCGTTTGTGAGTAAATATGTTCGCTGGTTAGTAACATTTTATTGGGTAGTAGGAGTTAGTGTTGGTTACTACTTATGGCTACTGCCCAGCAAGACAGCATCTTGGTTGATAGGTGATAGTTGCAAAAGTCCCTTTATTTCAAAGATATTTCAAACCTTCTATCTCCTATGTATCTCTAACACCAGCATTTCTTTTGTCCGGATAGTGGCATCGTTGTTAATTCTGTGATCTTTTTCACATGACATTTCTACCTATACCCAAACAGATAAATAATGTTGAACCAATTGACGTTTTTTTGACTTTCAATTTCTCTTGTGTCTTAGAAAGTAATTTTTTCACAATTGCGGCATAATGTTAACTGTATCTTGTACCTAGAGGCTCATGGTGTATCCATAGTATCCCCCATGACTATCATACTCTAATTTGCGATTACATAAATACATGCTGACTTGACAATTGACGAGAATTCTAATGTCTAGGGAAAATGTATGTATGACTTTCCACGCCTTAGACGTTGTACAATCATGTGTTGGTCACTAGAATGATAGATGTAAACAATAAATTAAAACCAACTCGTCAATTATAAAAAGGTAAAACACCTTGCTCCATGACCATTATATATATATACATTTAAAATTAAATACATATTCAACAAGCTACAGTTATGTTAACAAATACCTTACTACCAATGCATATTATAGGTAAAAGTTCATTATTGGTAATCGTCATTAAAGAATATAGTCGCCCCACTGGTATCGAGGTATCGGGCAAATTGTTGGATAAGATAGTGGAACGTGTGATAATAATAATGTTACTATGTTGCAGGTACGTGTTTTTGGTGATTAGACGGAGTGCATAGAAGAGCTTATAACCTTTACTTTAATGTTACTATGTTGCAGGTACGTGTTTTTGGTGATTAGACGGAGTGCATAGAAGAGCTTATAACCTTTACTTTAATATCTGACAATGTGCTTTTATAATAAATTAGGTTTAATTGACCCATTCATTTCATTATATCTGCCTTACATAATATTGATCGTTAGTTCTGTCAAATAAAGTTAATATACGACATCAGTTAAAAGAAGCATCTTAAATTTGCAAAAAAGGAATAAAGGATGTTTGCATTTTTATTCTTTTTCGTATTTGCCTTTCATGTGAGCTCCTTCGTGCCTCATGTGTGTGTGTGTGTGTGTGTGTGTGTGTGTGTGTGTGTGTGTGTACAAATCCACTCCATTTGTTTTGTTCGAACGGTGTTTATATTAAAAGTGAATCAAAATTTATATTGACAACAATGATGAAACAAATCATTTGTGTTGAAAGTATGTATTTATTTTCTTTTCGTTAATAAAACGTTAAGCAGAATTTTAAAAAAGGAACAACATACACTTGATTTAACGGTTCTGCATGCTTGACATCATCAAGTGTTGAATATGTTTACATTTGTCGATGACAGTCTTTTGTCCAGTTCAAACTTCAGATGGTTGGCGTAAGTACCATTGATAAATCTACGTTGTCATTTTAATATTACCTGTCTGAAAGTGAAAACAAATATAATCGTCAATGTGAATTCCGTGAGGTAGATGTGAACTGTCTTACACCAACAGACGTTGATTTAGCTTAAACATTTATTCATGTCGACTGCCAATCACCCTTTGAAACAATCTACAATGCACCATCAGATTTGGTGGTCAACACTCTCAAACCCTTGTATATTATAAATGTAACTGTATGGCTTCAAAGTAAACAATACTTGCACCACATTTTAGTAAATATCCTTATTTGGGCCAATCATCTTCCTGATTAAAATGGAATGTAAACTATATAAGATACGGAAATGATTGTGTACCACTATATGTGCAGACGCTAAACATTATACTTACAAGAGGGATAACCACCTCCGATACCACCTCCAAAATATTCATTCCCTCCAGAACCACTGCTATATCCTCCAAATGGGGACTGGCCCGATCCGATATTCATAGAGGCAGAGCCAGAGTCCGCTACTCCAATTCGACCATGTGGTGTCCAGATTGGTCTACTTCTTCCACGAGTGATGACCCCAATGCGCTGTCCGCTGATACGAGAACCGACGGCATTAGCTTCTGCATTACCTCTAGCACTGATAGCTGCAGAAGTATCAGCTGCTACGACATCGCTGCTAGGTACATTTCTTTCAAAACCGTAACTATATCCTCCATAACCACCACCTAGTTCGTAGCCACCGCCTAAACCAAATCCACCTCGATATGGGCCGGGTCCATGTGCTATACCGTCAAATTTGTAGGAATCATATCCAAAGAAAATGTCAGGTGTTGGGTGGTCAGAACCATGAGGGCCTGTCACTCTTGTGATTGGACCAACCCTGACTACCTGACCAAAATTGTGAGGAGCTGTGCCCCGTCCTTTACCTACAGCAGTAGATATTGTACCTTTTGGAGTACTGATGGCACGCCCGCGACTAAGACCAACTGATGTGGGTCCTGCAACAACAGTATCGCCATCCTGAACGAATCCCCCGAGCCCAGCCGCTTGATCGCCCCACTGACCAGAACCGACTGGAACACCAACAGGACCAAACCTGTAGTCCCATCTGATGGATGTGGACAAAGCGATGCAGCATAAGATGATGACGGCTTTCATCTTGGGATCTGTACAAATTAGATGATCAGACTTTAGTTTAGTGCTTAAAAACAGTCAAAACTAATAATTGCTGATATTGTTATATCGTATACGGGACATACTAATAACCACACTATGACAACAGCCTGCAAGACCGTAAATTTGAGTGTATTTCAATCCGGGCTTTGTCAGAATTGTAAAAGGTATAAGCACCTTGTACTGTATTTCTGTTAAGTAATACTTAGGTAAAAGTGTAAATGAAATTCAAAATAGTGATATAAGTCTGTTTATACAGGACACACCTATCCTTGATTAAAGCGTTGAATATATCATTTAGCTGAAAATATTAAGTTACATATTGGTTTTGCAATTAAATATTTTTGTCATAATTGCTTACCAATACCACTCTTTTGATATTCAGTCAATAAATTTAAAAATTTTCCTAAAATATAAGAAAATTCGAACTATTAACTTTACTGATATTTGACAAAACTGAAGTGAACAATTTGGTTTTTTTTTCTTAAAATAGTATTAAACAACATAATTATTATAGACTTTAAGGACATTTTAGAAAGCTGAATCAATCAATGGGCTAGAAATATAAATATAAATTTACATCCTGATTTTACAATTATTTCTTGCCATACCTTCTTACCTATCCCACTATACTGGTATTAAATTAAAGACATTTGTTATTGTCAAAATTTATTGAAAACGTGTATAATGAATTTCAGAACGTCCAGTCTGTCTGCATCATTATGTGCGCTGAAGGATGCCAATATGTTAATAATTAAGATGATATATTTTTACGCGTTTTATTATCTTTGTAAATTCAAAAAAAAATAGACAATCGTGGCGATCATCTTCATAAACTCTACACAGCTGTATTGTTGAAATTAACAATACTCGAGAATTATCCCGCCTGGAAATTGTATATTCTGTTTTGAGAGTATATCAGTTACGGACTCAATGGACAAATAGGAGCAGTATTGGCAACAATTCGTGCATGTTTATGAGAACTAAAAATGGTTTATATAAATAAAAGCCAACGCTTAACAATCGTATGAAGCGAGAAAGGAAAAAGAAGAGAGGCCCTGTGTATCAGCTTAATCTCTCCTTTCTGGTCGCATTTGAAACTGGTTCTCGGCTGTGATCGCTATGAGAACGTTTGGTTCATTCCTGAACTTCAGTATTATGACTTTGTCAGGCGTTGGTAGTTTGCGGTATTTCCCCTTTTGGCTAAGAACGGAGAAAATTACAAGCAGCAAAGGAATGGATGTGGGGTTGTGATTAAAATGCAGTTGATTGTTGGTAAATCAATATTTGTTAGCCATCTTTTGTTTAAAACCAATAATAATAATAATAATAATAATAATAATAATAATAATAATAATAATAATAGTAATAATAATAATAATAATAATAATAATAATAGTAATAATAATAATAATAATTATAATAATAATAATAATGATAATAATAATAATAATAGTAATAATTATAATAATAATAATAATTATAATAATAGTAATAATTATAATAATAATAATAATAATAATAATTATAATAATAATAATAATAATAATAATAATAATAATAATAATAATAATTTCTAGAATGTTGTAAGTGACACAATGCAACGTATGCTTTAAGTTATTTCGAGACAATTTCTCCAGTGTGTAGCGCTATATTGTGAAGTTTTATTTGATGATCGATGTTCATTTATATACAGCAGGGAATTAAAACCCAGCATTTAAACTGTAGTCGATTATTACTTGTAATTCTGCCTTTCGTTGAAAAAATATGAATTTTTGGACCTGTTAGCCTCCACGCCGTAAGCGAGAAAAATAACTTTTTCTTAAACATATAAAAACGAAAAGGAAAACAAAATCTAATAAATACAAATCGTCTATATTGTACTTTTATACTTTCAGTTTAATGGATTTTTATTCTTCTTTTGATTTGATTGCTCTATTTTCATTTCTACCTTTGTATAATTATTATATTTATTTGTTTGTTCGTTAGTATAAGATAAATTAACTGTTAAAAATGACAAATATCAGAACCATCATGCTATTCAAAACAGTCAATAAATTAACAATCCATCATAAATTTCAAACAAATTCAAATTTTTAACTTTATTTATATTCGATAAAACTGAAGATTTTTATTTATAAAAAAACCCTCATTTTTGTGGTAGTAAAATACAAAATATTAGAGACTTAGAACATTATAGAAAGCTAATTTAATATAAGTCCTTTAACATATCAACACCGATCATGAACCGGAACCCTGGTGACATTCAACAAACATTGAAATTTAGAAAAACAAATATTCCGTCAATAAAGCATTGGTGGAAACTGTTTGAGCTTAACACTTATTCAGTAGTGTTTATTAATAAATTAAATGCCAGAATGAAATAACTGCAAAATATGTCTTAAAGAATCCAATTAGGAAATACGAAACCTCAATCTCTCCAAAATGTTGTTCAGTGCAAGGTGCAAAAAAGGTTTGATAAAGCCAAAGAGCCAAAGACGTAACTTAACACAGGATTGAACTCGACTCAGTCGATACAAGTAAATGAGGCTTCCATAAACTCCGATTAATAATTAAATAAAACATCAAACTCAAGCAAACTCTGGTGTATCAACAATCTCCGATAAAGATTTAAAGAATTATAACTTACCTTAGTCTTGAAATTTGGAGTGGTATGAATGAAGATACAATTGGAGCTCTTTATGTCCTCCTTTATATACTACGACTTATGAATTAATATGCAAAGCAGCTGGGAAATATGAAATTTTTCGTGTATAAAGTATGATGACCGTATATCAAAAATCAAAATGCGCAAAAACACAAACAACAACCACCATCCCCGAATAAATTCCTTCCAAGTCAATTATATAATCTTACAACATGACATCCATTTCCAATGCCGTATACAGATTGTGAATCTTGGGTTTGATTTCTTTCGGATATACGTTTTGCAACTAAAAATCCAGTTTTACTTTATTATCCTGTAAATTGAGTGGACATCTGATTTAACTCTATCGAGGTAGGTACCAACTACCGGTATGTACCACAGCAAGAATTTCGCTCATCGATCTTTTAAACATTTTAAGCTAGTTTCACTTTCAAATATTTTATGATTGATTAATAAAGATTACAGTCATAAGACAAATATAAACCTGCCATGTTCCAATTAATCTTACTCAGTTTCTTTTCGGTATAGACACAAGATAACACACACATATACGTATACCCTTTGCTTATACACATACATACATACATACATACATACATACATACATACATACATACATACATACATACATACATACATACATACATACATACATACATACATACATACATACATACATACATACATACATAAAGGTGTTTACAATTCTTAATATTGTTATTAATAATATATCTATTTATCAGTTTGGAAAAATGTTTGCTTGACTGGTTGGATCATGTGGTAGGAGACAGAGAGGAGGGCTATTGTGAGAAAAGTCAAGTATCGAGTAGGAAAATATTGCGATGTACACCCGTATGGGTACATAAAGAGTTCCTATAGGAGTTTAATTGTGTGTAGATAAAAATTTTGAGAGGAAAAATTTTGTTAGAATTTTTTTCATTAAAATCATAAAGTGATCGTTGACTGACACTATTGTGAATTTACTCAAAGGAATTCTGAATAATGCATCGGTGATACATAAGGACCGTTTGCAGTTCAGTGCACTTGAGGACCCGGAATTTATTAAAAATACTCGATTCTTGTGAACCTGTGTAGAACGTTTAAGGATTGTTTAAAATACATAATACTGCAAATTCGTTTTAAATTTATTATTTTTAATCTTAGAGAATTTAAGTTTTTGCCACATTTCACAAAACGGGTTGGTTTTGCCCCTTTCTTTTATATGGTATATGACCATAGAGTAGTAAAACAATTTCGGTACCGTCATGTACCAAATGTTACATATAATACAGATACATGACTCACATATATACACTCACATATATATATAACAATGCATCCATCCATCCATCCATCCATACATACGTACGTACATACATGCATACTCTTGCCGCATTTATTTTTCTGTTTTCCTTTTTCGCCTTCTGCTTCATGATTATCATCAAATTATTATTATTATTGTTATTATCATTATTATTATTATTATTATTATTATTATTATTATTATTATTATTATTATTATTATTATTATCATCATCATCATCATCATCATCATCATCATTATTATTATTATCATCATTATTAATAATAATAATAATAATAATAATAATAATAATAATAATAATAATAATAATAATAATAATAATAGTAGTAGTAGTAGTAGTAGTAGTAGTAGTAGTAGTAGTAGTAGTAGTAGTAGTAGTAGTAGTAGTAGTAGTAGTAGTAGTAGTAGTAGTAGTAGTAGTAGTAGTAGTAGTAGTAGTAGTAGTAGTAGTAGTAGTAGTAGTAGTAGTAGTTGTAGAGGTAGTAGTATCGCCATTGATATATTATGAGTGGAATTGTGTTATGAGTGAATTTGATATTTTAATGTCGGAGTTTAATAATTGTTTGAAGAAAAAAAATAGATAACCTTCAGTCGATTTGCTTCTAAAAGTATACGTGAATAAAGAAACCAATGATAAAACATTTGAAGAAATAGCCAAACAATACAAGAAAATATCTTACATTTACAGAGCATCCTTTCTCCAGTTTTGCATCTTAATTTTGATATTTACTCTGTGCAATAATTATTACGGAAAGTTGTAAAGTATGAAAATCAGGCTAAAATATTCAACCATATTTAGAAACCTCTGCTATTGTCAATTAAAGGAAATGTTCGCAAATTCGACAAGAAAACAAAGAAACACAATTTTGCCATGAAACATTTTAATGGTCACGTATTACAATCATGCTACATCAAAGAAACACCTATGAACTGATTTCGCTATTTAACTTATTAGCCTTAATAGTAGTAAGGCAGGTTCGTTATTTTTAGCACAACTTTCACAGTTTGATATGACCTCATATTTTTATTTCAATACTTCGTTGCAACCTATGCTGTTCAAAAGTGCACATTCATTAAACAAGAGACTGTCTTAGCGTTCTTTCCTTATTTCATACTAGTTATAGTATCAATAAAAAAAAAAACGTCGAATACAAGTCTATGAAATTATCTGGCTACTTTTGTAGTGTCAGTCAAGAAGGGCTACGAGATCAGAATTATCACAGTTGTTTCTTTGAAGTTCGAAGTTTTATATCATAGTTATCGACTGTACTAGCTAATGAATATGGGTATTACATATATGCATGGTTACAGCAGGTAGGCGAAAATATTGCAAACGTGAATTATATCAATTCAATCTTTAAACAAACAAAAAATTGATTTACAACCATCTTTTTCTTTTTGCTTCTTTATGCATGATGCATTGGGCCTAACGGCGATGCTACCACGTGTTTTAATGATGACAGGCAACGAAAGCAGTTATAATGCAACGCATGTATGTATCCGATACGTCATAATTTTGTCTTTTTTTAACGGAGCATCTCTTTAGATTGTCACAATAAATCGAGCGTCTTTATAACAACCTGAAAACTCTTAATCAAGGAATATATGTCGATGTAAAGCAAAAGATATGCTAATATATATGTGTTTGTTAGCTCAGCTTTTGTGTCTTCGTAAAATTGCATTTCTAGCCTGGTATAATCGACTTAATTACATTTACGCATAGTTTGAATTTATTAATGCATATATATTCAATCTGGAATGATTCTGAATGCAGCAGCAATGTTTCCACCTTTAATAGAGAAGAATATCATTTGTTTAATAACTGTACAGCCACTAATAGCATATAATGACAGATCGAATGGTTTGGAGACTGAAACATTGATATTTCAAGACATACAAATGCTTCGAAATGTACAGAAAGACAATACTACAGAGCAGATTTAAGGATCTGCATGACTGATTTCATTTAAGATTTTCTAGTCATCGTCGGTATTTAATTTTCTATATCAAACATAAAGAAGTAGTAATATATGTTCCTGTGCAGTCATGCACAATTTAAGGACGAAACGTTTAACCATTTCAATAGCATACTATTTAATAACAAAAGTGACTTTAACCATTTCAATAGTACACTGTTTAATAACAAAAGCGACTTTAACCATTTCAATAGTACACTGTTTGGACAAATACCTGGTTCTTCCCATTTTAGTAGCACACATTTTAGTGAAGAAAACTATATTCAACGTTGCTTTAGTTTGACGAGGACAATATCCAGAAGCACACAAATTAGTGACGAAACTAACGTTTACCATCACAGAAACAAAACACTAGGTTGACAAGACTCATTCTTGCTATTCCTTCAACACAAAATTTGGCATAAAAATACCTATTTTGTACAGTTGAACACACTTTTGCGGAAAATGACATTTTAATCCCGTTAACGCGCAGAAGATGAAAGCGGTTGGAATCCCCTTTAGATAATCAGGTTATAAATTATAAATTTAGAAATGAAACGAGAAAGTCTTTTGAATTTGTGTATCATAAGTGTTTCTCGTTTTTATGTTAGTAAGAGATATGAACAAACTGGAGACTAAGCGAATACTAGTGAACCAGCAGATCATTCGCCCAGGACGTGTCATATCAGAAACACGTTCAATGTTTCTCCCTTGACTTGTTAAAGTAATCTCGACTCACAGCAGTTGCAGGAAAGGCGAACACCAAAACTTGTCCCATCTGACTGCTAGTGGCCATGGAGAAAGGACATTGTTCCGTATCAGAAAAGATGACGACGGACAGATTGTGGTTGCCACTCGTCGCATAGAGATCCATGGAAGCCCCGATAGTCGGCAATTCCAACAAAATAGCATTGGATTAATGACCACTCCGTACGAATAGTCTGGTCCATTAATAACACTAAATGGACAAGTGCATTGTGTCCTTCTGTATTGTGTCTAATGTGGACCGTCATTATGTGCACGTATCTCCAGTGCAGGTTGTATCAGACCAGGACACATACATGAAGTAATTTGGTTCCTCACCACATCATGTTCAAATAGATAGTTGACACTATCAAAATGTCCATTATTACAAAGTCTACGTTTCTGTAATCTGATCTCTTTTGAAATTAAAGGCATTCAAACATCATACATTTATGAAAGGTTGATATAAAGTGATTTCACCTCTAGACTCCAACTGCCACTTTACCGTGGAGAAACAGTTTAACAGATGAGCCTTCGATCGTACGATATGCCATCCCAACCAAGCACAGTCTCCCATAAGAGCGTCGCTGGAGAAATGCCTATTCTAAGCCATTGATTGTCTTACCACTGGTGTTGGAATTGTTTTATATTGATCATGATAATAACATGATAATCTAAACGTTTCTTAAAAGGTGAACAGTGATCCGGTGTCATCTACACGTGGAACATAGAAAGGCCACCAAAAAGAATAAAAGCTGCTGCTGGATTTTGCGATCGGAGATTTTCTCGCGGAAAACGTCTTCTTGTAGATTGACTCGGAGAACTTAATAAGCCGTACAATTCGCGTGCGAGCGAGATGAACGAGTTTGAAAAATGTAACATAATTCGAAGAACAAATTTTCGTGAAGGGAATTTAGTTTCACGTTGTTTACTAGAATGTCCACGTGAGTTAAAAGTGAGATATGTTTTCCCATATAAAAATTAAATAAAACTGAACTTGCCATGGAATGTCTAAACCCGATGATATTGCTGTCGACGATTATGACCTGAAAAGGACAACTACGCAGTTAATTATTCAAGCCGATGCCAAGGGACTGATATTGAGACTGATTGGTAGAGAACTGAATTGATAAAATGATCACTGGTAGTTAGGTCAAATCAGATGGTTAGCGATAAGAAAGCACGAGTTGTAACGTCTTACCAGTCGTGAGGTTACCATCTTAAACTTTCACTAGTCCTAATTTTTCGTTGTCGTTGTACATCAGAAAAGCATTTATTGAAGCGCAAGAGAACTATCTCTGAGAACTATCTCTATCATAAATTCTCCGCCATCCTATTATGTGGTTTGTATGGGTCTCCATCATGGAAGCGGAACCGAGAGGAGACGATGTTGCATAATATTACGCCTCTCTGAAATAATTTTGATCATGTCTGAAATTGGAATATGGTTGAGACTTTTGCTGTTAAGCATGATCATAGCTTTGTTTGTGCGGGTCTTAGCTTTCAACACATGATCTTACACAGATATTTGGCCAGACAAAAGTCACTAATTTTTTTCAATCCGGCATCAATAACGTGGCCAGCACATTTCACGCCAACGAGTAAATTGTGGGGAACGCTTGACGGTAGATCGTGCAGAATTGCCTGGTTTACAAAGGTACCGTAGCAATGTTCGTGCTACTGAGGTATGCCCTACTACACTAACCACATACAATGTTAGGAGAGATTCAACAAACGTTTGCACCTAACCAAAAATGGATATATATTAGAAATGGCCATCACGAAAAATGTTGAACTTCGGTGTTCTTCGGGATTTCTGTACGTACCACAATAAATGCCCTGGACTAATAATAATAATAATAATAATAATAATAATAATAATAATAATAATTTAGTACAGCACAAATTCTTTAAACGCACTAAGCGCTTTTGCAGTATTAGATAACGACAAGATTACGAAAACAAGCACCATCACATTTCAAAACAAAAATATGCTGACAATATTAAAGAAAGTAAACATTATTAAATGTATATCTGTTATTGAAGTTAAAATAATTGAATTTTAGGGCACTATTGAATTAAATCACTGTACATGATTCCAAAATTCACCCGCGTATATGGTCCTTGGAACGCAAAAGAACGTTGTCCGTAAAACAGTAGTAAGTGAGAAAAAATAAAATAAAAATGAGACTATCGGAAAAGGAGTGTAAATTTCCGGTGTTTTGAACTTTTGAAGTTTCTATAGTAGTAGTTACTGAGATGAACTAGATAGAAAGGAATTACAATAGTCTTGTCTTGAATGTACGAAACTACGCAATATAGTTTTACTGGCATCAAGCGAAAGAAAATTGTGATAGGTACTGATGCTTCTCAGCTTAAAAATGCAGTGGAGCATATGTTCATTACATGTTGGTGTAATGAGAGTGTACCGTCGATAGTGACCCATCGGTTTCGTACCGACTGTGTAAACTTGGTGTTGCTATTGCTGATGCTTATTGTCTGAGGTAAAGAATGTGAGAGAGAAAGTATCTGCGTTGTGATCAGAATGTCTTAATTTTATCTCCATTCATTCTCCGCTTTTTTCACATAAAATATGCTTTTATATACGAAATGCACTGCTCTATGCCTAGGAAGGTAGCCTCTACTTCAGCTGGGCAGCTAGATTTGCATGTTTGAATATCGTCAGCATACGATGGGTGAGACGCTGGATAACGCTCTATGACATTTGAGGGTGTCATTGAAATGAATATATATATATATATATATATATATATATATATATATATATATATATATATATATATATATATATATATATATATATATATGAGAGAGAGAGAGAGTTTATTTATCATTTGGATTAAATACATGTACTCACATTTCGTTTATGTGTACAGCGTTACTCGAGGGTGGTTTACGTATAGCATATGTTATTTCGCAACTGTAATTTCGGTTCATCACATGCTGCACGTGCAAAGTTCTGGCGATGAGAAAACCAGTATACATTGAGCGCACAGTAGTGTATAGCTACATGGCCTGTGTATAAATTACCTCATCGTATAGCTTAACTTCACATTACGAAGAATCTTGTCAGTGAGCAGTCTACTTTAATGATGTGCGATCTCCATCTGTATCTGTAGAGGATGTGAGTTAAATATTATTATCCTATTCGCATCATAGGATATGATTGTTTTACTTTCACGTTTGTCTTGTATTTTAAGTAATTCCACCTTGTGTTGTATACTGAAATGGTATAGTTTGTGTCCTAGTTGACCTGCATGCAACTTAACAGAATGGTTATATTCGCAATAATATGGTATTTACTAAAAGAAGGTGTTCAGTTAAGTACTATCGGATTCTTTTCAGACACGGGTTCACTTCTGAACCTGATTATCACCTTATGCAGTAGTCCTAATAATATAATGTGTGTTAAATAATCAACTCAATGTTACACTATATAACGTCATTACGTATTTGTAGTACACGGATTCGGATATTATATTTTCAGCTGACAGATTGGTGATTGATTGACTGATGACCGGTGACTGGTAATGATGAGTGCAGTGTTGAAGTGAAGGATGATTGGAAGCGATATTTGTGCAGTATTTCCGTATATGCAGAGTCTTGTAGTTGTGGTTTAGCCTTGGTGTTAATTTGGATAAACGGGTCTGGAGAGAACAAGAGATTTTAAGGATCTTTAGACAGACCAAGATGGGCTGATTGTTCTTGGTGGCTCCCCAACCATTCGACAGACCGTTGGGTTTGAGAAGACCTTTCCGATTTGTTCGACTCCGCAAGATATATGTCCCAATGTTTCATATCATATTTCACGACTGGAGTGAAAACTCCTCATATATCAGTCGTTAAGACGAAACTCATCATATGTCATTAGTTGAGTGAAACATATCATAGATCACCTTTTGAGTGAACTATATCATGCATTACTATTTTTGAGGAAATTGTCAATGTTTGCGTGAGTAATTTTTTTCTTTTTCTTTTGCTTGTGTGGAATCGCTTTAAGTCATGAATCGTTTTATCTTTGTACTACTTTAAGTTTTTTTTTCTTGCATATCAGTACACATTTTTTTCTTCAAATTGCAATACATTATCTGGTTCGTGCATATATAATTTTTTTTTTATTGCTTTAAATATAAAATGAAAAAAATGGGAATCGTGGAACACAAAAATATGGATATTTTGGACTGGAATGTTTTCAATTTACATACATTAATTGTGTACTGTTGACTAGGTAGGAAAATGAACCCTAGCAAGATGTGTCGTGAATATAAAATTGATGAGGGAGACTGTGAAGTATATTTCATTGTCGAGTGTGAAGATACAAGCTGAAGTTGAGATAGAACAACTTCTTCTAAGATTTGTAATTGAACACAGGGTATTAATTCTTTAAATATTTAGGGTCAGTGTCCTATTTCTTCAACAAAGGCTTTACACTTCCAGTTTTTAAAACTGATGGGAAATCCAACACAAGCAAAATAATTAGCATCGGTAGTAAAGACACTATTGAACCTGAACACTCAAGCAGCTGTATGGTCGGAACCGGCTCGGGTTCAGATGACATTTGGGCGCTATTTATCACAATTGTAAATACCAAAATCGATAGAGACAGGTTCCAATGCAGGTAATGGCTGTTATGTATCACAATTGTATTGTGACGACTGAAATTGTTTTTTTTTTTCTCTAATAAACTATCTTTATCACGGAAAGAAATTTGCAGAAAGGTCCGAGAGATTGACATAAGACAGGGTCGTTGGAAGTGGAATACATTTATTCATAAGCTCGTTCGTAATGTTCTTTTACTGCAGTTATATTAGTGACCAACAGTTCAATCTTCTGGGGCAGGGTCCTGACACCATTTTGTTTTCTTCAGTCTGTAAAGAATACATATTTATCTTGAAGTAGAAGATTTTTAAAAAATTCAATTCGAAAGAAAATAGATGGCACCAGTAGGTAAATGTGCTATGTGTGGTACGTTGAAATATGCGTAGCATGTAAATATAAAAGTAGGACTAAAACTGGACATGACTTTTTTTTTACCTATTATGACTCTGATCACAATTATTATATGCAGTCCAGTCTATTTTTAGATCATTTTTCCTGTCTTATTTCGGCAGTGTTAGAGTTAGATACTTTTGATATAATCTGTTTGTTATTTAGAATATGATTAGCATATTCTATTTACAGTGCATGCTAAGTAATGTGGCACTAATTCTGATCCGGAATCTTTGATACCATTGCATAATGGTATTGGTATGTTTTATTACCATAATTTAATAGGATCTGGACAGATTGGGAAAAGATACAGTATTACGAAACAAATGTACATACTTATATAAAACAAATCGCTACTGTTTAATATTTTCTATTGAGAATATTGAGACTGCGAGTTGCATACTAATTTGACAGATTAATGCCTTCAGACACATTCATTACTTGATGTAAATATTGACATGAAGACTACCTATCTAATTTCAGTGAATTATTATCTCTCCCTGAAATAAGTTTTAATGTTTCTGCTTAATGTATGACTGATACGTGATTTTACAATGGAAGAGAACTTGTAAATTGCACTTAGTTCTAATCATTTCGTCTTTCATATAACTATGTTCTACAACTGTTATTTTATTAAGATATTCATTCATCAAGCACAATAATCTAATATGTGCAAATTCTGAATATCATTAACAAAGCCCTCACCTACCTAAAGAAAAGTTGAATTTAAAAAATGCTATGAAATTATTTGGCTACCGTGATAAATACGATTTTACCGTGCCAGTCAGGAAGTGGAACGGAGAGCAAAATTATCAAAGTTGCAAAGTTGTTTCATTCGAGTTTAGAGCCCCATTTATCGACTTAACTTGGCTAATGAACACATGTATTAAGTATATGAACTGTTACATCAGGTAGGCTGAAATATCGCAAACGTGCATTATACAATGTTATCTTCAAGCCACACAAACTGATTTACAACCAATTTGTTTTTGCTTATCTACGCTTGGTGCATTAGGCTTTAAAGGCGACGATGCCACATAGTTAACTGATGGCAAACAACAAAAGCAATTATAATACAAGGCATGTATACATGCAATTCGTTATAATTTGTCTTTCTTTTTCATCCATCCTTCTTTGAGATTTTCACATTAAATTGAACATGCCATCTTTAAAACCAGACGAGAGCTTTTAAACAAAACAAATAACCGGCATTGTAAAGAAACTGACATGCGCACGAATGGGTGTCGTTAGCTCAGCTTTTAGCTCGTTAACGAATGGGTGTCGTTAGCTCAGCTTTTAGCTCGTTAACGAATGGGTGTCGTTAGCTCAGCTTTTAGCTCGTTAACGAATGGGTGCCGTTAGCTCAGCTTTTGGGTATTCGTAAACTGCAGTTGTAGTCTGGTTTGTAGTCTGGTAACCTCGACTTAATTCCACTCGCACACAATTTCACTTTAGTAAGGCATGGAATTGACCAGCAGATGGGGATATATCAAATATACCTCTGACTGCAAACGTTCAAAATGGAACACGTCTTAATGTTCCAACAATGTTTCGGCCTTTAATAAAGAAGAATGTTTTTAATTTTATAACTAATTGTCCTATGTGAGTACCACATATCAAATGGTTTAGGGGTTTTTGTGGGGTGTAGATAAGTCAGCTAATCGATATGGAAAGACTGAAAATTTACATAAAATCTATCGGATAATATATTACTTTAAAATTGTATATGAAGACCCACTGCTATTCCAAAACGTAATCATGCCTCTGATATACCGTAAGACAATAATATGGTACTCGAATAAGGATATATACAGAACTAACTTCATTGGGAATTTTCAAGTCAACATCAGAATTTCATTGGCAATATCAGACATACGGATGTAATAATATAACTTCTTGTGCAGTAGCACATAATTTAGTGAAGAAACCAATTTTCAGCGTTGTATTAGCGCACGGTTTAACGATGACACTTTAACCTTCGCAGTAACACACAAATGAGTGACTGAACAAATGTTTACCGACGTTGTATCAAATACTTAGGTGAAGAAACGCATTCATGCTGTTGCTGAACCACACTTTTTAGTATTAAAAGAAACTATTTTTATATCATTGAAGTAGCATACACATGGGCGTAAAAATGACTTTACTTTGCAGCAGCTCATACTACTTTGAGAAACTGACTATTACGGATGCAGTAACATACATTTTAACGAAGAAATTGGCATTTATTGTAGAAGCAGCACCAACGTTATTGTTGAAAATGGCTTCCACTGTTTCAGTAGCACAATATTTCATGAACATAATGACTTTCTGTTGCAGTGCCAACCACTGTTGTGAAGAAACTGAATGTTATTTTAGCAGCAAAACACAATTTGGAAGAAGAATCCTGTCTGGGTGTGCATGAAGCATGCAAGAATGTAGCATTTTGGAATCGTTGAAACCTGCATGGTACAGAATTTCTATTACTGTAATATTCGTTTATCCTCCCGTTTGATTTTATCCGTCCCCCCCCCCCTCCAACTTTACCGATTGTGAAAGCGAAACGCAAAACATATATACAAATATACAAAATTCAGTCACTTTGTTTTTTCAATCATAATTACTAATTCATTACTAATTCAGTTTCAGTGTTTTAAAACAAAAGGAACACTTTCGCTGTAAACAACCAAACAGACTGCTTAATGTGCTTTTCCAGTTTGTTTCAGGTATCTAGAACAGTCTAGAATGAAATTCTGTCTGCGCCTTTGTTAAAATGAAGTGAGCCAACATATCGATGTTCTCCACGCACTCGGAGTAGGGATTGTTACACTGGGCATGTTATACATTTTAATGGAATCAATGTCTAATAACAATATTGTTTCCATATCAGCATATACTATACCCAGTGACGTGAAGGAAACAGTGCCGTCATCCATGGGGATAACACTATAATTTCCTTCCGGATGTGCCACCAACATCGGCTTCACAAGCTGGAATACCTGTAAGGTAGCTAATTAGGTAAGTGTGGACGGGAAGGATGGCTGGGCGGCCGGGTCGAAAGCGACAAGGAATAATAATAATAATAATAATAATAATAATAATAATAATAATAATGATAATGAGGACTTTGTATAGCGCCTAATCTTTAGAAGCTCTAAGCGTTTACAACATCTATAATGATATGAATAAAAACAAATTAAAAAAAACAAACACTATGAAATTGGTGAAAAAAAGTGCTAAAAATATATATAAAGTATTAAACATTTTAGGACTTTCGGTTTGTTCGTGCAGTCGGAAAAGGTAGTTTTAAGAGCACTCTTGAAAGGGATCCCGTTCTCTTTGTGTCTAATTTCAATGGTATATATGCTGTCCTGTTCTTGCATGTTTTATTGAGAATAATTGCCGTTTCAATTGAGACTGAGTTGTATAATGCCACGACTGATCATGCCTTCAGTCACATTCATTCCTTGATGTAAATATTCACTTAAAGACTCTTATTTCAATGACTTAAAAAAGTCTCTCTTCCTGAAATCGGTTAACTGTTCGTTTTATTGCATTCCTGGTACCTGATTGTACAATGGAGAAGGCACTGTAAATTGCATTTCTTTCAAATTAGGTTGCCTTTCATATTACAATTTTATGCAATTTTGTTTTTATCTATTACCATATTCATGCATCAAGCAAAACAGTTCGATATGGTAACATTCGAATATCATTAACAAGGCCTAGATCTACATAAAGTAAAGTCGAATAAAAGTGCTATGAAATATTCTGGCTACCATGATAAATACGATAAGTACGTGCCAGTCAGAAAGAGCTACAGAAGCGACATTATGAAAGTTTCTTTCTCGACTGAAACTTGGCTATTTATCATTGGTGTTGTGTTAAGCAATTACCAGGTAGGCGAAATATAGCAAACTTGAATGAAATCATGCAATGTTATCTTTAAGCCGCAAAAAAAAGAACTGATTGACATAAAAATTATGTCTGCTTATTTACGCATGATGCGTAAATACATGATTTGCATATATATAATACATGATTTGCATATTACAAATCATGTATTAATTCAATTCGTTATAATTTGTCTTTATCATCCAAACCGTGTATTTAGATTTTAACAATAAATTGAACATGACGTCTTTATAACCAGACAATTTTTTAAGCAAAACAAATATGTCATATGCTAATGAATGGGTGTTGTACTCTCAGCTTTTTGGGATTAATAAACTGCATATCTCGTTTGGTACTTTATTCCACTTTCATAGTTTCGCTATAGTAAGAGTTATGTTTTCAACTTAACAAAAAATAGTTTTTACGTCCAAAAATATACATGGAATTTGACCAGCAGAGAGGACATATCAAATAAACGTCTGACTGCAAATGTTCAAAAGTGGAACACGGCTTAATAATTGTCTACCCACTATGTGAGTACGACATATCAAATGGTTTAGGGGTTGGTGTGGGGTGTGGAACAGTCAGCTAATCGATATAGAACGATTTGAAAATTTACATCAAATCTATCAGATAATATAACACTTTATATTTGTACAAGACGGCCCACTGCTATTCCAAAACAAACAAGTGCCTATGAATGTACATTAAAGAAAATAAGATGATACACTAGTAAGGACCCGTGCATTAATAATTTTATTTAATGGTCTACTAATGCACTCATACAACTTTAGTTTATATTATAAATTTGACCTTGAGGAAGCGATTTGTATAGGTAATATGTCATATACCTCATCAATAATGAAAATAATGACCACAGAACATTGCTTTTTTATCGTTGGAGACGAAACGATCTTAGCTGATTTGGCGCTCGGTCATTCTTAGCTGATTTCGCGCTCGGTCATTTCCGTAAGGTAAAGCGGAAGTGACGCAGTGTAGGGAACACAGCTTTCCAATTTTGATTGATTTTCAAGTCAAATTACTTTTTATTGATTGCATCAAATATAAAGAAGTAATAATAAAAGTGTCTTCACAGTTGCCCAATTTAATAAAGAAAATATTGTTTACAAGTGCAATAGCATACCATTTAGTAACAAAAGTGATTTTTACTGTTTCAGTAAAACACAACAGAATCACAAAATTAATTCTCACCATTGCAGTTACATACATTTTAGTGAAGAAACCAACCTTTACCGTTACATTAGCGTACATTTTAACAAAGACATTTTTACTGGTGCAGTATCACACAAATTAGTAAATACACGAATTTTAATTGTTACCATTGCTGTATCACACAAAGAAAGACAATTTTGATGAACCGCTGGTTAGAGCGTCCGCCCCGGAAGCGGAAGGTCATCGGTTCGATCCCCGGCCGAGTCATACCAAAGACTTACAAAAATGGTACTAACAGCTGCCTCGCTTGACGCTCAGCATTAAGAGGTTAGTGTTAGGACTGGTCGGCCTAGTGTCAGAATAAAGTGACTGGGTGAGACATCATGCTACATGTCTGCGGCATGATGTCTCAGTGCTAGACATCACTATAAACTGCCTCACTGCAGACTTCGTAGCGTTATGACTGAAAATTTGTTAAAAGCTACGTTAAAAATCCTAATCAAACAAACAATTTTGATGTTGCTTGCAGCAGACAGTTTAGTGTAAATAATTCTAACTTGTTCCGTTGCAGTCGCACACACTTCGGCGGAGAAAAGTCTTTACCTTTGCATGAGCAAACAATGTAGTGAAGAAACTGACTTTTATCGTTGCAGCAGCATTCACTGTAATGAATCAATTTGCATTTACTGTTGCAGTAGCACGAACATAAATGCTCAAACTAACAATTTAGTAAAGATACTACAGTTTTTACTGTTGCAGTGGCACACGATTTAGTGAAGAAACTGAAGTTTACTTCTCCAGTAACATATTTTAGAAGAGCAGTTATGTCTGGGCATGATGAAACATGCGCGAACATGGTATTTTGGAAAGGTTGAAGCTTGCAGGACACGGGATTTTTTTGCTGTAGTATTCGCTTACTCCCAACCCCCTCCTAACCTATTTTACAAACGAAAAGGAACAAATATATCCACAAGTGCACACAACTGTATTTTTTAAAATTAATTTATAATTACTATTTTAACCTAGAATTTTTTAACCAAACGGACACTGTTGTCGTAAACAACCATACATACTGCTTAGTGTTCTTTTGCAGTTATTCCGGTTTCTAGAACGGTCACGTTTGATGGAAAACTGTCGTGGGCATCCAGTGTTTGCAAGGTCTGATTTATGATTTAAAGTAAATAAAGAAAGAAAAAAGTTGCAACTATTACATACATTTACTGAAATTTATGGATTTATTCAGAGCTTATCTAAGTAAACGAACTACATCTCACTCGTTCTTTAAAACAGACTGGCCACGCAAATATGCCGCCTTTTAGCTAGGAATCTTTACGATTTTAATCGCACAGAATATGAAAGTAATAGGAAACTTGTTCTTTTTCATAGCAAATAGCACCACAATGTAGCCATAGTAGTAGTGGAAGAAAACAAATATAGTTATCTTGATCAAATGTAAGAAAATATCCTTACTCGAAAGAAAATCACTGATCCCGACCCCCTCGGAAAAATTAAATGACTATTATCTGGTAGTGGATAAATTTGCTATGTGTGTGCTAATTGTTTTACAAGTTACAGACTAAAGTTGGTTGAATAAGCTTACACTATATCTGATCTTGTGGAATGCATCATGCCGACATTAGAAAGCCTATTCATAAAAATAGAAAGTGTTTTAACCAGATATCATCAGAACTATGTCAATGAAAACTCCATGTTGATACAATCTTTTATTCAGAGAGAGTAGTAATAATATTTTTAAAGATGGCTACAGTGGTAGCCATTTTTATAGTACAGTTGCATGTCTGACAGGAACCATTTTCAGTTATGCATATAAGAATAGTAGCGACAGATATTATAAACTTGTTGCCATGGCACCCATGATCTATGTCAGATTGGCAACATTTTCAGAACAAAGCTTTATAATAGGTCTTAAAGGATAAAACCCTATATTGATATGACCATCCATTCAAGACCAATATAAATTTTTAAAAAACATTTTCAAGATGGATATATGGCAGCCATAACAGAAATTAGATCAGCACCATATTTTGTTGGCCTCAAACAGGTATCACCAGATGTAATAAACTTAAAACCCCATTTCAGGAGGAATAGTTACAGATTGAAGATGATTGTTGTTGCAAACCATAAAGCAGGGTTCCTGCAGATTTAACAAAAACAAATTCCATGACTTTTCCAAAAATTTCCAGGGCCATTTCACAAAACTCCAGGACCACACTATCTTGCATTATGAAGTAAATTAATATAAATAATGACATCTATCAATGAAAAATAACAAATAAGTTAACGACAAAATATTTATATGTCCATTTTAAATTTACCTGGGCTTGCACAACTTAACTTTATGTAGTAATTCATGTCATAATCCAATGTTCAATGTATTTTGTATTCAAAAGAAAAAAATAAACAAATCCTATGTAGTTTTTGTATGTGTTCCTATTTACAATACTAACAAAACACATCGCTTTCCAGTTGCTTTCTTGTATTTAGTGAGAAGCAAACTTTTTCTGCTCTATCTCCTTTTCAAGGTCCTTCAGAGTCTCTTAAGATTTTAAGACTTCACTATCATCATGAGATATTGAGTATTGTATTATGTGTTCAGAATTTTCTAACAGCCCAGTGTTCATTAAGTAATTCATTTTCATCACCTATTGCCTGTCACTAAGTTCCACAAGACTGAATTCCAATTTCAATATACCCCAAATTTCTCCTTAAAAGTTTCAATATTATTTGTCACATAACGTTGCAATTGCTATAATTCTGATATAAATTCAATTTAAATTTACAGCTAATGTATTTGTTATATCAGTGTTCATCATTACGCTCACTAGAGACTGGAGTCTCCTGCTGTTTAAACAGTTTCCTCACAACCTTCCCTATACTGAAGCATGCAATGAACACAATCAGTATGCTGTATACTTAAGACCTTTGTTATTTTGCATTTATATTTATTGATAAAGTCAGTGTTATAGGCACTCATATACTTTATAAAAGCTTAAACATTAATTATATACTAACATATGGGTCAAGTTAAGTGACTAGAACATATCTTGCAACTTAGAAACCTGGTGTGTGCGTGTATTTGAACTTTTAACATAGCTTTAACAATTTTCCAGTCAAATCACTATAATGATGCCACAGTCATGTAGTATGATGTCCTACAAAGTCACATCATCCTGGCACTAGACTGACCAGCCCTAACACTAACCTCATAATGCTGAGTGCCATGCAAGACAGCTTTTAAAAGTCTTTGATATAACTCAGTCATGGTCCGAATTCTCAACCTCCTGCATCAGAGACAGATGCTCTAACTGTCAGGCCACTGGTTATACGTAATATAAAGGAGATCTGATCATAATACATGTTGCAACATACTTCCTTGTGAGACAGTGCATGCTGATTTACAAGAACTGGCCGTGCTTTTATGAATCTCTCCATCAAAGTGAACAAGGATGCATGGATAATGAGTAATCTCTCGACCATCTCATAGTGACATGACTACACAAGGATGCATGAATAATGAGTAATCTCTCCACCACATCATAGTGACATGAATACACAAGGATACAAGAATAATGAGTAGTCTCTCCACCATCTCGTAGTGACATGACTACACAAGGATGCATAGATAATGAGTATTCTCTCCACCACATCTGAGTGACATGACTACACAAGGATGCATGAATAATGAGTAATTTCTCCACATCTGAGTGACATGACTACACAAGGATGCATGGATAATGAGTATTCTCTCTACCACATCTGAGTGACATGACTACACAAGGCTGCATGAATAATGAGTAATCTCTCCACATCTTAGTGACATGACTACACAAGGATGCAAGAATAATTAGTCTCTACACCATCTCGTAGTGACATGACTACACAAGGCTGCATGAATAATGAGTAATCTCTCCACATCTGAGTGACATGACTACACAAGGATGCATGGATAATGAATAGTCTCTCCACCACCTCATAGTGACATGACTACACAAGGATGCATGAATGAGTAATCTCTCCACCACATCATAGTGACATGACTACACAAGGATGCATGAATGAGTAATCTCTCCACCACGTCTGAGTGACATGACCATACAAGGATGCAAGAATAATGAGTAATCTCCCCACCACATCTTAGTGACATGACTACACAAGGATGCATGGATAATGAATAGTCTCTCCACCACCTCATAGTGACATGACTACACAAGAATGCATGAATAATGAGTAATCTCTCCACCACATCTGAGTGACATGACTACATAAGGATGCATGAATAATGAATAGTCTCTCCACCACCTCATAGTGACATGACTACACAAGAATGCATGAATAATGAGTAATCTCTCCACCACATCTGATTGACATGACTACACAAGAATGCATGAATAATGAGTAATCTCTCCACCACATCTGAGTGACATGACTACATAAGGCTGTATGAATAATGAGTAATGTCTCCACCACATCTTAGTTGCATGACTACACAAGGATGCATGGATAATGAATAGTCTCTCCATCACCTTGTAGTGACATGACTACACAATGATGCAAGAATAATGATTAATCTCTCCACCATATCTTAATGAGATGACTACACAAGGATGCATGGATAATGAGTAATCTCTCCACCATATCAATGTGACATGACTACACAAGGATGCAAGAATAATGAGTTATCTCTCCACCACATCTTAGAAACTTTACATCACAAGGATGCATGGATAATTCTTCATGTTAAAACATGACAACTTCACAAGTTTGCAGTCAGGCAATGCAGAAGGGCTTTTCTCTAATCATCTTAATGTTTTCTCTAGCCCTATACAATGAGAGAAGGAAAGAGACATGCCTTCTACTGTATATTATTTATACTGGGTATGTTCCACTAATGTTCTCATCACTGTCTGCAATAATTGTGATGTCCAATATGCAATTTATCACCAAGAGAGAATCACTTCATACACATATCCAGAATACTGTGATCAATACCGATGCAATGGAATGCCTCCTCCAGATATCTGAATGTTGCTTGCCTAGCTCGATTTTGTCTCCAATCTGTCAGGATTTTAAAGCACTGTCTTTGCACATCATGTGGATGCTCCATCTGTATTTGCTCAATTCTGGACACAGGGACTCCCAATTCAACACCCAGATGCACATATTCCTTCCCAATCCTTTGACAGATCTTCTGTAGATGGTGATCTTCTGGTTGCTTGTCAAGTTTTTCTTGTGGGGGCCATGACGCCCTGTTCCCTGTAAGAAGGCCATCAAAATTAATCTAATAAAATGTAGTTAGTCAAGATCTAAATGCTTCCCCTTTCAAGTTACTATTCGTATATAGTATGAAGATCAAAGTCTCCATCAAAGTAATAGTTATCATATATTTTCATATTTCAAAGTTCCTTTACCAACAATATTGATACAATGGATGTGATACAGAGTCCTCCTCCCATTAATATTCATATATTGCATGTATTTCAAAGTCCCTTTCCTTGAAACATGAATATATTGTATGTACTTCATAGTCCTCTGCCAACAATATGTATATTATATTTGTACTTCAAAGTCCCCTGTCAACCAAATTTTTATATTGTATGTACTTCAGAAGTCCCTTGCCAACATATTTTTGATAATGTATGTACTTCAAAGTCCCCCTCCCAACAATATACTTACTGTACTTCAAAGTTCCCCTTAAAACAATATCCATGTATTGTATTTCAAAGTTAAACACTCAAAACTCTTCACTAAAGTTATGAATTAACTGATCACATTTAAACTGTTTTCAGTTAGGTTACATGCCATCTCTTTTTGTTAGAAAGATATATAAAAGATAAAGGTATATAAAAAATGCAATTTAGTTAATAAGTAACATGTATAAGCAGCAAGGAAATCTGGTTAATGATTGCCCCCAAATCAGGTGGTGAGGTCACCCAAAGGATTTGTGCAAAGCTTCTTAAGTCAAACTTACCTATCATAAAACATTGGAACATCTACAACCTTTCAAAGATAATCATTCTAACCAAAAGGTATGTTAACCATGCTGTCTGAATTTTCATAGGGATGTCCATTAATTATGTCAACAAAATAGGTGTGGGGGAATGGGGTTTGAAGTATTTTGACAATTGTTGAAATCAGGTGGAGTGGGGAGTTTATGATAAATTGATTTCAACAATGTTATTTTTTATAATAAATGTAATAAATTAAAAAAATGGAAAATTAGTCGGTGCATTATATTAAACAAAGTAAAAAAAATGGATTAAAATTAATTTGTACACCTTTTAAATTTCCATATTTCTATTTTTAGCATATAAGCCAGCAGTATAAAATATTGTTAGTTTTTTTTTTTTTGGGGGGGGGGGGGTAAAAAATTGACATTTTATTAGGAGGGTCACTGAAAGTTTGACAGTTGTTGACAAGGGGAGGGGTAAAAATTGCTTAAAAATTGTCGACATAATTAATGGATGTCCCCTTAACATCAAAAGTACTGACAAAGTCATTACATCTTAAAGGAAGTCAGACAAGAGTGATCTCCCCTTGGATAGAGAGGGCTGGTACAAAATGTGCACTCTTCCAGGGATATAATTGCATGAATGACTTTGGAAATTCATCCATTATTGTGACTAGGAAAGTATTACCAATGACAAGTAAATGTATTTTCCTCCAAATTTCCTTCTTTTTCAAATGCATTACCTCAATAAATTGGAACTGGTAAGGCCAATAACACAAACCTATAAATTTAAAAAAATGAGCACATATCACTCAGCTAAAGCAATTTGTACTGAGGTGACAGCAACTCAATCCACGTAAAAAAGATAGGTGAAATGCCAAAGAGACACCAAAAGACAAAAAGGAAGGCAAATTTTGATGTGTGATATTGTCCTAGGAAAAAAAGAAAATGGTATTCTGTGTGTTGGCTCAGAATAAGAGTCAACTGGAATAATGTTATTTTCAATAATCACGGCTACCCAATACTGATTTAAAGACGGTTTAAACAACTTGCACTGGGGCCTAGAGACTAAATGGAAAAGGAAAGCAATAGAAGCAGGTGATGTATTTTTGCTATTAAAAACGCAATATGTAGGCTGGATTGGAGTAAACCCAGGGAATAATCATTTTGGAAAGAAAGACTATTTGAAGTTCCCTTTCGATAACAATGTTTGACATTTAGTAACTCAACTAGACCAGACTGTTTGAATAAAAAAGATCAATGCAAGTCAAAAAAAATTCTTTCAACAGCCAGGAAAAAATGGACAACAAAACTGCTTAGTCAGAAGACAGAATTTTTCTTCAATTGGGGAAAGGTAGACTGTTCTTTTGGCACTGTCAGGCTGGGTAGAAAAGATGAACTTGTGACTTACATCTTCAAAATCATGGGTGTGTGGTAACAAAGAAGCTTCCCTTAATGCTTGCAATGTCTGAATTGATGCAGTATGTAATCAAGAACGTTGGAAGTCCATCCAGCATGGAAGTCCATCCAGCATGGAAGTCCATCCAGTACTTCACTTTATGTTTTATTGAAATTCCAAAAAATATTCCTTGTGTCCAGGAAAAGGAAATTGACATAATCATTACTGGGTTGCAATGGAGTCAGAGTCGATGATGGACCCATCCAGTAATAATCTACAATACTTTCATAAGTTTAGTGATGGATATTGTGGGTGACTTGTTTGTCAGATTCTACATTGGTTTAATTGGGCATGAGAAACAGGTTCAGAAATGGAAGCAGGATTGCCATCTGTATGATGAGTCAAGGACTGTGTATACAAGTTAAAAATATCATTCCCTGTCCCAATGACATACAGCATTCTTAGGTGATGGAGTTAAAGTGAATGAAGTCTCAGGTCTGCTGACATCTAGTGCATAAATCCACTTATGAAAGGAACAACTCATCCTATGTCTGTACAAGGGTCTATATGTTACACTAAGTGACAAGTTATCTAGGATTAGTCCCTGTGTGTAGTACCATCCTAAGTCAGTAACAGGGTCTATATGTGGGGATGAGTTATCCATGAATTGTCTCTATGAGCTGACATATGGTGCCATCATCAAGTTATTGAAGGATGTATCACAACAGAAGAACTGGGATCTATATGTGTTGACAAGTTGTCTAGGACTGGTTCCTGAGAGCTGTCATTCCATGCTAGTATTACAGTTTATATGTGCTGATGGGTTGTCTAGGACTGGTTCCTGAGAGCTGTCATTCCATGCTAGTATTACAGTTTATATGAGTTGATGGGTTGTCTAAGACTGGTTCCTGAGAGCTGTCATTCCATGCTAGTATTACAGTTTATATATGCTGATGGGTGGTCTAGGACTGGTTCCTGAGAGCTGTCATTCCATGCTAGAATTACAGTTTATATATGCTGATGGGTTGTCTAGGACTGGTTCCTGAGAGCTGTCATTCCATGCTAGTATTACAGTTTATGTGTGTTGATGGGTTGTCTAGGACTGGTTCCTGAGTGCTGTCATTCCATGCTAGAATTACAGTTTATATATGCTGATGGGTTGTCTAGGACTGGTTCCTGAGAGCTGTCATTCCATGCTAGTATTACAGTTTATATGTGCTGATGGGTTGTCCACGACTGATCCCTGTGAGCTGATTCCCATATTACTGCTTCTCCAGTAGTTGGGTCAATGCAGGTTTAAGTTGTGGAAATGCAAGTGACAGCGGAGCTTAATTTGTGAAGTAGGCATGATATGAGAAGGACTGCCATATCCTTTTTGAAATGGGTCATCTTACTGCCTTGAGTGACTGGAATAGGAGAAACCTGGCAACTCAGGCAGCATTGGCAGAAAAAAAGATCATGTCTACATCTGAATGGGAGCATTATTTTGCCTTTTCACAAGCATGGGTTAATATTGGATATATCTGTCACCTATTTCTTACCTGATAAACACCCTGGGAATGCATTGTCATATCTATGTGTGTGATTTGGATTTTTAATAACAATTTTCTAGTAACGTTGCTATGATGTCTGCAGTGTAACAGTTTAAGTGTCTGTCTAGCACTGGGGTATCATACAACATACATGTATTATGATGTCACATTATCCTGAAACCAGGCCGACCAGTCCTAACTCTAACCTCTTTGAGTGCCAAGTAATGCAGCTGCTAGTACTATTTTATAGGTGTTTAGTATGACTTGGCTGGGGTTCAAACTCATATCCTTCCACATTTGAGGTGAACACTCTAACCACTTGAAGAGATTAGGGTATAAATATAAAATATTTTCATCAGATGGAAAACCTTTTCTTTTTTTTCATTAATTCCTAGAACTTTTAGCACATTTAGGATGATGATCAGCTTGTAAAAAGAACACGGAAGCGAAGGTCATGGGTTTGATTCCCGGCAGAGTCATACCAAAGACTTACAAAAATGGTACTAACAGCAGCCTCGTTTGATGCTCAGCATTAAGAGGTTAGTGATAGGACCGGTCGGCCTGGTGTCAGGATAATGTGACTGGGTGGGACATCATGCTACCTGTCTGCGGTATGATGCCCCAGTGTTAGACATCACTATAAACTGCCTCACTGCAGACATAGTAGCGATATGACTGAAAAATTGTTAAAGCTATGTTAAAAATCCTAATCAGACAAACAAACAAAAAGCTTGTAAAAAATTAAAAGGTTATTGTATGAAAATCTTTCTGTAGGATAAAAATCAGTTTAATGTAACAGTGCACAACTGTTTTACTATTTCCACCAAAAGAAAATTGCCAACTTTTAATTCAGTGCAACAATACAAGAAATGGTTCACAAGTCAGTTATCAAGACAAGGTCAGCACCTAATTAGGCTCCAGAGAAATGCTGTTACAGTAAAAAAATGCATTTTATGTTTAATTATAAGAGTACACATTGCATTTATGATGATTACACTTAAAAGGAACTAAAGATAGAACTAGAACACAAATTTAAATTGAAAACAAGTTATTTAATTTGTTTTTATATATTAAAGTACTGCCTCCACAAGGCATATGTGAAATTTTTATTACAGATCGTTAATTGTGGTGTTCTAGGAATGTCATTTGGAAAGAAAATGAAACAAATTATATGACCTATTTTTAAATTTGATATTAAATAATGTTGACTAAAATTTTAAAGTCCAATCTATTGTTTTTGATGATAAAATGAGCAATACATCAAAGTATCCATTACCAATTTTGATAGTGATTTTCTTCAAGTTCAACAAATAGGGATAATTTTTGGGGGTATTTTCTGGTTTTAAATAAAATGGGATCCATGCCTGACCCTGTGTTATAAGCGGGTTCACAAGTTATTAGGGCGTGAGTTATTGAGGGAGTGGTATAAACAACTTAGTTGCAAAATACTTGCTCTCCACGGTTCCAGTATGTTAACCTGTCTAAACCTTGGCAGATCGATCTAATATTTCATAGCTTTGTGTCTGTGAATTTCAACCAAAATCAAGTTCTTGAAATTTTAACACTGTTCCTGCATAATTAAGACAAGGGGAACGCACAGCTGGAATGGAGTCATAAGTAAGCCATTTTCCAGCTCCATTCTCTATTTGCACAAATTCATCTTTTTCATCAAATACACCAATAATGGCTCGCATTGGCATGTAGTCCCACTTTGGATGCTAAACTTACAAAGAATACTTTTCAACTACCTCCACCATTTTCAGCTGATGTACAATGCACCACTATTACATGCATTTTGTTAGATGGCCTTGCATACTAAGGGAGGTAACTCATGTGACCCAATACATGTTGCTCTGAATATCAAAGGTTAACATAATGGAACCTCTGCTAGCAAAGATGGTCTTCTGCAAGAACAGAGGAGAATTCAGTATGGAAAGAGATAAAGTATATTTCTATCAGGTATTGTCTCCTTCTGATCAGTCTCAAACTGAAGGAAAGGTACAAAAACAAAATTGAACATACTTCAAGTGAGAGCAATATCTCTAGTGTTTTATAGCATTTGGTACAAATCCTTCTAAGGGAGACCACTTTTTTCTGACTTCTGCCTCAACAGGTAGATCATCTATTGGCACTTTTATTTTTTAAAACAAGCTAAATGATATGATTTTTTTTTTAAAGTTTGTGATGGCTGGATCTGCAAGATAGTGAATGTCCTCTTAACATATTATCATCAGGTAATGTATTTGAAGAGTTATCAGGGAAGACTTGGAAGGTAATGCTCCATCTCAAAGGGCACTTGAGTAAAAATGCACACAAGAAAAAATTAACATGCCACCACGCCCATGAACATGCCATTAAATAATAGATATAAATGTAACACAAGTTTGTTGCATTATATCATACAATTTACTAGACAAAATGAAAACAGCGAGAACATGTGATCCTGACTTTATGAAAGAATCCTAATTGTGGAATAAAACACATATTTTGTGGCACTATACTAGAAAATTAGGTTTAATCGCTTATTTTTTTTAAAACAGTTCTCAAATTACAGCACAGAAGAAAAAATGTAAATGGAACCTAAAAGATTGGTACTGAATCTCAGAAGGTTCAAAGTAATATATGTAAAGTGAAAAGGAAAATGTGAAAGAAAATTAAAATACTCAAAGTAATATATGTAAAGTGAAATGTGAAAGAAAATTAAAATAATCAAAGTAATATATGTAAAGTGAAAAGGAAAATGTGAAAGAAAATTAAAATACTCAAAGTAATATATGTAAAGTGAAGGAAAATGTGAAAGAAAATTAAAATACTCAAAGTAATATATGTAAAGTGAAGGAAAATGTGAAAGAAAATTAAAATACTGAAAGTAATATATGTAAAGTGAAATGTGAAAGAAAATTAAAATAATCAAAGTAGTATATGTAAAGTGAAAAGGAAAATGTGAAAGAAAATTAAAATACTCAAAGTAGTATATGTAAAGTGAAGGAAAATGTGAAAGAAAATTAAAATACTCAAAGTAATATATGTAAAGTGAAATGTGAAAGAAAATTAAAATAATCAAAGTAGTATATGTAAAGTGAAAAGGAAAATGTGAAAGAAAATTAAAATAATCAAAGTAGTATATGTAAAGTGAAAAGGAAAATGTGAAAGAAAATTAAAATACTGAATCCTAACTTTAACTTAAACAGTCCCAAAAGTGGTATCAACATATATTTTTACAAGACTATTGTAATTGTCACACTATATGTCACCCTATGTTTATCTATCTACTATGTCGGTATCAAGAGTGTATGTTGGACTGTTGACCAATGGATTCCAAAGTCTTTAACTTAATGTGCTGAAACCATTATTTTGTTAGTTGACTTCCAATGACTATGACCTCTGACCTTCAGACCCTATACGTTTTATTACCCTAAGTCAGTGGTTAGCAATCCCAAGGTCACAACCCAAATCAGGGTCATGAGGACATCATTGAGGGTCACTAAGATCTTTTTGAGAGTGGCAATGCTTATCAAAGTGTAAAAATAGTGTCAATAGGCTAAACAAAAATACTTTTCAGGGTTGCAGCCAAAAATGGTTGGGAACCACTACCTTTGCTGCAAACCATCCACAATATTTTAATCAGACAAGAGTGATCTTCCCATGGATAGAATTACTTTAGAACAAAGAGCATTATGCAAAACACATTTATCTTAAAGCCACAAGTCCTGGCATTTGACCTTTTGACCTCAAATCAAATATTCATTTTCCATATGTTGAGTGCAAGCACTCCACAAACTCCAGTCAAGGTTCATGGCCTAGAACTAAATTATTATGCGAAAACCATTTTTCTTTTAACGGTGACCTCATCGTTTGACCTTTTCACCCCAAAATCAATCAGCTTCATTGAAACAAAACAATCAAGTCATCCACAAATTTTAGTGAAAGTACATGATCAACAACTGAATTTTTCTCCAAAGAATAGTTTTCTTTCTTTAGTCATGTGCTTTTTTCCTTATCACATTAATTTAACTATGCTTCTTACAACACATGTTGGCCACCTACAAATTTTAGTCCTGGTATCTGATATAAACTACTAGTAACTTCTTTGCTCAGAAAAGCATTTATATTCCTTCCTCTCTACCGCAGTCTTGAACTTTGACCTCTTAACCATGAAATTGATAGGCATCTCAATTACTGAAAATGCCAGCTATCCACAAAGCTATATGTGGCAGTAAATTCAACGACTTCTTTGGAAATTATTTTTCTTCTTCAGTCGCTGTGACATTCACCTTTAAACTTTTGATCTGAAAAATCAGCAAGTTTCTTGAACTTACCTCAGTGCAAGTAAAAAAATATCCATAAAGTCTGCTCTTGCTGATAATGGACAACTCAAGCTGTTGTTTAAAATGATATTTGCAATAGATAGATCAGCAGACCACATCAAATGGCAGGTGTACGAAAAGATTGTTAAAATAAGTCGATTTAAAATTTGTCTCTATCCTTGATTTCACTCATGTAATAATCTGACTGATTTTATTATAATCCTTGAAGTCTTGGAAATAACGTTTAAGCAGATATTTAGCTTTTAAAGATTTTAATTTTTTTTCTTGCATATTTAAATTTCATCATAAATATATTATTTTACCTCATTTCCATTAAACGTGCCTGCTCTGCAAATTGAACTGAAAATATAACAAGCATTCTTTTTTAAATTGAACTTATGTCATAATTATATTGTTGTAACTTTTATTACACACACCTGTTATGTTGATTGATTTTGGAATATCAACATAAATTTCAGCACTTTTGCAGGCCTTCTCTAGGTTTCTAAATGTAGCCCTGTCCCTGCTTTTTGTTGTCCATCTGTACAAGAACATGAGACACTGAGTGGCTGTATAACGATAGTCCATCTGTATTTGCTGGATATCCACCCAGGTGATTCCCAGCTCTAGGCCAAGGACAACAGATTCCTTTCCAATTTTCATTGACAGTCGTCCTAATTCTCTTTCAGATGGTTTCTTGTCTTGCAGATTTGATGGTAGCGATGAATCTGAAGCATATGACAAACCAACAATAACACAATATATCACAGTATGTTCTGCAGCCTACCTATAAATTACCGTATTTTCGCGCATATACCCCGCACACGCAGATAATCCGCACCCTCATATAGCCCGCGGGTTTTGGGGTTTTGTGTAAAAAATCGTTGGCATAACCCGCACCTTTGTATAACCCGCAACCATAGATATATTTATACAGCCACAATCGGAAATGAAATCAATTACAGGATCACGGGGCTTCGCTGATGTAGCAAACTGCGATTCTGTTTTCCGTTTTGGTGACAAAATATACCATCTGGTGATATTTGTGGCGACACCAATTTTGGCTGATAAAAACCGTATATACAGTCTTGCGTTTGGAGTAGAGAAAATCAAAGTCACCATGACAGGAAACAATGTACTGGAATATATTGTTAAAATAACAAGTCCTTGTCTCATACTGGCAAACCACACTAACAGTGCACTGTTATATCATAATCCGCTAATGATGATATCTGGCCTTATTACTTTATGCAACTGACTAGTCAAAATCCAAATCCGCAGAAGGCGAAAACGTAAAATGAGTACAGTCAAGCAGATGACACTAATTTAAAAACAAATACCAGATGGAAGAAGAAAAAATACGTTTGCTGACACTTCAAAGAGAACTGATTACCTTTGAAGCACTGATATATACTAAACAAATAAAACAAATCTGTTTCAATGTTCTACAATTATCTGAAGTTGCCGCAGCAAAAACAAACAGGTATTTGTTTCACCCTTCAACTGGAGCCTTTAGCGGCGCCATCATCAAAGTAAGCCGACGACCTTTGCTCAATAAAAGTCAGGAAAAACACGGTACACAGTGCTTGTGTGCGTAGGAGCTGTGCCTCAACTACAGGCTACATAAACACGGACATTTTTAAATAATCTTGTATTCTTGTGAAGTGTAGATTCGAGTTTAAATAATTTCTTTCTGTTTAATTTAAAAAATGCCGAAACGAAAGTCTTACACAGCCGACTTCAAGCTGACTGCCATTGCGTATGCTGAAGTGCATGGCAATAGAGCCACAGGCACAAAATTTGATATTGATGAGAGTGTAATCCGAGGTTGGAGAAAAGAAAAAGGAACGTTGGAGAAGATGAATCCACGAAAACGTGCTCGTCGCGGACCTAAAGCAAAGTGGCCTCACCTTGAAGCTGACCTGAAGCAGTGGATCGTGGCCCAGCGGTAAAATTAGGTACCGTAGTTATTTCGATTGAAAACAGAAAATATTGATTATGAAAACGTGACGGATACGAAATTTTAAGTTTTTATCCCGAAATGTTGATTTGGTCCCGATACCGTAAGTTGTAAAGTCACCGTAGTAGCCATAATATCCAACCCTAGCAAAACAAAACTAGAACAATATATGTTATGTAGTTACGTTTTTCAAACAATATGTTGAAATATCATTATGTGTAAAAAAAATTGTGATATAGCCCGCACCCTTATATAACCCGCACCCCCCCCCCCTGCGGGGTTTGTAAAATCTGGTATAACCCGCGGGATATATGCGCGAAAATACGGTACATAAGGTCATTTACTGTTACATTCTTGCATTTAATCAGAAAATCAAACTGCCAGTGGTACTTAGAACAAATTCACTTTTATTCATGCTGTACCAATCATTGTAGCATAGTTTTTCTTTTGTTTAAACCATGGATGGTTGTTGTTGTTGTTGCTGGGTTTAACGCCATTTTTCAGCACATGATAGGCTATATATACATGGTGGCCAGTATTAATGGTGGAGGAAAAAACCAGGAAAACCCTGGAAAGAACCACCTACCCACGAGAAGCTACTGGCAAGCTTTCTCACACACCCACATTGGCCAAATCTGAGACTCGAACCCATGCATACAGAGGTGAGATGGCAGTGATCAAAAACAGAGAGTGCTTTAGACCACTAGTAGACGCCCCCAAACCATGGATGGATTCATCTCAATATCAATATAAATTATTAAGCAATTCTTTGACAAACAGTGTCTACGAAAATGGCATAAATATAAACCCTCACCTGGACATACTCAGCTCAACATGAAAGCAAGCACAAATAACTGAACCATAAAATATGAGTTATAATGACCCACATTTTAATTAAGATTGTCACACTTTTCATGATCCAATTGCATGCAAAGTTAAAAGATTCCAATGGCAACGGTGGCAAAGAAAAGTGCTGAAATTAAATGTTTATCAAAATCAGAAATATTGGTAACAGTGACCTAAATTTAACAGAAAAGTACAGTACTCAAAATGGCATATAAAAAATGACACCTTGTACCGAATCAAGACACCAAGTACTGACAATAGTGATTGAAAAAAATGACCTAAACTCAAATCTTCTTTAGAGAAAAAAAGTTCAACACAAAGACAAGGACCAAACACTGAACCATGAAATATAGGTCACAGTACCACTTTTCTTATTCCTCAGTCTGTAATTACATAGCAAGATATGGGACTCTACAAGCCATACTGATCTAAATACAAAGATGAACCAAATTCACCAAATCATGAAATTCAAGTCATGATGACATAATTAATGTTTCATTCAAAAAGAAGTTTATCACTCCACCTGAAACATGTGTACAAAGTTGCATGACTCTATATACACTAATGTCTGAGATTAGGAAGAAAATAAAAGCCAAAACCCAGGAGTCTGCAACCTACAGCACACATGCCACAAGGTTTAAAATCAAGAGACTTTGTGTGGCATGCCAAGGGCAGCCAAATAGCTTGATTTTAATAATGTTACTGTCTTACTGGTAGCACGCACTCATTCATTTTGTAATTAATCCTGTAAAAAGGGACACGCTATATAAAGATGGTTGCCGATACCTGCCCTAACCAAAGCGCTGATGCCAGATGGGCATCATCGGACTAAATTGAAGGTTTGCAATTAAACCAAAAAATATAACAATTGGTTTGAAGAAACACTTATTTGTAATCACCAATGTACATGTGCATTAATTTCAAAAGTGACTATTGGCATGCACATGTCTTGCAAGCGAAGGTACATTATTACATTAATTTCTCTTAACTAATGATTTATTCATATAGGATTGAAGACATTTGAAATCCTACGAAGAATATAAAGAAGAATAAATTTAACGATGTAATTTATTATTTGCTCCTAACCTTGGTACAGTCATTCATATATGCTTTGACAATGTATTCTTTTCTTTGCTGAAAAGTGTTTTCCCTGCTCAGAATCCATCAAAAATAGATTATCATTTATTAATGGGATCCAATGGAGATTGTGGCAATATCAATGCATGGTGATGTGTAAGTTGATTTCCATGGTGATAAAACCTATTAATAACCAATTAAGACATAGCCTTTGCCTTACCCAAAATGAAGTAAGAATGCTTTTATGTAGACCAAGCTTCTTTGACACAACCAATAATTGCTTTTGAAATCTTTCATTGAAATAAAATCAATTCTAAAAGTGATTGTATGTTCAAAATGAAGTGATGATGGTACCATGTGTATTTACCGCTCCAATGGCTTAGTGATTACAGCATTTGCCTTGGATGCATGAGGTCGCAGGTTCAAACCCCAGCCAAGTCATATCAAAGACTTAAAACATGGTACTAACAGCTGCCTCGCCAGGAGCTCAGCATTAAGAAGTTAGTGTTAGGACTGGTCAGCCTGGTGTCAGGTCAGAATAATGTGACTGGGTGGAACATGATGCCACATGTCTGTGGCATGATACCCCAGTGCTAGACATTACAATAATCTGCCACACAGTAGACATTGTAGCAATATGACTCATTTTTTTTATAGAGCTACATTAAAATATCAAATCAAACACACACGCCATGTGTATTTTTAGAATTAAGGATAATTTAATCAGAGTGATACAAATTGAAATTAGCCCATTTAATCTAAAGGGTAAAGCAGAGGGCACAATAATTAATTTTCACATCTGCACAGACCATGAATCTAAAACTTTAAGAAAATTGACCAGACTAAAACCCAGGCTAATTTGATTGATTTTTACTTGCCTATTTTCAAGTTGTCCAATTGCCACTAAAGACATTTTTGTCCACTAATATTTGTACCTTGATTATCTCCCCTGTCCACCAGTTGATGTATCAAGACATGGATATTTGCATGCTGATTAATGCTAACATCCCAGACTAAAATAACACATTCTTTCTGATACTTACCACTATATTCTTTTTCATTTCCTTGGCTTTCCTAAAATAAAGCAAGAGTATAATACATGTATTAGTACAAATGTTATAAATGTCAAATAAAACACTAATTGTTACAATTTTAAATAATAAACTCATATAAATGTTACAATGTTTAATAATACAGACATACAAATATTACAATGTTAAATAAGCCACTCATACAATGTTACAATGTTAAATAATAAACTCATATAAATGTTATAATGTTTAATAATACAGACATACAAATATTACAATGTTAAATAAGCCATTCATACAATGTTACAATGTTAAATAATAAACTCATATAAATGTTACAATGTTTAATAATACAGACATACAAATATTACAGTGTTAAAAAGAAATCATGCAAATGTTAGAATATTAAATGAGAAAATCATACAAATGTTACAATGTTAAAAAAGAAAATCCTAAACTGTTTACAATGCCAAAAACTACAATATGAGTCATCACTAAAATCTCATATATTTGTAAAATATAAACTTAATTACAATGCCATTCTTATTTGTACTCATTAGGAATTTATCTCAACTTCATCAGCACCAGCACTCACCAGCATTTTTACATGAAACACTACAACATAATGATCTTTATTCTTTACAGTTTTATCTATTTCAAAGTAATTTGAAAGGAGGCATGATTTAATCTAAGTGACTAAACAGCTAGTTAATTTTGCAATAAATAGAAAGTCATTATAGAAAATCACCCACAAGCCAACAAGAGGGGAAAAAAGTTATATCTTTAATGACAGGCAAAAGTCACTGCCTCATTCTTTTCAGATGAGGTATCATACTTGAATGTGCACTGTCATGTAGTTATAATGTTGCTAATAGAAAGTGAGTCATATAGTTATAATGTTGCTAATAGAAAGTGAGTCATATAGTTATAATGTTGCTAATAGAAAGTGAGTCATGTAGTTATAATGTTGCTAATAGAAAGTGAGTCATGTAGTTATAATGTTGCTAATAGAAAGTGAGTCATATAGTTATAATGTTGCTAATAGAAAGTGAGTCATGTAGTTATAATGTTGCTAATAGAAAGTGAGTCATGTAGTTATAATGTTGCTAATAGAAAGTGAGTCATGTAGTTATAATGCTGCTAATAGAAAGTGAGTCATGTAGTTATATTGTTGCTAATATAAAGTGAGTCATATAGTTATAATGTTGCTAATAGAAAGTGAGTCATGTAGTTATAATGTTGCTAATAGAAAGTGATTCATGTAGTTATAATGTTGCTTATAGAAAGTGAGTCATGTAGTTATATTGTGGCTAATAGAAAGTGAGTCATGTAGTTATAATGTTGCTAATAGAAAGCGGTAAGAATTAACATTCAAGAACCTTTCATTAACAGAGACAATCATTATCTCCAATAATGGGGACAAGTTAATCCTCCACACAGGCAAAACAGACAGATGATAGAGACTGTTAGGAAGACTTGAAATTTTGTATCATATACTATCACTGCAATATCTTTTGTTTTAAATAATAATAATAATAATAATAATAATAATAATAAAAATAATAATGATAATAATTAATAATAATGATAATGTTACTATTAATAATAATGGTAATATTATTAATAATTAATATTAATAACAATGATAATATTATTAATCATAGAAATGGTAATAATGATACTACTGCTACTATGAATAATAATAATAATAATATTAATTTTATTATTATTTATATTATTAATAATAATAATGATGATAATAATAATGAGAATGATGATACTATTAATAATAATGATGATAATATTAATAATAATAATGATGATGATAATGAAAATAATAATGATAATGATAATAATGATGATAATATTAATAATAATAATGGTAACATTATTAATAATAATAATACTAATAACAATGTTAATATTATTAATAACAGAAATGGTAATAATGATAATACTGCTACTATGAATAATAATAATAATAATAATAATAATAATAATAATAATAATAATAATGATCACAATATTATTAATAGTAAAGGTAATATTAATAATAATAATAACAATGATAATAATAATAATAATAATAATAATGATCACAATATTATTAATAGTAAAGGTAATATTAATAATAATAATAACAATGATAATAATACACTATAAATAATAATAATAATAATAATAATAATAATAATAATAATAATAATAATAATAATAACAGCTGTAGTATTAGTACTAGTACTTTTGTCACATAAAATTATTCCTGTATGTGTGTTTATGAGACTAATTGAAAAAAAAATATTTGTTTTATTCATGTAAAGTTTATTACAAAAGTATAAATTGTTACTGGTTTTAGTCTTCTTCCATAAAATAACATTGTACATCATTGTGAAAGTAGCTGTAACAGTAGTGCATATCATTTAGTTTATTGTCTACTCAAATACCTACCTGTCATAAAATTGCTACAACCTCAGCAGCAGGAATCTACTGTATGCGTTAAAGTTCATACTTTTTATGTTTCTTATTTGAAGTGCCCACTGAATGCTTAATGCTGTTCTAAATCATAAGTTTATTTCTTTTGGGTAACATTTTTGATAGCAATGATTAAGTCAACACGTCATTACAATTCACTAAATCCTTAAGGTTAGGATTTCCCAAGAACACATCAGCAGTTACAACTCTACTTTTAATCTGACAATTACTGATGGTCAGGTGTGACAAGCCCTGTCCAAGTAGACCATTGTTCCAATTACTGATACAGTAAAACCGGTCTTGAAAGACCACTGCTATGAGAGACCACCTGTCTTTGGAGGCCACCTTCTCAATGCACAAATTTAAAGACTATGTAGCATTGTGACCTGTTATGAGAGACCGCCTGTCTTGAGAGATCATATATTTTGGCAAAAGAGGTGGTCTTTCAAGATAGGTTCTACTGTATTAAAGATACAAAACCATCATTGGGGCATTATTACTGCCATTTCAGTACATTCATAATTTACCTTACTCCTCATAGCACTCTAATGACAGCAATACTGGGTGAAAAGAATATAATTTTATGCTAATACAATGCAAAGTGTTAACCCTGTCACCCCTAATAACAGAATCTGATTATTGCTTCTGACTTGTTGTGCAGATTATTGGAGATTTCATCTCCATATTTCTTTAAACCTTTTAAATATAAATAAGAAAGACTCACGTCAGCTTGGAACCAGAACTTCTTGAGGTCACGTGACTGAATCAGGTGACGACCATGAGATGGGCACTTCAATTCAGGCACATTTAGTTTTGACACTGGAATTATGCCTTCTAGGCAATCTTCTCTGGATTCAGGGCACTTGATACAGCACTCAAATGCTAGGTTATGGCAAAGGTAGTTGATGATCTTGGAAAGAATTTCTTCGATGAATTCACGTACACTTATGCACAGTTTTGAACTTGGCATCCTTTTATCCACTCTAGCAACACGTGCAAAAATGACATAATTTCTGGTGTACAAAGTGAGCTTATGGCTCTGGTCAATTTCAAAGACACAACATCCACAGTAGATCAAGTGCTCAGATCTTTCTTTAGCAATGGGCCAGCAATCTAAACAGGTTGCAATAAGCCTATGAAAGATCGGAGGTGGTAGGAACTTTTCAATGAAGACATAGCACAGAACTGATGAGCTCTCCATCTGATGACTTGGTTTAGGGGAGATAACTTCTTTTGGCATTTCCTGACGGAGCATACAGGGAGCAAGAAAGTAATTGTCCATCTGGAGCAAAAAATAGGATTCAGAAGTAAAATAAACCTGGGAAACAATTATTATTACAAGAATAAGCAAAGACTATTAATTTCTTTCTTTAAACAAAGACAGGAAGATGTGAGAATTTTTTTAAATAAAAAAATTATGCACACTCTGAACCTTCACAGGCATTGCACTTTTAGAAATGCAGTTGAAAACAAGAGTTTGTTGAAAGGGTAATACTCCACTGACTCAAAAGAATATCCAGACATCCATGACATGCACATTTCTTTTGGTTTTTTTTTTACTCTTTATGAACTGTGCAATATTGAAACCATCTATGATATTCCTGAGAAACTCCAGCATACTTGATAATAAATGATTTCCCATATGTCAAAGTTAACAGGTTCAAACTAGATCTTTAAGTACAGAACAAATTTGACCTTGAAAGAAAATAGATGGAAAATCGATAGAACATCACCAAATCTGACTCCAACAATGTTAGAAAATACCCACATTCTATATTTGGTGAACAGACCAAAATTATTTAAGTGATGCATTCCATGGTTTCAAGGGATTCTAATACATCTGCAAACTGTGTTTGACAAAACTCCATTGTCACTTATCAATGTTACGAAGCATACTGAACAATTTAGATAAAACCCCTGGAGTAAAAAACTATGACCTTGAAATCAAGGTCAGAGTGCTGATTAACAAATTGAGATGGCCACTTTAGTACTATGTTCGAGGTGAGGCGAGCATTAATTTTAATTTAAACCATATAGGGCTTTAATCAAAACCCCCAAATGTAAAAGTGAAATGCTTACTTTGATATGATTGTTAATTCTGGAGAAGAAGTATTAACATAGTTTCTAAGATGGCCACAATGACCATGAAATTGAAGTCTGATTAGCACCATTTTCATATAGGACCAACTAGACATTATAAGAAGTTGGGAACTATTTTAATTTAAGACAATCATTATAAGAAGTTGTTTAGCAAAACTCAAATGCCAAGTTATGCAGCAATAAAAAATCTGTTAAAGAAAGATGACTGTTATTGGTGGCCATACTGCATGACAGATCAACAACATTTTCAGTTAGAACAAAAAATACTTAATATACAGTCTGTTAGTTCATCCAATCAGAATGAGAAGTGATACAGTCTGTTAGTTCATCCAATCAGAATGAGAAGTGATACAGTCTGTTAGTTCATCCAATCAGAATGAGAAGTGATATCATGATTTTCTTGATGGGCATAATGGTGGCCCTATTGGATGCAAGATAAGCACAGTTTTTATTCAGGACCACTTAGAAATGAAAGTGTATGACATACAAACAGATGGGAAATATGTACCAGAGAGTGGCAGGATGTAAAGATTAACCAAAGGAACAGTAAGTTTTAACACTATATGAATACTCACTATAGTGTGGCATAAATAAGCATTGTAAGCACTATATGAATAATCACTGAAGTGTGGCATAAATAGTCATTGTTAACACTATATGAATAATCACTGAAGTGTGGCATAAATAGTCATTGTTAACACTATATGAATAATTGCTGAAGTGTGGCATAAATAGTCATTGTTAACACTATATGAACATTCACTATAGTGTGGCATAAACAACAAATGCACAAGTAAAAGGCTTTTAATAAACAGACCTCAACCTCCTTTCCATCCTTGCTGAATGACCTTGTCCTGGTGATGATGTTCAATTTTTCCATCACCAGTATGATATGTTCTTTATTTTCGTAGAATTCTGGGGTTTTCTCCTTTGTCCAGACAGCATCTAGAAATCAAGATAATAAGATCATCCGAAAAGCAGTAAAATAAATGACAAGTAGGCATTAGTACCATGCATCTAAGTTTCAGATGGTTCACAACCTGAACAAGAAAAAAGCCTCAGCATTTGGTGTATATTTTTACTGATTGTAAAGAGGATAAAATCCAGACTGTAATTAATAATTACATAGCTCTACAAAACAAGTGACAGAATCCACTGGCTATTAAAAACATTAATTATCCTCTAGCTATTAAAAACATTAATTATCCAGCAGTTATGAAAAAACATTTATTATCCACCAGATATTAAAAACATTAATTATCCACTAGCTATTAAAAGCATCATATAACCACTAGCTATTAAAAACATTAAATTATCCACTAGCTATTAAAACAGTAATTATCAACTAGTTATTAAAAACTATCTATTCAAATCATTAATTATCCACTAGCTATTAAAAACAATAATTATCCACTAGCTATTAAAACATTAAATTATCCAATAGCTATTAAAACAGTAATTATCAACTAGCTTTTAAAAACTAGCTATTCAAATCATTAATTATATACTAGCTATTAAAACAATAATTATCCACTAGCTATTAAAAACATTTAATTATCCACTAGCTATTAAAATCATTAATTATCCACTAGCTATTAAAAACAGTAATTATCTACTAGCTATTAAAAACATTATTTATCCACTAGTTATTAAAAACAATAATTATCCACTAGCTATTAAAACAGTAATTATTTACTAGCTATTAAAAACATTATTTACTAGCTATTAGAAACAATAATTATCCACTAACTATTAAAACAGTAATTATTTACTAGCTATTAAAAATAGTAATTATCCACTAGCTACTAAAACAGTATTTATGCACTAGCTATTAAAAACAGTAATTATCCACTAGCTACTAAAACAATATTTATGCACTAGCTATTAAAAACAGTAATTATCCACTAGCTATTAAAAACAGTAACTATCCACTAGCTATTAAAACAGTAATTATCCACTAGCTATTAAAACATTATCATGCAAAAATAAACTAAAACTAAATCAGCTGAACAAAATGTTTGTCCCATTTCTAACAAACTTTCCTTTTGCAAATTTGTATCTAAAGTTTACATTTTAACTTGATCTTATATATAACCAATATTGTGCTGACATACTGTTAAGACAGATATCTACTTATAAGCAATGAAACCCCACTATAACACAATGATCAGGATCTTCAGTGCCATTATGGACTGTATCATCCAATATCCAACCAAATCAGTTAAATGCTAATTTATGAGACTGGAGGAAGCAGTGTATAGTTGAGTGATAAATCACTGACTTATTTCACAATTTGATGCATTAAATTAAACAAGAAATACTTAAAACAGATACCTTATATTTCCTAATTGATACATTGGGGTCGCATATTTTCTGTGTGTGTGTGTGTGTGTGTGTGTGTGTGTGTGTGTGTGTTTTAGTGCACAATAATGAAAGCTAAAGTTCAACTTATGATGTACTCCTACGATGACCACAGGTACATCTGGGAGTTTTCTGCCATTAAATTTAGTCATTGCTAATATCAGCACTGTCTGAGTTAACAAATTGTCCCCATTCAACAGCTTCTTGAAGAAGGACTGGTAAGTCTTTGAACTTGCAAACTTGCCGCTCAGCTATTGCATTATGTTTAACACTACATGTGTGTCTGTGACTTTAGCAATTATTACAATGATATATACATTATAACGTGTGATCAACTGAGACTGCTTTGGCATTTTGTTGTAAACCTGGTCCTCAAGAAAACGGGTATTAAAAAGCATAGGTCCTAGACAGGATCTTTTATATTTTCTTTTTCTTAAAAACAAGGAAGGGGCATTAATTAAAGTTGGGCCATTAATTAGGGAACATTAAACACAAAAGTTAAACAACATATCCAAAGTATGAAATTTAGGTCACATAGACATTTGCAATAAAGATGTAATTAATTATCAAAATGACATTTCATGATAAAATAGGTATTTCACGATGCACACAGCATTCCCAAACTTGTGTGGTCATGCATTAACAGCAAAAACCAAATCCACTACAAGATGAATACAGATAACAATGAGTTTCTTAGCATGCAAATAATGTATCCATCCAATGTGAGTAACTATGTGGACAGCCATGATGACCAAGATGCTAATTCTATGAAGGACATTACAGCATTGAAGGATTAAATGTTCATTGTGTGGTGTATATTTTCCTAAATCTGCATACAGAAAAAATGTAAATAAGCAAACAACCAAGAACCGTATCAAGGTATAAGAAAATAAGAGGAAAAGATAAAGATACTATAGTAATTAAATGGTACCTATCAGTTCCTGAGTAAGTTTTCCCTTTTCTTTGAATTCATGCCACTTGCGAGTGATTGCACTGTTACTACCGATGAACTCAGTTGTGATGAGGGAATTTAATGCATCAATCAGCCATTGTGGATTTAGTACAATCTTCTCCCTCAATCCATCAACACTGAAAATTGTGAGATTGAGCACATTATTTCCATTACTGTAGTATTTTAAGTCAAATCGTACCATAGTATTTAAAGTCAAATAGTACTGTAGTGTTTTAAGTCAAGTAGTACTGTAGTATTTAAGTCAAATAGTACTGTAGTATTTAAAGTCAAATAGTACAAAATTATTTAAAGTCAAATAGTACTGTAGTATTTAAAGTGAAATAGTACTGTAGTATTTAAGTCAAATAGTACTGTAGTATTTAAAGTCAAATAGTACTGTAGTATTTAAGTCAAATAGTACCATAGTATTTGAAGTCAAATAGTACTGTAGTATTTAAAGTCAAATAGTACTGAATTATTTAAAGTCAAATACAGTAGTACCATAGTATTTGAAGTCAAATAGTAATGTAGTATTTAAAGTCAAATAGTACTGAATTATTTAAAGTCAAATAGTACTGTAGTATTTTAAGTCAAATAGTACTGTAGTATTTTAAGTCAAATAGTACTGTAGTATTTAAAGTCAAATAGTACTGTAGTATTTTAAGTCAAATAGTACTGTAGCATTTTAAGTCAAATAGTACTGTAGCATTTTAAGTCAAATAGTACTGTTACAGTATTTTAAGTCAAATAGTACTAACAACTCTGTTTCTAGTTATGTAATTTTCACTGTCTCAGGTTTAAGTATAAAATCTAAAAGATTAGACTGAAACTCATTTTAAAACTGCAGTTAGACAATGGTTTCATGCAGGTGTAACAGAAATGTATAATTTCTTTCACATATCATAACAACCACCCACCCACCCAATTTCTGTGTGAAAACAAAAACTTCCAAAGACTTCTACCCTTGGTGATTATAGTTCATCAAAATTTTGATATGAAGTCACTAAAAATCTTGTATTTGGAGTGCATTTGTGAGCGTGGTTCTCAAAGTATCATTAACACTATACACAATCCTATTGCCAATTACTAGAAAATTGTTACAAGTGGAGTGATGGTAACTTATATATTGTAAGTATCAATAGAGGAGTCTGTCATAAGTGTTGTTATGAGGCAGTCTGTACTTATGGGGTATTGTTTTGCAACCCACTTCTATTAATTGGATAGTCACTATGTACTGCCCAATTGTAGTGTTTCTATTAACTTTTATATTTTAATGTTATGCTCATTACATGAGGTCTAGAAATGGCATAGTTTTGGTGGGTTGTTTTGCCATAAACTAAAATATTTCTACATGTCGCCCAGATAAATGTGAAAATATCTCTATATCCTGGAAATTCATTTTAAGTCCTGGAAATCCTTTTCAAGCTGTTCATTAATTATTTTAACCATTTTCTAACTGAAAAATCAAGGTTTGGAATTTATATTTATTCTTGAATTATATTTTGTGGTTAAAATGAATATTTACAATTACCTAACTTAACTGATTCATTTTGGTTATTTTGAACAAGTTAGAATCAGATAAAGTAAACTACTTTTTTTAGTATTACATCTTGAGTAGAATTAAAGATCATCTGGAGTAGAGATAAAGATTATCTGGAGTAGAATTTAAGATTATCTGGACTAGAATTTAAGATTATCTGGAGTAGAAGTTAAGATCATCTGGAGTAGAATTAAAAATTATCTGGAGGATAAATTAAGATTATCAGGAATATAAATTAAAATTATCTGGATTATAAATTAAGATTATCTGGAATATAAATTAAAATTATCTGGATTATAAATTAAGATTATCTGAATTATAAATTACGATTATCTGGAGTATAAATTAAGATTATCTGGATTATAAATTAAGATTATCTGCAGTATACATTAAGATTATCTGGAGTATAAGTTAAGATTATCTGGATTATAAATTAAGATTATCTGCAGAATACATTAATATTATCTGGAGTAGAATTAAAGAGATTTCAAGATAGAATTATTTATAATTTGCAATAAAGATGATCATGTTAGATCCACTGTAAAAACACTGTCTCTATATCTCTACACCATTTGTAAAAAATGTCTGTCTCTGACATGCAGTGTTTCTTTTGAGTTTTGTTTTGCTTTCCTTTCTTCAAACTACCAAGTTCTCCATAATTTTCTTTTAATTAAATATCAGCTGTGGCTTAAACATTGATTTGATGAAATATATGTAGAAATATATATATATATATATATATATATATATATATATTTTCAATTTTGCTATCAAAGTACATATACCACAAAATGGTTGATGGCTTTTCACTGCACACATATTAATGAATAACATTAGTTTTCTGTTTACAAGTCATCAACAGTAATTGTTGCATTTAGAAACAACTTTTCAATGCACAAACACTTCCAGTAATTTATACCAATAATGATGTTTCATTCAGATATAAGTAGTATGAAATTTCTGGTAATTTATATTAATATTGACATTTCCAGTAATTTATACTAATAATGATGTTTGATTCATTTGGCATGTACATGTACTGATTAAGAAAATAAAATGATATATGAAATAAAAAAAAAACATTTCTTTGAAACATTTTTAAGTTCAGTATTTGAAAGATAAATATAAAGGTAAAATGATTAATGCATGTGTTAGTACTGATGATGATCCATCACTGCCATGAGTTAAGCCAACCAATAATAATAATGAGGACTTTGTATAGCGCCTAATCTTAAGAAGCTCTAAGCACTTTACAACATCTATAAGGATATGACTACAAAAAACAACACACCATGAATATATAAAAAACATAAATAATGCTGAAAATATGTAAGGTAGGAAACATTATTAGGTCTTTAAGTTTGTTCTTGCAGTGGAAAAAGGAGAGTTTTAAGAGCACTCTTGAAAGGGATCACTGTCTTTATGTCTATTTTCAGTGGGCAATTCATTCCACATTGCTGGGCCATGCAAAAGAATGTTGTCCATATGACTTTGTTTTCATAGTGGGAATGATGAGTATATGATTGTCAGAAGAGGAGTGTAAGTATCTTGCTGGTGTGTACACATGGGTGAGGCCAGATAGGTACCGGTATGCTGGACTGGAGTCCATCAGTGAAACGAAGCACAGAGAACAAATTTTGTGTTTGATTCTGGATCAAATAGATAGCCAGTGTAGGGTACAAAGCAGAGGTGAGGTGTGCTCTGATTGTGGTACATTAAGGTTGATCCAAGCAGCTGTGTTTTAAACTTTTTGAAGTTTCTGAAGTAGATATTGAGACGAACCAGCCAGATTTGAGTTACAGTGGTGCAGTCTTGAAAGTACTAATGAACACACAAGTGTTTTAGTGGCATCAACTAAAAGATATTTGTAAATGGAGATGATGTGTCTCAGATCAAGATATGCAACATTGCATATGTTCATACATGTTGGTGCAATATGAGAGTATTGTCCAGAGTAACACCTAGGTTTCATACTGACTGTGTGAATTTAATGTTGGTGTAAGTTGCTGATATTTATTATTTGAGGTAAAGGATGTGAATGAGAAAGTCTTTGTGTTGTGATCAGAATGGCCTCAGTTTTATCATCATTCATCTGCAGCTTGCTACATGTCATCCATGATTTTGCATCAGAAATGCACCTCTCTACTCCTTGGATGGCCTCATCAACTTTATTTGGGTGGCTAGATTTGTATATTTGGGTATGTTCAGCATACAATTGGTGAGACACTGGATGATTATCTATGACATTTGAGAGCGGCTGAGTGTATAGAGTGAAGAGAACAGGCCCAAGAACAGAACCCAGAACACCACAACATAGATCAACTGGGCTGAAGTGTATTCCCTCTGCAGATACAACTTGTGTCCTGTTGAATAAGTAGGACTTGAACTACTGTAAGGCTGTATTATGAATGCCAAATACATGCTGGAGATGATGAAGTAGTATATCATGGTCTATTGTGTCAAATGCTGCAGACGAATCAAGAAAGGCAAGGACTGTAATCTGTCCGCTATCCAAAGCAGAGAGAATGTCAATAACTACTTTCAGATGAGTTGCAGTTTCAGTAGTGGCAAGGGCAATATGCAGACTGTACATTGGTAAAAAGACAGTTTGAATTAAGATGAGATATAAGGTGGGTTAGAACAAATTTTTCTAAGATTTTATATATGAACAGGAGATTAGAAACTGGGTGCTAGTTCTTTAAATCATTATAGTTGAGTGTTGGTTTCTTCAGCAGAGGCTTTACAACGGCAGTTTTAAAAAATGATGGGACTTCCCCGTATGAGAGGGGTATTAATAACATTAGTTAGTGAAGACAATATTGGATCTAAGCACTCAAGCAGCAGTGATGTTGGAATTTTATCAAGTTTACATGACTTTGGTGCACTCTTCATCATGCTTGTATGTACTACATCCATAGAGACAGGTTCAAATGCTGCTAATGGTTGCCACTGAAATTCTATATCACAACTGTATGGTGATGATGAGTCCATTGCAATTGTGTTGTCAAGTGTATCTCTAATTGTTTTTACCTTGTCTTGGAAGAAATTTGCAAACAGGTCCAGAATGTCTACTGAAGAGAAGGCATTTGGAAGTGGTGTACATTTGTTCATTGACATTAGTTTGTCAGTAATCTGAAACAGCTCTTTGCAGCTGGAACTCTCCATGATCTTATTACTGTAGTGGGATAATTTGGCGAATGGAAAGGTCTGCATGGACTGGCATGGACCATTACATCCTTTAAATTGTATTTGCTTTATGGTCACTAAGTATTGTGTCTGAACATACATACATACATACATACATACATACATACATACATACATACATACATACATACATACATACATACATACATACATACAATGGATTTACTTTATTACATGGAGATTAATATTTGCTTTATTCATTTCATTATATGGGTCACAGCCACAATACACAGGTGCAAAAAACTGAACCCACAATGACTGTCCTGTAATACTTTCTTGATTTGTTTCTGATATACAGATAAGACTAAGAGTTACCGTACTTGCCACCATATTAAGCCTATATGGAGTATAAGACTATGTGGAGTATAAGACTATGTGGAGTACATGTATAAGACTATGTGGAGTATAAGATTATGTGGAGTATAAGACTATGTGGAGTACATGTATAAGACTATGTGGAGTATAAGACTATGTGGAGTATAAGACTATAGAGTATAAGACTATGTGGAGTATAAGACTATGTGGAGGATAAGACTATGTGGAGTATAAGACTTTGTGGAGATTAAGCCTATGTGGAGTATAAGACTATATGGAGTATAAGACTATGTGGAGTATAAGACTGTGGAGTATTAAAAGACTGTGGAGTATAAGACTATGTAGAGTATAAGACTATGTGGAGTATAAGACTATGTGGAGTTTAAGACTATGTGGAGTTTAAGACTATGTGGAGTATAAGACTGGAGTTTAAGACTATGTGGAGTTTAAGACTATGTGGAGTATGAGACTATATGGAGTATAAGACTATGTGGAGTATAAGACTGTGGAGTGTAAGACTATGTGGAGTGTAAGACTATGTGGATGATAAGGCTTGTGGAGTAAAAGACTGTGGAGTTTAAGCCTATGTAGAGTATAAAAAAATGTGGAATTTAAGACTATGTGGAGTTTAAGACTATGTGGAATGTAAGACTATGTAGATGATAAGGCTATGTGGAGGATAAGGTTTTGTGGAGCACAAGATGAAATGGCAAATTTTGCAATTTTTCCATCCTTCATCTATATGCAAGTTGATGCTGAGTATAAGACAGGCTTGATCAATGCCACAACTTTTTTTCTTCACTTCCTAACACAAAGCATGGTTAATTTGATCCTTTCGTTAATTCAGTACATTTTCAGGACAGTGTTATTAAATGTAACTAAAAGTACCCAATTCATTTTACATGAAGTATTTTAAATGAATTAGGTACTTTGGCTAGTTTTAATGATGCTGAAATAAAAATTGACTGACTGTTACATATATGATAAATTTGTGATGCTGTGTGAAATGAAACTATGGTAACTTCCAATTTCATGAATATTAATGGTATCACTGTATGCTAAAATGATGCTTCCACATTTTTAATTTTGAAGAGAGAGGGAAATATATGTATTAAATTGCATTTCTCTTCTTATACCTTGTGATCAAACTAGAATATGCCCTGATGTGAGAGAGAGAGAGAGAGAGAGAGAGAGAGAAAGAGAGAGAGATGTCAGCTCTTCATGCTTTTTTGTACCTTACAGCCTCTATTTAGTTGAAGTTTCTATCGAAGAGAGAAAACCGTGATACATTAAATAGTACAGGAAACTATTAAAATATATACCATATTTAATCAGTTTAAAAGTTTAAATATTCACAGTGCATGAATTTATATCCATATAGACTCCACTGAGGTTAAATCCCTAGAATTAAAATTTAGCATGCTGTGTAAGTTTCTTTGCAAGTATAACAACCTCTCCATACCCAACAAATAAGATTATCCTTCATCAGTGAGTTAACATATACTTCCTGTAGTTAGGCAACATTTGGTCTTGATCTTTCTTCATGCTAACAGACTTTATTTGATCACAAGGTAAAAGAAATCTTGGTTATGCATATTCTAACTTGTCTATTTTAATGTTGGGTCTTACATTTTTTCGGGTACATGATCTCAAACAGGTGTCAGCTTTAAAAATCAAAAAGAAAAATATTTTTTGCAAATTACTTTTTATACTTTTAGAAAATTTTGTTTTACATACTTAAAATTACATGACATAAATTGATTTGAATGACATAATCCATATATAAATCATTTCAGCATTTAGACAAAGCCCAGATTTTCTTGTCAAAAAGTATCAAGATATCAGCCAGTGTAAATGTTAAGTACTGGTCCATATGATTTGGCTATGGGGTGGTGGTGGGACTGTGTCTCAGGTCACAATTTCTAATTTGAATGTCTACCTGTGTTCAAGGAATAGGAATAAAATTGGAAAGGGCAGAACAGATGTGTAAATACTTTCGACACACTTTCTGCTGTGTATTGCCATCAGGAGGTCCCAGAGAATATTGGTAATGCCATCATCACAACTATGAGAACAATAATAAAAGTTTACCGGTAAGCTAAATTAGACTTGAAAAAAGATTTGGATTTAAAAAATATGCACTTCAGGGAACATAAATTGCTTTTGAACTATAGCAAACAGATGAACAAGGTTCTACTGAACTTAAAGACCGTATCTTATGTTTAAACTGCTTTATATAATATAACTTAAAGACCGTATCTTATGTTTAAACTGCTTTATATAATATACCGTATTTACCGTATGTTTTCGGACTGAAACAAATAATTACTTTTTTTGTTGTCCGAATACATATTAAATTCTTTGATTAGGTGTCCGAAAACATACAAGTGAAGATAGAATTATGCCGCCCCCCCCCCTTACCCGTCCGTAACGAAGTTACCGTTAGCTCACATGACAACGTGCTGCCATGAAGTAAAACAAGTATTTTTCTAACACCACGGAAAGGATAATTAATGAAAAATTGGCATTACTTGCCTATTTTGTCAATTTGATACATGTCCATCCACCAGAAAACAAAGCCATACATGTATTAGAGCCACGATTGTGTACGTATTTTCCGAAAGAACCGCCATATTAACATAGTAATCTTGCAATCCAGTTTAACCTTCTGCTAATGATCATTAAAATCTACATTACAAACGCACGCAAGCTTTATTTCTGTGTAATTAAGATATTAATACAAACTAAATAAAAAGATTTTGGAGTTATAATTCTTAAGATATTTTGGGCAAAAACATTTTAGTATCGCGAGTCGAAACACCGGTACATGTATGATGGCTATTCTTAGAGCACCAAGGGTGAGAGGCTCCAAATGGGGTGAGTGTTGTATGTACGCCTACGAAGGGTAAAAATAAAAAGCAATTTGCAATATACGAGTCGGCGTGATTAATATGTTGATATTTGTTTTAAATAAAGGTGATGCATTTGTTGTGGTTCTCTCTTCTTTTTTTTCCCACCTAGCCGAGGGTAGATTAAAATGAGCAAAGCTTGCTGGCTGGAAACGATCTACTGCTCGAAGATTGTAGTGATGCATGTCAGAGATTTCAAAGTGTCTGGGTGTTAATTGTTAATAATATAACTGGTGGGATTTCTTTGACAGATGTGTTCGGAAATAAAAGGCAGCCATCTGGATTTTATTAAAAGAGCACACGATGTACCTAACATTTAGCACCCACAATCAAATATATCGTCTACCAAGAGGTTTATTACCTGTAGAACAATAACTATGTTTAAACCTTTGTATATAATGCCTCAGGGATAAGGGGTTTGTTTTGTTGGACAATGCCAATGAATTTTACTAATCCATACCGACTCTGATGTATTGTTTCATGATATAAAGCAGGGGTCATGGTTTCTAATCAAAGCCATAACTGTCACATCTGTATGAAGTGGTTTCGTGTGTAACAATGTCTATACTGACAACCAATCATATTTTTGTTAGCTGAATCAAACTATTAAAATAAAAAGTATAAATAAAATACCCACCACATACAAAAGTTAGTATACTGGATAGCTATCGTTGCGAAACATAATATTGTTAGTACTGTAATAAATTTGATGAATAAGTTTATCATACGTTATGCAACAAGTGAGGAGGCACTGCCTAGTTCTTGGAGGGACTCGCCCTTGCCAAAATCGTCTCCAAAGAGACCAGTAGGCCGTCCACAGAAGCGACTTCGAATTAATGATTCTGAGGAAGCATCACAAAAACAACCGCCTACGAAGAAAGCTGCTCTAGATGACGAGTCTGATCAAAATAAAATAGCACGCGTGTATCATCGTATGTTGTCATATATGTGACGCGATCAAAATGTCGATACCGGTCTGCAAATATCACAATATGATTTGAGAAATCTATATCCGATCTGTTACTTTTCGTTGGAACATCTTGATTTAACAAGACAATCCGTTGTTGATATACACTTTAGAGCTCGTGTAACACGTCCGACTAATGCAGCAGGTGTTGTCACTATCCCGAATTACATGTAATTAATAATTTTAAATTATATTAGTTCATGGACGTTCATGATCGCAATAAATAACTGGCGACCAAATGAAGCGAACTTTGTATCAGTTAAATTAACGGCAAACACGCTGTAAATTTTACATTAAAACGACGAAGCAGATCATCCAAGATTGTGTCCGAAAACATAAATTGTAGAAACAATTATAGCGGAGCAACGTCCGAAAACTTACAAGGCATTTAAATATGATTTTTCCCCGAAAAAAACGGTGTCCGAAAACATACAGTGTCCGAAAACATACGGTAAATACGGTAACTTAAAGACCGTATCTTATGTTTAAACTGCTTTATATAATATAACTTAAAGACCGTATCTTATGTTTAAACTGCTTTATATAATATAACTTAAAGACCGTATCTTATGTTTAAACTGCTTTATATAATATAACTTAAAGACCGTATCTTATGTTTAAACTGCTTTATATAATATAACTTAAAGACCGTATCTTATGTTTAAATTGCTTTATATAACATAGGATAATTAATTATGTACTCTTCACTTATTTCAATGGGTGGATAAATGGATAAATATACATCTCCACCCAATAGGGAAATAAACATGTAGCCCTCAACTTACCTGAAGTAGAGGATTGTGCCCATCTCATGCTGGAATTTCAGGAATAGATTCAGTTCATCATTGCTCTCAATTCTAACAGATCCCAAGCTATTTATCTCTTGTATAAGACTCAGTTGTGCTATCTATTGGAAAAAATACAAATGTTACATTAAAAAGGTAACAGATATTGCAGAGATTTGACATAATATATTTTTTTTTACATCAGCCAGTACACTTGAAAATGAAATGGCTCGGCATAAAATAAACTGGCAATCCCAATCAGATTTAATAATGACATAATTTGGAAAATTAACTGGTCCTACATACATGTAGGTCAGTAGCAACTGGCCCTCCTTGATGACCATCTATTCAGTAAAATCAGTGGCATCACAATTTTCAGTATGTTTACTGTGGAAGCCAAATCAGAAGTCCACAGTTTCATTTAGGACCAACTAGATATTATAAGAAGTCTGTGCTTGAAAACCTATGTGGGACTGACCATCCATTCTGGAGGATTAGCTATAACAAGAATTTCATGACAGCCGCCAAGGTGGAAATATTGGATGACATATCTGCATCGTTTTCATTCAGCACCAATTAGACACCATAGGTGTCTTCTGGTGAAAACCTCATGCCAATATGGATTTCCATTTTGTAGGAGTAGTGACAAGAATATTGTTAAGATAGCTGCCCTGTCTGCCATATTTGATGTCTTATCAGTACCATTTTTTGGGACCAGCCAGATCTCACAATTAGTCTTCTTGAGAAAACCCAAAGTTAATATGACTTTCCATTTAGGGGTAATAATAGCAACATTTTCAAGATGGCTGCCATGAAAGCCACACTGGATGTCAGATCAGTACAAATGTTTTAAGACCAAATAGAAATCATGGAGATCTTCTGGTGAAAACCCAATATTATGACTTTCAATATAAGGAGGAGTTCTGGTAACAAGATTATCAAAAGTGTCACTTTATTGACCATATTTAATATTACATCAGCACAATATGGATTAAAATCCAACTTGATGCCATATAAAGAAGTGGAAATTCCATATGATTTTCTATTCAGAAGAAGCAGCAAGAGCAAAGTTTTAAATATGGCAGCCATATTGAATTTCAGACTGGCACTATTTTAATTTAGTGCCAACTAAACATCATAAGAAATCTTTCTATGAAATCCTATTTTGATACAAATATCCATGGAGAAGTAGCAGTTTTATTTAGGAACAGCTAGATAAATGTGGTGAATGTATGTATAATGTTCTGTAGCAATCTTCCATAGAGGTATCACATGCCAATGGCAAACGATGTTTGTATTACAACAGACCATCCAATGAGATCTTCTGGTATATGACCAACAGAACTAATAAATAAATTCTTTCATGTTTTGTGAATGATGTATGATGAGGGAATTTAACCATACACTGTGTTCTTGCTTTATCTGTTTACTGTACAATGTGATTCATTGCATAAATTTGTAGGTCTACTCATACCAATAACACAAAATTATATACATTATAGCAATAATGCCATATGTATTTGTATATTTTAATATGTAAATTAACTTATTTATTTCTAAAGTTCTTTTTGTAAAATTAATCAATGATGTTTATAGGATTTTGATTGAAATGGCTGATTCTATTTAATGTATGTGTGAAGATGAACTGATTTGCTACATATATAAATTTAAATTCTTATAAAAAATTACAAATTAAAATTCTAATAATTACAAATGTAAAATATATTAATTAAAAAATTTAAATTTTAATAATTATAAACTTATTTGAGTTAGTTTCTTGATAAATAAAATGAAAACACATTTTGCAAAGTCTCAAACTAAGAGCAGTACAGAAATGTAGATCTGTGTAGAAATACGTACATCTCAATCTGTCCATTATTATGAATGGCAACAAGCTCTGACAGTCTTAACCAAGATTGCCTCATTATTATGCATACATTGTGCACAAAACAACTATATATACATATATATATATATATATATATATATATATATATATATATATATATATATATATATATATATATATATATATGATATAAGCCAATTTGAAATGTTTCTAAAAGTATGGCAATTTGAGGTATTGGAATTTATGTTCCTAATTTTTTATGTGATGAGTAAATGAAATTGATAGTAAAACAGTCATACTTAGTTTAATCAAAATGTACTCCGCTTTTCAGAAGAAACTAATAATGGGTTTTGCATATTGTTCCAAGGGAAATTACATCACTGTTACAGGAGCCACCCTGAAGTCAATTCTGGTAGAGATCTCATATGGAACAATCTTGCCAGTGATCTAAATAAACCCAATAGTTTCTAAAAAGAAGTCAAAAATAGATAATCTTGAGTTAAGAATGAACAATGGATGAATGATAGATGCAAGACAATGCCAGAGAAGTGATCTTTTAAAGTCATGAAAGAATGTGAATAATCTAGGCAAAACATTTCCTCCTATACATACCATAACACCAGAGGCTTTTAGTGTCATGATCGCTTGTTCTAATGGGAGCCATCGGGCTGGCTTTTCTGCCCCCCAGTGAGGCTGCTGTGATGCAAGTTCAAAAATATTTCTTTTCAACTCCTCTAGTTTAGGGTCCAACTTTGTGTTGTCAATGGCAATGTAACCCATCAGGTGGATCTTTGAAGGCTTGTCTTTCAAGATTTGGCAAATTTTATTGTAGTACTCATCAATGACATTCTGTCGAGATTTCTGTAAGAATAAAAAATTAAAAAATGTCAGGATCACATGAAATTTTGTGACAGTGGTAATAAAGCTGACAATACTGTGTTCGAAACACAATGCATCCGAAAAAAAATATAATGTTTCCTTTGAAATGTATATTGTTGTTTAGATGCATGGTACAACTGGAGTGACCACCTCTTAGGTAACAAACAGACATTACCAAAATTAAAAAGTTCAACACATTAATTGACAGGTCACCTCTGTTCAAATACTTATGATAACCTTACAATTTTTAAATGTTTTCAAGTTCCCACCATATACATATAATCACATATGCATACGTTCTCATTTTCCCTTGATATTCTTTCCAATTTAGGTTTCATTTTGTGTTTATGGCAGAGGAACACAAAGTTATTTAGTGTCACTTGCCTAATAACATGCAAAGCAGCCATCCTGTGCTGATCCAATGCATTATTTGAACATTTTGAACCAAATAAACATCCTAAATGTAAAAAATGGAGGAAATTTTCATTATAAACATTTTTTATGAATTTTGTTCACCTATATGTCTAAATGTAAACTGCTATTCCAGCAATTTATTTCCACTGAATTCCAGTTAGTCTTAGATCCTAAAGTTAATGTAATCCCCGAACATGCTACATGTATATAGTTTTAGAGCATGAAGTTGATCTAATCCTACTGAATTCCAGATATTCAAGGCCTGAAATTAATGCATTCATATTGTATTCAATAATCAGCACAGAAATTAAATGCACATTGACATACAGAACAAAATTACCAAATGTCTGTTTTATTCTGACTTAGGCTAGGTTTATAATTATTATCTGTGTTATCATTACATGCATACCTAAAATGGCTATTTTAGATAAAAATACAGTTCTAGCACTGCATTTCCTTCATGCAGTAAAAGCTATGATTGATACAAGATAAACTGTATTCCTTTCTTTATCTTCCCTTTTAGATAAATAAAGGTGCTAACAATAAGGAACAACTGACTAAATTTAGGCCAACTGGAGAGTATCATTGAGGAGCTTATGACATATTGTTGGTTTCATTTAAAGCAGATTATGATAAATCCTTTTTAACAATGTATAGAGATTGTGACATTGATTCTTAATCTTGTTAACAATGTATAGAGATTGTGACATTGATTATTAATCCTTATTAACAATGTTTTGAGATTGTGACATTGATTTGGATAACAATGGAACCTTACTTACACATGATATGGGAAAGAAAGAAAAAGAGCAAATTAAAAGGGAAAAACCAATATATATATATATATATATATATATATATATATATATATATATATATATATATATATATATATATATATATATATATCTATATATATAGAGATAGATAGATAGATCCATACAAACCATGAAATTACAACCCAAAAAATAAATTTCTTGATTTGTTTTACTTGTGCCTTAATTAATAACTAGATTACAAAATGTTTTATACTATAACACCACAGTGAAATCCCTCAAAGTTGGCCTTGGACCATAATTAGCTCACCCTGAGTTTGTGTTTGATCAAAATCAAAAAGATATACCAACATATGTATGTATGTATGTGTGTGTGTGTGTGTGTGTGTGTGTGTGTGTGTGTGTGTGTATGTATGTATGTATGTATGTGACTAATATCATATAGAAGATGACTGAAGTTTACTGAAAAAATGTGTTATGTTGCATTTATATTTCAAGTGGGTTTTTTATATTGACTTTCTCTGTTTATAACAATAGTTTTCTTAAAGAATTATTGTTAATATTGTAAAATTTTAAAAAATATTCTACTAGGAAATAAGTTTAGAAAATGAACAATACCAATACATTGCACTGATCATCATAATTCTTTTAATTTTTATTATTTTTAGCCATTATTGGCTTAGTAACATGCAGGCAGACCATATGTAACAAGAGTTATTTATTAAAGTTTCTTTCAATTCCTTAAAATGAACCTTTATGTTCAAATCTTTCATGATTCTCAAATGCTCTTTTCTGGCTTAACACCACAAGATTGGCCTTGGACCACAATTAGCTCACCCTGAGTTTGGCCAGAATCCCACCAAAGGTAGCTCATCTTGTGTTTGATCAAAATCAAGATTTCCCAACCAAACAGTATCAGCAAGTTTCAGATCTAACTCATTTTGAAATGACAAAGTTATGCTGATAATAAAAGGACAGACTTCAAAAACTGTAACGATTTTTAAATATGCCTGTTCTGCAAGGATCACATTATGTAAAGGATCACCAAACTCCACATCATTCAGTTGCTTTTAAGTTACCTCCCCTTAATAAGTTGTTTACTCTAAGAATACACAAAACCAAGCTGTCAGTCCTTGAAACTTTCAGAATATCGTGCACTAAAATAATTTAGCGTGTGCTTGAGGCTACAATGTTCTATAGTCATAGTAACTAACGTGCAATTATGAATTGTTAAAACACTAAAGAAATATAATTATCATCTGAGGCCATCTTTACTTGTGCAAGTTGATGCACAGATGTGTCACTTCCACACACATATGAAGGGAAGGCAATGAATGCTTACATCAGCTTAAGTTTAATTCACTCTTTTTATACTAAAGAGTTCCACGGACAAGTATGCAACAAACTTTTATTTGAATTATGGATATTAGTTTGAAAGTATGAAGAAAAGAATCAAAAGAAAGTGTTAATGAATTTCTCCATTCTCCATACTATCTGTATTTCATGTGCATAAAGTAGCAGCTATGTATATCTACTTTTGAACTAGCTTGACCATTATGTATGTTCACATTTGGATCACCTCAGCTATTTTGGGGAGGCACAAATATGCATCTAATGTATGTTGGAGTACTAACTTGTAAATGACTTGACCTTTTCATTTAAAGAAGCCATATTCAATGTTATATAGTAGAGATCACAGTGAACTCCAAATTATAACCCAGTAACTAGGTTCCAGTGGGCAATGACAATGGCAATAGCATTTCCATCTCACTGCATGAACTATAAAGTTAATGCTGTAGACAAAGCTGAGTGGGCAATACACAGTTTCAAGTTATGTCCCTTGTGCAAGTCCCCAGTGGGTATAGAGTTAGCACACAGGTCCCATACTCAGGTTGCAAGATCCAGGGTAGTGACCCTTGAACTTCCCTTCCCATTGCATGCATGGGAGTAGAATTCATGATGAAAAAAGATCAAAGCAATCCTCCCACAACCTAAACATGAAGTTCAGCCAATTTCCTTAAAATTCAATGACTTAAGTTTGCTAGGGTAATGTACATCAATTAAAATTATTGATTATAGTATTGCTATGTACTGCATTTTCCTGCAGCAAAAAGGTAAAGTATATAATTTCAAGCATCATAAAATGATCAGCAATAAATTTTTTTCAAAAGGTTTACTTTTGAAATCCCATTCTGAAAGCTTAGAGAACATTAGTGATCTATGGACGTGCCTGAGGATTTGGTACTGTATATAATTGAGCAAAGGATAATTGGAATTTTGACATCTGAATATTTGTCTTTCATTCATTATTAAGCATTCCACAGAATCCTGTTTTTCTTACACTTATGACCTCTGTATTTTGGCACTTTTGTGGATTTCTCATTTAGAAAACTCTAGCAAGTTCATAAATTAGTCCAACTGTATCATGTTCAGAGTTAGTAATTTAAGCTTAAATTAAAAGAAAAGCATGCCTAATTCAATCACTAGAAAAGACTAAACATTTTTATACTCAGTCAATAAATTGGTTAACTTGAAAGAGACTCAACAGGTGTACTCCATCTAGACATACCTCTGGAATCTTATCCACATGTGTTCCTACCAGTATCACAGGGGTAATGCCAGAGTCAGTGGATTGTGCACAGTAATGTATTGAGTTGAGCCAAATCTCAACCAGGTCTGAAAACAAAGCAGGACAATACTTTACATGTATCTTCATGTATTATTAATAAACAATTTTTTAAAAAATATTTAATTGAGATTGCAATAATTAGTTAAAAGCCATTTTCTGTTATGTTCCTATATAAAATTGTACCTGAATGATATCATTATTATAACAGTATAAAAATCAAACAATATTACATGAATCAGATTAAAGTCTACAATTACATTTAAATATAAAACATTTTATACATTGCACATTTTCAATTTAAAGAAAACTGCAACTAATATGTACAATATTAAAAGTACTTTTTATACACTCTAGTACAGTCCCATCAATTGCAACTAATATGTACAATATTAGAGACTGAACTTTTTATACACTCTAGTACAGTCCCATCAACTTCAACTAATATGTACAATATAAGAGACTGAACTTTTAATACACTCTAGTACACTCCCATCAACTGCAACTAATATGTACAATATTAGAGACTGAACTTTTTATACACTCTAGTACAGTCCCATCAACTCCAACTAATGTGTACAATATTAGAGATTGAACTTATTATACACTGCAGTACAGTCCCATCAACTGCAACTAATATGTACAATATTAGAGACTGAACTTTTTATACACTCTAGTACAGTCCCATCAACTGCTATTTATTTACAATATTAGAGACTGCACTTTTTATACACTCTAGTACAGTCCCATCAACTGCTACTTATTTACAATATTAGAGACTGCACTTTTTATACACTCTAGTACAGTCCCATCAACTGCTACTTATTTACAATATTAGAGACTGCACTTTTTATACACTCTAGTACAGTCCCATCAACTGCTACTTATTTACAATATTAGAGACTGAACTTTTATTACACTCTAGTACAGTCCCATCAACTCCAACTAATGTGTACAATATTAGAGATTGAACTTTTTATACACTGCAGTACAGTCCTATCAACTGCAACTAATGTGTAGAATATAAGAGACTGAACTTTTTATACACTCTAGTACAGTCCCATCAACTGCAACTAATGTGTAGAATATTAGAGACAGAACTTTTTATACACTCTAGTACAGTCCCATCAAATGCAACTATTGTGTAGAATATTAGAGACTTAACTTTTTATAGGCCGGAAAATACGGTAAATATAAATTTTTCTTTTAAAATCTAACACTACTTTTTGTTAACCAGAGTCTATTTAATCCTGATTTTTTAATAATCTGCTCCTTTAAATGTCATCAAGAAACTTCCAGACAAAAATGATCAATCTCTATGGTCTTAGCACTTCAAGTGGAATAATCATCACAATATAGGGTAGTACGAATTTGTCTATCAATATGCATACTGTACACTATGACATCACAGCATGCAACATTCAATCTGGATTGTAATGGATCACACCTTTATGTTCATTCCTCCAAAAATGTCTACGTACTTTAACATTGATTTTGCCATATGCATTTCTCATGGCTTCTAAATAACGACCTTCTAAAGTAATTTTTATGTATAAGAAACAAAATTATGTTAATACATGCCACATAAAAGTATGTAGAATCAAAATTCTATAAAATGACACTCATAAATACTGAAATAATTGGTGCTAATGATGTCTACATGACCTGTGTGACTTTTACTATAATACATGCCAATTAAAGTAGTATTCATCCTGTATAACTTTCCCTTTAGCGTGACACAGCACTTTTAAAGTATAACCCTTTTTAATTTCTCATGACTATTGTCATTTATGTTAAATTGGCATAACAGCTCATTGTAGTTAATAATGCCTTTATTACATTCAGACTTATCATTGTAGTTAGTAATGCCTTTATTACATTCAGACTTATCATTGTAGTTAATAATGCCTTTATTACATTCAGACTTATCATTGTAGTTAATAATGCCTTTATTACATTCAGACTTATCATTGTAGTTAATAATGCCTTTATTACATTCAGACTTATCATCATAGTTAATAATACCTTTATTACATTCAGACTTATCATTGTAGTTAATAATGCCTTTATTACATTCAGACTTATCATTGTAGTTAATAATGCCTTTATTACATTCAGACTTATAGTAAAACTTGTTGACTTTCACTTTGTAAGTTAGATATTTCTCTTCTCTGTCTCTGCCTCCTGCTTCCCATGCCCTTTATAAGCTGAACAGTTTTAACTTACCATGTACTTTACGTGGTTTTATCCCCTCTACATCAAGAAAGCAATCATCTTTTACGAGATCTGTGACTTGCTGATTTAAGTTGATGACTAAGAGATATACTGCACGACTCGTCAGAAATGCCTGGTGAGTGGTGTAAAACACATATTGCCCGGCAAAATCCCACATTGCAAGGGTTGCATATTCCACAACACTCTTCTCTAGTTTGCCAGCATTCTCATTAACCAGTTGGAAGATTTCCATCACAGCATCTTTCATCTGCTTAGTCCTATTGGGCTCTAGCTTGCTTAATGAAGTTGTGACTTTGCTTGGCAACTGAGTCTGCAGGCTGGAACCCTGAAGGTTTGAACTTACTATCGATGCTTTCATCTGTACTGGTTGATTGACCATGTGATATCCACCATCAGGTTCATCTGTCTCAATATGGCCCTCCTGTTTACCACTTGCTTCCTGTTTCGGAACATGATCATTTAAAAACTTTACAAGGCGCTGAAGTTTGGAATATTTCTCTGCATCTGAAATAAGGATTAATGTTTAAAAGATACAATGGGGAAGAATACTTTGTGAGTGCAGAAGTTATCAAGTACATGTAAGTGGAATTGAAACAGGGGAAATAGAAGATATGTGATAATGGCCAAAGTTTATACTAGGCTCTCTTACATTCATGTTATTATGAATCCTGGCACAAATAAGTTAACATTCTTACAATGCACTCTAATTATGTAACAACAATTGTTAATACTGTAAGCTGGTAATTTTTTATGATATTTTACTGTAACCCTCGATTTTATGCAAATGTCCAACAAATTTACTCACTAAGGCAAATCTGTAGACCTTTTTCTATTGGTCAGCAATGTCCCCCCCCCCATGCATACTAGTCTTCTAAATACCCAAGTACTATAAAATGAGTCCTATAACAATAAAAAGTTTCAGTCATTACCTCAAAATGGTCTACATTTAAAAAGAGAAATGGAAGTGAATCAACATCTACTCGGATTGAGAGATGCATGGCCAACATTAGAATCGCAAGCTTAAATCTTTTATCTTGAGAACTAAACCTCAGTAATTGCTAAACTAGCTTTCAGATATTATAAGGGAAGAGAAGCTGCTCTGATGTCATTTAATATTGGTGGGAAACTTGTTATTCTAGGAATTACAAGGAGCTTCAGTACAAGTCTGTGACTATTTGCTCAATTGTTGTGATATATACTACGACAAAGTAATTGTACTTTAATTATTGCACTATGTATACTTTAGTAAGTAAAATTACCATTTGTAGGGTGATTCATTTGTAGTGTTTGATATACTTGCATATTTTGAGTAATGAGCAATGTTTAGGTAAAGAATTAATACTGTAATTCGCTATTGGGTTAATTCATAGTAACCTTGTGCATTTATTCATTTTATATTTTAAATTTGCAAATATTGAATTGAATTATTAACTTTGTATAATGGTTGCAGTGTGCAACATGAATTAGTAGGGATCTGCTTATTTGTGTATACTTTCTAGGATTATCATGTGTGAGGATATATCAGCGCATGGATATGTGGATGTTTGTGTACACTTTGTAGAAGTGCAGTGTATAGAAATGCATCTGATTATGTGATATTGCTCTGGATAATAAGACTGACAATCTGTATATAACGTGTACACAGAGAGAATGGGCATTTCAAAGTGCACGAGTGCATGACCAAAAAAGACAATGACTTATCTGATGATATTGTTGTTTAGTGTGAGTTTAGATAGCTAGGGGAATATGCTATGCTAATGTCCTTGTTTGTTAATACAGCAAGCTTTTAGGGACCAGAGGAACTGTAGGAGACAGAGGGAATTACCCCAGTACAGTTGGTCTCGAGTTTCTGGAAGACAAAGAAAAAGGAAGAATGGAGGCAATTAGAAAGACTAGAGGGAATTGGATTGCCAGTCCAGAAAAAGATCATACAGATGAGTAGGAACACTAGACAGGAGGAAAATCTATCCCACTAAGTCAGATGATGAAATAGGCTGTCGAGATTTGAATTATACAATGACAGATACTCTAAAATGATCAATGAAACTGTTCAAATTTGATCAAGGTTATAGACATCTAATAGAGACTTGTGTTTGAAGCCTTGTTGTTTTATCAAGGTAACAAGAAACATGAACTTCTTGGTCATAGGGCTGTTAAAATGTTTTAGTTACCATCTCCCAAGTACCCACCAATCCTAATAATAAGTTACCCAGGTACCTGATCAAAGGTAAATCGTATCAAATGTGTCAAAACCTGAACTGATTCATTGCAGGTTGATACTGGCATGAACAATGTGCAAAAGAGTATTTTTTTTAGTGGTTCAAGTTTAAATAAAAAAAAGTCCCATTTTGTATTTATTCATATCAAAATATGATGCAAATAATACAAGCAAATGTAAGAGAAAACTGATGTATAGTAAATCATTGTGGTCTTATCATTATGGATATTTTCTGACTCCCTTTCCTAAGCCTCACTGTCATTTGCAGATATTGATAAAGAGACTGAGCTTGTACTCTGTAAGTAACACTTTGATCATGCAGTTTGTGACATCTAGTATCACACTCATGGCTCAATCAATGGGAAAACATGTCACCAGAATAAGGTCAAACATGTCACCAGAATAAGGTCAAACATGTCACCAGAATAAGGTCAAATATGTCACCAGAATAAGGTCAAACATTTACTAGAATAGACAGAACTCTAATTGGCACTGAATAAGAACATGTATTAAATTTGTGGCTCAATCAAAAAGGATTGTCAACTTGAAAACAAAGTGAATGCTGCCTTTGCTAGCGAAGATGAAAACTTGATATACCAAATGACTCATTTTATTACCTGGATTATTATCAATGGGTGGGTTCCCAAATACCACAGTACCCATTTGTAGGCATACTTTGTCATGCAGTATTGATTTCCAGTCAATTAATATTAATACTGTAATAGATCCAAATCTAATTAGTAATTGTAATACTGATTAGGATCTTAGTTAATGTATACAATTATAAGTCGAGTACTTTACAACAGTGGTGTAGGAAAACTCTGCATTACATTAAACTATCAGGAGTTCTATAATTTAATAATTCAAGACTGTTTATTCCAACTAAGTTTAAACAGTATCATCTTATAGTATCATCTGATTTTTTAACTGGCCATTGAATGGATATTGTGACCTACCTTCCTCTTGTGTTGTCCACTCTCTATTTGCCAAGGAAACTTTACAGCAGTCTATATGAACATCTATCCCTTCAGTGCTTTGCCTCTCGGATGTATTTACATCTTTACCTAATAGACGCTTGATCAATGTCGTCTTTCCAACTCCATATTGTCCGACAACCATTACCCTGATGTTATACGCTTTTTCCTTCCCATCTTGAAGAGCCCTATTGTACATATGAAGGGATCTTGCATCCATGTTTAGCATGACTTGATCTGAAATCACACACACACACATACATATACATATATATATATATATATATATATATATATATATATATATATATATATATATATACTGCAAGTCTGTGCTGTGTGAAATGGCTGTCCACGTCCAATTTGGAATAAACTCATGTAAATTGCATTACTACACCCTGGTCATTCTTCTGCCCGTTACCATAGCATTGTATATGCTTATGGACAATACTTCTCTAGGTCCCAGATAGGAAGTAACTTATGTTACGTGCTTATTATATGTAAAGACACTTGTGATGATCATACCTCAATTGAAGAATTAATTGGATAATATTCAAATAAATTTGTTAAACACTTTCATTGTTGCTACTAGTTATTTTTCTTTACACATACTAAAAATTGTGTCATTGAAAGTAAATGCTTCTGATGAAAGTTTGTAAGTCTCCTGGTTGACCTTAATGGGGTGGCAAATATATGAAATTATCATTAATTGGGCACAGCTAGAGATTTCATGTGTCTAGGGTTGATTAAGATAAAAACAAATGAGTGACATATAATAAATATTGCCAAATTAACCAAGCTGCTTTCAATATTATCAAGTAATTTTGCTGGTGGCCATAATAAAAGAGAGACAAGAATGTATGAAATAAACACAGAATAACTGTTGAATTTACAAAACTTTGTATGATCATTGTATTACTAATGGAAGCATTGTTTGAAAATTGTGGATGTTGGACCTGATTAGTTTGAACTCTGAGTTATAAAATGACCGCTAAGAAAAATGACTGGTTTGACCCTCCATATGTTTCATCTGGTGGTTATATACACTGCAAAGCACCAGTTATATACACTGCAAAGTACCAGTTATATACACTGCAAAGTACCATTTTATTCTTATAATTTAAGTTTCTTATTTTGGCACGTTTTTCGGGTTGTTTATTTTTCTTTAACAAAATGTATTTACAAACTATTTCTTTCATGAGTAATTAGCACAACCACATCAAAACTATGGCAAACCCACTCAAGGTTCATCAGCCTGATGATAATATTCTCAATTTTTGTTGATACAGTTGTCTGTTTCAATTTCTCTTTCACTTCCAGATTACTGGCATTGCATCAAAGTCTGTTTTATCAACCCTGGCAAGATTAATTCTCCTGAGTTCATTATTTATGGACAGAGGAATTATTATTTTTCTGATTTGAATTTTATTTATTTATTACATCTTTTAAACTTTACTTGGCATGATCATAAATGTAATGTTCCATAATTTACAGCACTATATGTTTTCTAAACATCTATTTGAATCATTTAGAATCTCCACAGAATCAAGTATGACGTTTTATTTGTCATATTATGAAAAAAAATTCTCGATGAAACAAGAAATATAGATTACCACTGTAAAGGGGACGGAACCTCCTGACCTTCTTACTTCTATGACCAGTAACGAACAATTGCTCCTGCTGTGCTTCCCAATATATTGCCAGGGGCCATGGTGGGATCCCCTCCCTGTGTACTGTCACTAGTTCGCCACCTTCTGTCAGCTGATGGATACAGGGAGGGTCAATCCAGTTACATACATATATATATCCCCTTTTCTCCACACATATGCCCTGAGGACATTTCAGGTCAGAATGTCGGTAAAAAAACTTCTGTCTGCCATCCTTAACACTAAATGCATACACACCATTGTCAGGGGACTCTTCGCCAGAATAACATGAGATGTAGATTTTAGCATCATCAAGACTTGTGGCCAAGTAACTCCAACCATCCCCCTTACAGATTTTGTGAGTTTCGATAACATGTCCATCTAAATGGGACACAATGCCCCAACAAATCCATTGCTCTCTGGTATCCATGTAGCTCTTTACACCACTCACCACAAGTTTTCCCCTTAACCTAAATGATCTAACCCCATCACACCGATCAAATCCTTTTGTTACATCCAATATTCTCACTCGTTTTAGGGTTGCTGATTCAGCTTTAGACTCAACTGACAATATTTCAATTTTTCCATTATCCAGAGTAACCATAACCAGAATGTCTGTCTCTTTCACAACACAAATGTCTTGGGGCCCTGACTGCAGTTTGTCTGATGTTGCCAGTAATTTTCCATCATGGCAACTGTGGAGTGTAACTTTATGTACTATGCCATCTACAACCATCAACATATTTCCCGTCACCACAAGACCAGCATACCGGGGATCTAGGCATTCTGCAGAAGAAGAAAAAATTATTTGCATAAATTTATATATGCTGAATTCCTGGGCAATTTTACATTAAACTATAATCTAGTGTCATAATATTATCACTAACACATTTAGCACTGACTGCATTATCATCATTATCAGGATGGTCTAAATATTTATTATTATTATTATTTTATTATTATTATTATTATTATTATTATTATTATTATTATTATTGATTTTGTAGTTGATTGTCATTTATATTATTATTATTATTATTATTATTATTATTGTTATTGTTGTTGTTGATTTGTAGTTTCATTAGAATTTGCTACCGGTATATAACTTTCACAAATAATAATAATGATATATGATAGTATTATAGGTGGTTTAAGATAATTCTTTGTGTAACTAATATTTATAATAATAATAATAATAATAATAATAATAATAATAATAATATTGTTATTATTATTATTGTTAATATTATTATTATTATTATTATTATTATTATTATTATTATTATTATTGTTTATGTTGTAGTTGATTTAAAATTACTCTTCATATAACATATACAAATAATGATAGTTGTAAGAATTATAGTTGGTTTATAAGAATTCTTTATGTAACTACATGTAATAATAAAAATAATAATACATATAGTAATAATAATTTATTATTATTATTATTATTATTATTATTATTATTATTATTATTAAAATGGTCAGCAGCAGTTTTCTTATGAAATTAGTTACTGCATTATTCTTAGTTCTGTATAAATTTATTATTTGTGAGCTGAAAATAAAATGTTTTCAACTTTTGATTTCATTTTTACTGTGTTCATTCCAACAAAAATCCAGAGCCAAAACTAATTAAAACCAGATTGTATGCCGCAACTGGTGTTTTTCCTCTGTCATTATTGTTGCCCTTGTGATTCTGTGAGATTCATATGTACTAGAGCATAGTATTTCAATTATACCAGTTTACCACAGTATTTCTTTCCATTGGTACATTGGTATGTACTATGGTACTTTTTCACTGTTACTGATAGTCAGTACTTTCTGTCTTTAAGGAATCTACAGAAATTCAGAATTATGACAGTATGAAGCGGCAGAAAAATCTTTTGTTGTACCCAGCTGAAATATGTACAGTTACATATCGCAGTACCATGGTATACAGCTGTACAAAATATTTTGTGGTACCCAGCTGAAATATGTACAGTTAACATATCACAGTACCATGGTATACAGCTGTACAAAATGTGCTATGGTACCCAGATCTACCGGTAACATGTACAGTTGTATAGGTGTAATTTCTTTGAACTCCCCTAAACCATCAAAGCAAAAACAAGGCAAATCAATGGCAATAAGGGTGCAGATTGTGCCAACAACTTTGGGATTTTATGCAAGTTCCAGAAATTACATTACGTAAATTTCAAGAAACATCTGATTTGAATGTTATATTATTCCTATAATTAGTAATATGTGTATATCATGCAAGCATCATTATGTTTCAGACTCCAGGATCTCTGGGTGATGGCATGGGGTATATCCCTACCTTTAAGAACTTATCTCTGGATCCTAACTAGGTTCTATTGGGATCCCCGCCATAGAACCCATATTGTTATCATAGTATTACTGGGCATGAGACAAAGTTCGACACTGAAAGGACTTTGACCCATGGTCCATCCCTATCCACAGTACTTATATCCTGTTCATGAAATGGTAATTACTGAAATTCTTACTTTATTATTATTATTGTTATTATTTTTGTTATTATTAATTATTAGTGTGTGTGTGCTTGTGTGTGCTTGTGTGTGCATGTGTGTGTGTGTGTACTTCCTTTGCATGAAAAGAAAGTTTATATACATGCAAATGAAATTGACCCTAAGGTCCATCTTCATCCCACAGGACTTATCCCCCAGTGTCAAACCTTGAAAACTATCCTATAACCATATACATGCTTACAGGACCTGAATTGCAAATGAACATAACCAGCTAACATTTGCCCTTGGGGCAGGTCTTACCCACAGGAACCTATTCAAGAAAATCAGATTTTCTGGTCAAAATGGAGATGTACAGGGATATATACTGTACCAAAAAGTTGTTGTTTTTATTGCTGTTTTTCATTGTCTTTTCCTTTTTTTAAAAGCCTTCAAATGATTCACAGAAAAAATTAATGAATTTAAATCTGATTTTTAACAAAACCATAAAAATGTATCTAGGATTACTAATAAATCCAAATAAATTTGCAGTGGAAAATTATTTGCAAAAGAAAAACTCTTTAGAAGAAAAGACTTTCTGTAAGTTCCATCTTTAATAAAATATTATGCATTAAGTGTCTTTTTAACAAAGATTGTTTCCATCGGCAAAGTAGTTTAACCAATTAGAGTATTGATGCAAAGGGGTTTTAGTGCGTATTATCTGCACTAGAAAACAATAAAGAAACTGTAATTGAGTTTAGTAAAATAAAATGTTTAAATAAAATCTTTACAATAAATTTTCAAAGCAAGATGTAATAACAAAAACAAAAACTGTAAATTAAACTAATTAAACAATACTACCAGTTTAATAAATATATTAAATGATTCAGCCAAAAAAAATTTAAAAGATAATATCAATTTAAAATTAAAAGATCAAAAAATATTTTCTTGAAATAATTTTATAATGCAAATTAAAATTGTTTTTATAAAAATTAGAACCTGAAAGTTAAACTTTAAGAAATAATAAAAAACAATGAAAATTACAAATAGAGCAGAGAACTAAAAAAGATACAAAAACAATGAAGATTGTTTTCAAATAAACAATATATTTCAACAAGTAGTTTCAAAACAATTTTATATTATTTTTTAATAATTAAAAATTTAAAAAATTTAAATCATTTAAACAAGCAAGATTTGTTTAAAAGTTAAAATATTTAAAATGTGAAAACATTTTAAGATTACAAATAATATATTTAAAACCATTAAAAATGTTTAAACAAATTGAAACAAGATGAAATTTACAAACTAATACTGAAAATAAAAGCTGCAAAATCATAAAATTCAAATATAAGAAAAAATGTTTTAAAAAGCAAGTTTGTTAAAGACATATATAATTATTTATATATTAAAAAGTAGACACTAGAAAACACACTAGATTTTAACAAACAAACAAAAACAATGAAAATAATTTTCTTGAAAACAAAATCCCCAAAAGATGACAAAGATACAATTTAAATATAAAATGAAAAGAATAAAAAGATTTACTGCAATAAAATAACTAACTCAAAAAATTTAAAAATTAAAGAAAATAAATTCATATTTGGGCAAGAATAGAAGAAATGTGAAACAAAACATTAAACTTTGCAAGAAATTTGATAAATTGTAAACATTATTAATGCAAAATACAAAACATTTTAAAGAAAATTTTAATATTTTAAATATTTCATAAATAAACTAACTTGCAAAAACAATTTTTTAATATTATACAATTTCTAAACAATTTTTAAACAAATTTAAAAATGTAAAATCTCAATCGCCATCAAATTTCCATGTCTAATAAAACCAAATATTAACACAGTATGACTTATCTATCACATACTGTCTTCCAGTTCCAAGGCCTGGATATTTTCCAGCTTACAGTCCAATGGTTTTGCTCCAGCTTTGGCCATAGTGTTGTTACAGTAGACTCTGATGTTCAAGGTTTATTGGCTCTAAAAAGATGAGTTTTCCATAGCAAACAAACATCTTGAGGACTGTGCTGCAAAAGATAGCAAACACTATTTTAATCAACTCTATGTCTTGTAGATATTATTGGGACCAGACTGCTTCTGTAAAATAAACAGCAGATATAACAATTAAGCACTTACAAAAGCTGTGATGTGTGATAATCATTTTTAATGTAGCTTTCACAATTTTTTAGTAATATTGTTACAATGACTGCAGTGTGGCAGTTTATAGTGATGTCTAGCACTGAGGCATCATGCTGCAGACATGTATGTAGCATGATGTCCCACCCAGTCACATTATCCTGACACCTGGCCAACCAGTTCTAACACTAACCTCTTAATACTGAGTGCCTAGCAAGGCAGCTGTTAGTAGCATTTTTGTAAGTCTTTGGTATGACTTGGCCGGAGTTCGAACCCATGACCTCCTGCTTCCAAGGTGGATGCTATAACCAATAGGTCACCGAAGCGGTCTTACAAAAGATTATCAAAGTTTTGTCTGCACAGATGAAATATACACACAGTGAACAATTGTGCTGGTTTTTCATAACCTCAGTATTGTCATCATATATATTGTGTCATCTACCTTTATTGTAAAGTATTTTAGATTGATATGTGTCAATTTATTTATAGTGTTTGTTGCTTTAGTCATGCAGGTGCATTTACTCAAATTAAATATTAATTTTTCTTCTAAAATATAATACTAAACAAGTTTAAACAAATCTGTTCAAACCTGATTATTGAATGTTTTGCATTTTGACTGTCATCAAGAAACTTCTGGGTGAAACTTTTGATCATCACTAGGGGCTTTTACAAAAGAGGCCAGGTAATAAAAGAAAAGAAAAGAGCATGTTGGGTCTAATCATAATAAAACACAGTTACAAAAGTATTGATTTTTTTCAACATACCTTACTATTATTGTGACATGACAACATAGGGCATACAATCCAGTTTGTACTGGATCACACCTTTATGTTGAACATGCCTTAAAAATGTGCATGTACTATATCATTGGATTTTGGTGCCTGTTTTTATTGGGCATACAAGTAATGACCTTCTAATGGTATACATGTACATATATAGGAAGATCTAAATAAAATGAATAATCAGCATTTTTAAGGTATGCATAATCAAGTTTGAAGAAAAATAACACAACATCATTTACTGAAATAGTTGGTACTAAATCATGCATAGATGACTTTTATGAATTTCACTATACATGAATAAAAGTACCAAACATTCATAGAATTTATTTTAAACTTTATTTTGCAGTTGTAATTAACTGCTTGTACATACATTTTATTTTCCTGCAATGTCGTTTATGTAAGCAATTTACAAAATAAATAATTCAGCAATTTTGTTTATTCACAAGTTCTAACAGTTTGATACAAAAAATTGTTTTTAATTGTGCTGGTTTTAAAATCAGGTTAGGCAGTTTGGGTTGTTTTTTGTGTGTGTAAATACTGCCTATATTTAAAGAGACTTTAAAAATGTTTATAACCATTGGGGACAAAAGTGATAGGGTCAGCAATGAGAAACAGGGACATAAAACACAATTTTACATACCTTACATGTGTGTGTGTGTGTGTGTGTGTACATGTGTGTATTTGTGTGTGTTTGTGTGTGTGTTCTGTACTTTCAAATTAGATTAAATATAAGAATACAGACTCTTTACAAGATAAATTCTAAGTACTACTCTGCTATCTAATTAATTCATATTAGTTTTCCAAGATTTCTATATTTAAGATGTTTATATATATTCAATTTAATTTTTAACTTTCATGGCATTTGAAAAGGATATGCTTGAAATATGTTTGAAAAAACATTTGTGCTCAAAATATATGGTTGAAAACATTTTTAATAAAATAATATATATATACATTTTGTTTTGTTTATTTCTTATTTTTTTTTCTCTAAGCAATATTAATATGTTTTTAAATTATATTTGTAATAAATTTGTTTATATGTTGCTGAAAAAGAGAGAATCAAAATATTTTGTTTAACAATGTTGCACAGAACTAGATGTGAACAGATAGTCACCGAGGCCACATTTTCTGATGGTAGGGAAATATTTCACAGTAATGACAGTTACACCTAGCTGTTCAATGTCTTAAGAAAACTATCAGACTTTAGTCCTATAGGTCTTGGAGTAGTTTTGAATGTAGGAAAGATCTTATTAGACCACTGCAAAGTTTCATGAACATGCAATCTACTACAAATTGTTACCTGATGTCTTAAAGTCAGTTATATCGTGAAAAATATATTTAGAATATATTAAATATATACATGGATTGTTGCATAATACCTGCTTGCCATATTTGGAAATGTAATCATTTAAAGACAATTTTAAAGGCAAGAAAGGTATTCACAATGGAGTTATCTATTTCACTGTTACGGGGGTTATTCCAAGTTGTTGCATTATGCTTTCATATCATAATTTGGAATTTAGTCCTAAAAAGACTATTTAAAAAGATAAGAAAAGTATTGAGTTCTTTTATTAAATTAATATTTGGAAGAAACTGATGGTTTAAAAAGACTTTTGTAAGCTATGCATATTTAACTTACATTGTTTGTTAGCTGGTTTTTGTTTTTTATTTTTCTATTTCAATAAATGCAATTGATAGTGACATTGTATGTTGGACTTGACCTTGTCCAAAATTAAGCCCATTTTTTACTGACCTGAATTATTGAATTTTGAAATATTTTTTTTTTTATCTCAATCCAAATCTTAAACTTTGGAAATTCCTTATGAATTGCCAGCTCTCTTTGTAGTTTACTACCCATTTCATATTATAGCTCAAGTGAAAGACTTCCAATTATAACTAAGATTTCATTTTGTTAATATTATGAACCTTCCAGAAGGTTATTTGCCATTAGATAATTTTTTTATACATAGAAAATGCTAATTGTGACCCGAGGTCAATTAGAAGACTATATAATCTTATTACTGCAAAAATTATTAATTTGTGCTTTAATCAAGCAGATAAATTTTAATATTGTTGTGACCAGTATTTCATCTGGACTGGAATTTGTTTCTTAGATTATTTAATTCAAGTGATTATTCTTTGGAAATGCAGAGTGCTCATAAAAAAAATATTCTTGGACAAAGACATTTACTGGGATTTGTAGTGAATTTTAACCTTGCATGGCATTACTGTCTTCAACAAATGACATGCTACAACACCATGATACAGACCACTACAGACACATCAATACTTTCAGCATTACATTCAATTTGGATTTCCACTAAACTTTATTCAGGATGTTTTATGTTTAGAACTTGTGTTTAAAAATCTAGGATTATTTTGGATTATTTTGAAATACTGTACTTTCATATTTTTTCATTTTCACTTTGTATTATAAGTTATTTGTTCAATTTTACAAGGCTTGATTCTTTTCTTACATATTTTAAGACCATCAAGTCTTAATACATGATTGCCCAAAAGGCTTGCATTTCACAGTTATGGTGGTTTTCCAAGTTTTTGCATAAAGCATGCACACCCTCTTTGGAAATGTAATCATACAAAGACCATGTATAGGTAGGAAAGGTTTTCAAGGGAGCTGTTGCAGAAAAATAATATTGAATATATTAAAAAGTCCAAAGATCTTGTTACTTTTACCACCATGGAACTTACTGGGGCTATTCCAAGTTGTGGTAAGATGCTTGAATGCAATATATGATTTAATTTAGTCAAAAAAAGATTTAATTAAATCTAGGAAAGAGTTTAAAGGGATTTGTTGCATATAATGACTATTTGTTAGATATTTAAAATCTAACAGGGAATGTTACTATTGCCCCATATGGTTATATTTTACTATTGTGGAGTTATTCTAAGTTGTTGCATCATGATTACATGACATTTTCAAGAATTTAATTCCAATAAGACTAATTTATGGTACAAAGGACCTTGAGGGCAAATGTAGCACTAAATAATATATATTTGGAACCCCTAACAAATTTAAAGGGACTGATAATATTGCCCTCAAGGAATATATTTCACATCCTAGGGTGTTTATTCCAAGTTGTTGCATTATGACTGCATTCCTTAGTCCTATAAAGACTGTTTTCAAGGTAGGAAAGACAGAGGGGACATATCGCATACCATAAATAGAAGGCTGATATTAAATTCTAAAGTGTATTTCCATGTTAAGGGGGTATTCCATGTTGTTTTCTGATGCATACATTTTTACTATAGCCCCATAGACTTGTATTTCAATGTTATTGGAGTTATTTCAAGTTTTTCTATGATGCACACATTTTTACTAATGCCACATAGACTTTTCCAAGCTATTGCATGCAATTTAATTTTAAATTTAGTCCTAGAAGGAAATATCAGAAGAGAATGATACTAAACTTACTGACTTGATTATTTCAGGTTTTGTTATGGTGATTACTGACTTAATTATTCCAGGCCATGTTATGGTGATTACTGACTTGATTATTCCAGGCCATGTTATGATGATTACTGACTTGATTATTTCAGGCTTTGTTATGGTGATTACTGACTTGATTATTTCAGGCTTTGTTATGGCAATTACTGACTTGATTATTCCAGGCCATGTTATGATGATTACTGACATGACTTTTTCAGGTTTTGTTATGGTGATTACTGACTTGATTATTCCAGGCTTTGTTATGGTGATTACAGACTTGAATATTCCAGGTCTTGTTATAATGAATGAAAGTTGTTAAGTATTCTCATTAACTTACATGGGCTGAAGTTGTGACTGGGATTTTCTGACTTCAGATCCTCTTAACACAGTCAATATGGGTATGGGCCCCATTATGTTGTATAGTCGTCAATCCATAGTCTTTCTGCTCAGTCTGTTAGTATAAATATAAATACATGTAAATACAAGTACTGCAATTGCATTATTTTAATTTTATTTTATATTATCAGCCTTATTTATCTTTCTTTATTACATAGTAGATTTTACTTTAAATAAACAAATAAGCCTACTTATGGAGCTAATTTATTGTACTATTTAGACATACTTATGAAAAAAAGGTATATCATATCACTGTTTAGACACTTACATTGTAATCTATACTCTGATGTTTCTTAATATTTACATTCCTTCTCAACTACCAATTTTGTTCAGAATTCTCTGATTTGTGTTGGTAATCAGGTTTGTAAGATTCCCATACATTATTCCATTTCCTTTTATTTGCAAACTTCGCACCAACGCACTGGTGTCAATATAAGTTCAGATGTTGAAGATGACAACAGCAATACAAAATGCGTTGGCAATAATGAAATAGCTTTAAATCAGTTATTTCCAGCCGTGTTGCCACCGGTGTTTTCATTGTATTAGCCAAAACTATGTCAATTAAAAACGTATTGTTTAAAGTGTGACTGTGCAGCACTGTTGTTTCCTTTTTTAAAATCGATGGGTAGGTGGGTGGGGTGTTTCAAACAATCGAGAATGTGTGTGAATGCTTTAAATGGTACGATGCTTTCTGCGCGCGCGCATGTGTGTGTGTGTGTGCTGATTTATGATTCATTTGAGTTTAAGTTTGATTGTGTTTTACCGCCATTTTACATTGCGTCTCAACATTCAATAATCGACCAATTTTATTGTCTCTGAGAATATTTGTATTTTTAGATTTATGTTTGTAAACATATAGATACCTATATATGCAGTTATTGAGAAGAATGTTTGGTCATAATCTTCGCTGACAAGAATGAAAGAGTGTATATTCAACAACAGTAAATGCAGGGCCGGACCTGCTATAGGGCCCCAGGGGGTCCGGCCCGCCCCCCACCCCCCATTGCAGTTTTTAGTCACTTTTGTTTGATCCCTTTTTCAAGGTTCAGATAGCACACAGATTGCACCATTTTGCATCCCTGAAGAAAACAATCGGGGGGGGGGGGGGAGGAATGCCAACGGACCCCCCTAGAATGCTCGGCGCTTCGCGCCTTCGCTTAACCCAATAACAATTTTGCCCCCCCCCCCCCGAAAAACTTAGGTCCGGCCCTGAAATGAATATTTGAAAATGACATAGATCTGTTTAGTTTCAAACACAGGTGCTCGACGCGAGCTTGATGTGAAGAAAAAATAATAATCTAAAGAAAAAAAAACACAGAGAGTGAGAAAAATACCTTAAAATACCCCCATGACCCATTCAGACATATGAGCCCCTCTATACTCTTTTTATATAGTAATATAGAGGGGCTCATATGTCTGAATGGGTCATGGGGGTATTCTAAGGTATTTTTCTCACTCTCTGTGTTTTTTTTTCTTTAGATTATTATTTTTTCTTCACATCAAGCTCGCGTCGAGCACCTGTGGTTTCAAAGATGACATACAATAAAGAGAAAAGATCGTTAAAAGAATTTATAAATCTAACAGATACGCTTGGTAGTAATCATATTTATTTGATTTATGTTTTGGTACCTGGCCTCACACGAGGCTAAGCACGCGCCGTTAAATGGCCGATACCAGGAGAAATTATAGATGGCATAAGTAATACATAAAGCGTCGGTAATACAGAAATAGCATTCAATGACTCGTGTGCATTGCATCATGGGAGGTCAGGTATCGGGCTACATTTTCTGTCATGTTTGTAGTTCATCCATTCAAATGCCTTATTTCAAAATGGCAGCCTATTACACTTCACATGTTTAAAATGTGTGTGTGTGTGTGTGTGTTTGTGTGTGACGTAGCTTTAACAATTTTTCAGTCATATCGCTACGATGTCGGCATTGAGGCAGTTTATAGTGATGTCTAGCACTGGGACATCATGCCGCAGAACTGTAACACGATGTCCCACCCAGTCATATTATCCTGACACCAGGTCGACCAGTTCTAACACTAACCTGTTCATGCTGAGCGTCAAGCGAGGCTGCTGTTAGTACCATTTTTGTAAGTCTTTGGTATAACTCGGCCGGTGATTGAACTCACGGCCTCCCGTATCCGCGGCGGACGCTAAAACCTATAGGCCACTGGAGCGGTCACATGTCTAAAGGATTAGGTGATTTGCATTTGGGTGAAATAAACTAAGGAAACTTAGGTCAGTAGTAGTATGCATGCACGGTTACGAACTTGTACGAAATGCACACTGGTATAAAACAAACCATGATGTTGTATTGATAATTATGATATAGATCGAATTAGACCCAGGCACACGAATGGGGTAGGGTGCAAATATTACTACTAATGTCAGTGTCAGATGGTCTGTATTCGTGTTGACACTAGACAGTAAATAGCTACAGGCGTAGGGCAACATCATGAAGACATTACCATCCTCATACAACGCACTTGTGAAATCAGACTAAATTGATTCCGCAAGCGTTTTAAAATCAAACTATTGGTTAATAAAAACGACAGTCATGACCTCGGACTTCTAGATTGCATTATACGCGGTTCGGGACGGCTTCATGGTATTGCTTGGCTGTTGTAACGTCATGAATTACAAAAACACTATGCATTGACGACTAGACACGAGTTCATGCAGTTGCGAACACCGAAAATATGAATTCTGCATTTTTGTTGCGCTATGATATAAAACAGTTATGTGGTTTAACGTCATATATAGCAGATTCATACTTACAAAATGCCTATATATCCCTAAAATGCACGCTTCTTGAATTGTCGTTTGTATTCCGATGTCAGACTCATTTATGTTTTATAACTTCCTTGTGTCAAGTCTCGTTGATACAACACTAATACTCAGTCGTTGCATTCAGCTTGGTTATGAATAGCAAACTTACCTGGACGAATTTTGTTGTTGCAAACAAATACTTCAAGAGAGCTGTAATGACTTTAATTACGTGGTGCGCTCAAAGCAAATGAAGTAGATATATTAAGACAGCATTTTTGGCTAAAAGTATCAAGATTGAAATAAAAAAGAAGTTTTCTCTAAATTGTATTAAAAGCATTTTTTCCATTAAATTATATTGGAAGTAAATTTCCACTAAAATATATTTAAATTAAATTTATTTCTGTACTACGATTGTATACTATTTTAATTAAAGAATGCAATTGCTCGTGATAGAGCAGTTTTTATGAAACTAGTATACATTTGTTGTACAGACACAAGAACATTTAAGATCAATATATTTTAGTGGAAATTAACGTTTAATATAAATGAATAAAAATGTGCTTTAAATACACATTTTCAATCTTGATACTTTTACTTAACAATTCTGCCCTAATAGATATTAAGAAAGCGATAGATTAAACTGTCATAATTCGATCGATCGATCTATCTATCTATCTATCTATCTATCTATGGCCCAGAGTGGTCTAAAGCGCTATCCGTTACGGATCATTGCCATCTCACCTCTGTCTGCGTGGGTGTGAGACTCAGATTCGGCCAATGTGGGTATGTGAGAAATCTTGCCAGTAGCTTCTCGTGGGTCGGCGGTTCTTTGCGGAGGTTTTCTCGGTTTCTTCCTCCACCATTAATACTGGCCGCCATGTGAAGCCTATAATGTGACGAAAAATGGCGTTAAACCCCACAACAACAATAACGTATGTATGTATCTATCAATCTCTCTCTCTCTCTCTCTCTCTCTCTCTCTCTCTCTCTCTCTCTCTCTCTCTCTCACCCACCCCCCTAAACGAAACCTACTTTGTTATACATACTTCAGAGGTCACGGAAACGCTTAATTACGCATAATTTGAACGCAAATATTTGATATGGGACTCCTAAAAGCACCCATGCAGGAGTCCTCTGTATGCATGCAATTATCTGGGCTGCAAATTCAAAGATTTGCCAGTCCTGCTTCAATAACTGCTGATATTTACAATGACCGAATTCAGTGGTTAAAATAACTCCAGATGTGCTTGCTGTTATTATTGTTGCAATAGCTGGACGTCAAGTTTAAATACTAGCAGCTTTGAAATGTGCTGAAATTTACAGTGACTGAATTTAGAGACTGAAAAATCTAAAGATGTACGTGTGGTTATCATAAGAGTTCACCAGAACGTTAGCTTCCATTAATGTGTTCATTTCTGATTGTAGCCAAATAAATAGTGCGCACGACCTCGAAATCAAGAAACATGGAGACTTAGATAAAACCTCGTTTGCAAATTTGGATAAGAATTAGCGGTTAAATGGCAAACTGAATAAGATTTTAATGGGATTCAGAAGAGTGCTGTAGTTTCTAAAACTGACAGTTTGGATGGAATAGCCAAATGTTAGAAAGTGTGTGATGCCTGGCTTAGTATTTGTTATACGACCATTCCTTGGATTGACAAAATTCAGACTCACCCCGAAGGATTAACGAGAACAGTGGCGTAGCGAGTGTGTGTGTGTGGGGGGGGGGGGCTAGTGGGCGCCAAATCGGCCCAAAGTATCAACAATGGAGGGGCAGGGGCAGCCGGGGGCGCAAATATGGGTGTTTTGCCCTGGGCGCCAAATATCCTCGCTACGCCACTGTGTGTGAAAGCTTGCCAGTAGCTTCTCGTGTGTCGGTGGTTCTTCTGGAGTTTTTCGGGTTCTTACTCCACCATTAATACCAGCCGCTATGTATAGCCTATCTTGTGCTGAAAATGGCGTTAAACCATAAAAACTAAACAAACAAACAAACAAACAAACAAACCACCAACAGTTCTTCTAATCTGCCAAGTTCAACATTAACTGAGATGGGACTGAAAGGTTTGCTGGTGGGTCTCTTATTTTGACCAAAATGCGAGTCCTCCACTCCTAGTTTTAAAATCCTAGCGAAACTTCTGTACTTTATTACAAGAGTCAGTTCTATTAATCACGTGATGAGCATTGTACCGCTGTAAGGATGATAGATACCCTCTTTGGATCTGGTGCTTATGACCAGGTAGAATTTGTTTAACCAAAGTCTTAAATAGGATATTTAAATTACAGTGACCATGTCTGATGTCACAAGGTAGGCTTGAGGTGCATAGACTTCAATGGTCCTATAGAAATAATGTAAATTCATGTATGGTGACTCCCCTCTTTGGCGAGTTCAGCATTTATTAGTCTGTGCTTGAAATGAAAGACTACACTAGAAATACATAAATGCATGACCTGTAATATTTTGAACAGCATTCCTTATTTTGTCTTTTTAATTTCAGTAAAGAAAAACATTGTTATGAATTTTAGGTACTTTAGAGAGTAGTGTTCTTTATTTTACCTTAATTATTTTTCACCAGTTTCCATGTACTGTGTATACTGTTTAAGCTCAGTGGATAATAAATAATAAAACTAAAATATACCTGATCAAAAAAAAAATATTTTAATTTCACCACCTCACAGTTTACGCATTTTTAAGTACCTCACTGACAGTTGCCAAAAGGACAATTTCGATATTACAGTTGAAGCTTCAAATCCTTCAACAAGGTTGAATTTTAAGAAATTAAAATCATTAAGTCCAAACTTTCCTTTTTAATCAAGATGTTCAATTGGCTTAACACTGACAGAGACAGGAAGAGTAGAAGTGAATGGCTAGTAAAGGTTTCCATGATTTCGCAATATGAGAGTCAGCAACCCAAAGGTATGAGAATTATGAGCATTCAGAAAAAGTTGGCCTTAGCTATGTTAAGTCATGCGTTCATTAAAGCTGGCAAGACAACAAGGGATGAAAAAAATTACAATGTAAAAACAACTTTTGCCAGTTTCAGCATTTTATTGCATACGTTCATTGATTTGTGACAAATGTAATACAAATGCAATGGACTTTATTATTAAAGCATCTTGCAAAAATTAAAATGTGATTACCTTATACACCAGTTAAAGTATAATATACAAAATGACTAAGAAAAAAGAAAACGTAATATGCAAAATGTGTCCACGATCCAATATCAAAATGCATTTTCTAAGCAACATTTTTCCTGAATGGGAAATTCATTACTGTAAAGCAAAATCGTTTTTCCCTAACTTAGGATATCAGTTTTTCTTAATCACCACCCACCCACCCCAATCCAGTTTCTTTTCTTTTGTGAATTTTATAGAGTCCTCCAACATACTGACACATGCTCAACAACTTTTGTTGCAAGTGACATCACTCTGCCTCACAATGGGCAAAGGCTATGCAAGGAGAAATGAAATTACAAAACAATACAGGGAGTCATAATGACGTGACAAGAGGTCACACAAGGTTAGGGTATGTTAAGAATGGCAAAACATTAGGCAAGAACTATGCATGGTGAGGCGTGGCAAAAATAAACATGATACAAGCCAAATGATACAACACGAGGCTATGCAAGGCTAGGCAAAAAAAAAAAAAAACATCGTACGCTAATGGGCAAGGTCTATTGCGTTGCAAGGCTATGCTAAGGGCAAGAGTTATTTCCCTTTGTCTATAGGAATACATGTATAGAAAAGACGAATTTTCGTCTTTTGGTAGTGCTGGATTCCACAGGCGTAGCGATGATATTTTGCGCCCAGGGACGAACTATAAAATTGGCGCCCTAGCGATCTTGTGACCGATTTATTACCCTTGTTTATTTATTATAATGTAACGTTGTAAGCCTCATTTTGGCGCCCCTGTACCTTAGCGCCCGGGGACATATGTACCCCCCTGCCCCCCCTCGCTATGCCTCTGCTGGATCCGCGAGGTAGCAGGCTTATATCCCAAATGTTAATGTGATTGGGGAACGTATTCAAAGGAGAAACAAAAGTACAAAACAAGACAAGGATTCATAACACACACTGGAGGCTGCTTTGCCAGTGGAAAATATATTTTGTATGAAAAGATATGTTACACAATCTATCACCACATTTCAGAAATCAGCAAAGAAGTTTTTGCATCCTTTACTCATTGTGCCATTGTTCAAGATGTTTTCAGAGTAATATTTAAGGAGAGCTTATATATATTTGTTTATTCACATCAGACTGCCAAAACACATGCCAAGACACGTTTTCACCCAATGCTAAAAAGAAACACTGCTTAGGAAATAGACTCTGGAATAAATGTCCCATTTAATGTAGTAACTTCAATCTTAGCTTGGATGAGTACTGGAGAACAGTAAGCTGCCCTAAAATGCATCCGAAAATCTATATTTAGCATATGTTGACCATGTTATAATTTTACCATTACGTCCAGACTTAATCAAAGAAAAGAACTCAGCCCCCAAACTGTATCAACATTGCGGATCCATTTCATGTAATCATCAACGTTGATAGATCATAATCTAATATTAATTAACCTTAGTGGTGCATGTAGTTTAGCCACAATCTCTTTCAGTAATGAAAACCTTACATTGGGAAACTGATGTTGGTCAAGACAATCCGATTGCCGTCCTAACTGTATAAATTAAGTATTGGTTCTGGACACATTAAAATAAAATGGGGCTGCTTGTGGGGATATAACTTTTACATTTCTGAACTACATATGACTACTGCTGTTAAAGTGCAATGAAATAATTTGTCTCCATGCTTCATAGTTGTCTGCATAACTTTAGCTGTTACTGGGTACATCGCCTTCGGCAAGATGCCACTTGAGGGTTGACCTCAGAAGTCAGCAAATGTTGGTGTGTATTGTTCTGCTGTATTGTCTGTAACGACATTTAAGAATTTCATTTCACAAATTTCACAAAATGTCGGACTGCACATTTAAAAATGTAGTTTATTATGTATTGACTTCTTACTAGTAACATAATGTAACTGACATTAAAAGTTGCACTTCACTGAACTAATCCAATCATATGTTACTTCCGGCAAACTTATACTGACATTGAAATTGTATCAACTTAACTGTGGTCAAGATTGGTGGGGAAAATTAGCATAACCAATGGATTTTTTTGGGACTGGACCAAAGCACTAGACACGCATGATTTATAGATAATGAACCAAAGTCATGAGAAATGTTTAACTATCCAAATGTGCTTTAATATGTAATATTCAAAATGTGGTGATTTTATGACAATGCATATGAAAAAATGGTAATGTATATGTATTTGCCAGATTTCTTCTCTGGATACTGCTGTTTTAAACAATTAGTTGTTAATGCTGTTTAGCACTTTAGAACTGACTGTAGGCCAATTTGTTAATCTCCAAAAAGTTCAGACTGTGCTTTTAATTGACTTACTAAATAAAATCTCAGAAATTTTTAACAAAAGGTTATGAAAGGCTAGCATGATTCTGCAGGCAAAGGTGTCAAAGAAACTGAGATAAACAAAATCATTGCAGGTCACTCGAGTGTCAAAGTGACCTAGGCTATTTTTGTTTACTTAAGTGTGCAATACTGCTCAATGCACGAAAGATTTACACTTCTATGGCTCCACAAAAAAGAATTGAATGCCAAATGTTACGTCTGTTTGATTTAAATTATTTATTTATAATTGTCAAATTCAAATTTGTCATGTTGGGTTTAAAATTCATTAACTAGGAGATTATTATAGAAAAATCTCTATGACCATACTTTATCTGTAAACATGTTTTTGACCTTGGCTTGTTGACCTAATTTCTGACCCTGCTTAGACAGTCAACAAGCTTCTAAAACGATTGGCTAAAATCCAAAGACATCTTTCTGGATCATTCTATTAGTATGTGACTTAGTGAAGGTAGCCTCTTTCTTTGACCTTCTATGAACTTCCATAAAATCACGTGATCCCTTGTTTACGTATAAAACAGGTATATAAATTATTGTTTGGAAGACAACAATTCAGTAGAATCTGGGCTTTTAAGTTAATAGTTGTGTTTTGAGTTATATTGGAATTTGTGTCAATTCGTTGAAGCAAGAGGAATTATTTTATTTATATGGAAAAGAACATAATTTCATTTGGATGATTATAAAACAGGAACTGCATCACGTGACATCGTCAGCCATTTTGAATTACATCGTCAAGATTCGAACCTGGAACTATTAGAACATTTATTTATCAGGACTCTTGCAATTCTATTAGTGGATTTTTTGTGTGAATTCTATATTGGATTAATGTTGAATTTGATTCTCTAAAACCGTAAGTTATTAATATTTTCTTATGAGAATATTTGTACTTAATAAATCATTGTTAACGTTTTACAAGTTTGTTAGTTTTCACTCCTTCTGTGTTGCTGCTTATTCGAGCCTAAGCACGTAACACAAACGCAAACACTAAATTTAACTAATTTTCTCTGAAGATGTCCTTGCATTCCAGAACAGAATTAATTATCTCCCCACGTATATGCAATACATAAGATGCTGATAATATCCAGGTGAGAATAGTAATTAATTAAGCCTTTACTCTTACACATCAAGTCAACTTTGATAAGTTAAAAAAAAGTACATAAAATTCGCAAAAAGAGACTCGCTAACATGTAGATAATGTGATCTTGCATTAAAATGTTCCTAACTAAACATTTGGGTGTATTTAGCCATAATATACCAAGTCTAAAGGCTTGCATAAGACTTTGTTGCTTGGGATAATCTGCATGAATTTTGCAACATTTCCTCTGCAGCTTTTTGTATGCTTTTAGTTACTAGTTAAAAACTTCCAAATATCGACAAGTAGGCATAAGAGTTGTCTTATATCAACAAATTTTATCTTTTTAAAATCACCTAAATTACATTTTATAATGCACAATAGCAAGTCCATGTTGATCTAATGCAAGTTCTGACGAGATCTTTTTTAGCTAGCTTTGGTATAAATTCATTGGTCAACATTTCTCTGATGTATGGCCAAAAGTAAGAATTCATTATATCCAATTTTAGTCCAGAACTGTTTGATCCGATAATTATGTGCTGCAAACATTGAGTAAAATTTAATTTCTGACCTTAGTTTCAAAGCCTTTGCTGGAAATGACAAAAATTACCAATAATCATACATGTCCCACACATATTTGCACACATTCTTGGTTTAGTGTCGGTTATGAAAGAGATGGAATCCACCCCCCCCCCCCTTGCTTTGGGGATTTGAAATGAATAATAACTCTTAATGGGACTTGATCTATTAGTATAAAAAGTAAAAATATAAATAAACAAGCTTTAGGAAATTAATTATCCAGAATACACTTGATATGACAAAACTAGAGGTTATGCTTTTGGATCCTAAGACATTAGCACCTTTTAATTTCTGATCTTTGAAACATGTACATAAATTAATTTGTTTCCTCATTATTTTTGGACGGAGATTACAAAAAGTCAATTACAATATTTTAAGCCCACATTGTCGGTCATGGGACTCGAGTTATGTATTTATCAAGCTAAATTCCAAACAAGTTAGCATTTATAGTCAATACTGCAGTCGATATGATTTTAAGCTACATACCTCAGCTTCTATCTTGCGTGCCATTGCTCTTGTCACAACCTGACTACGCGCACACAACTGCAACAGCGATAGTACTTCCCAAGGGGTATTACCATCGTTATCAGCACACGTTTCCAAGGACTAACAAATGCTGGTTCAAGCAATAATTGAGTACTAAAGCACTGAGATATGGCAAGCACCAAGGGAGCATTTCAATCACTATTCCAGAAACTGAGGGGCCCCGACTGGCCGAGTGGTCTAAAGCGCTTTCCGTTACGGATCACTGCCGTCTCACCTCTGTCTGCCTAGGTTCGAGTCTAAGATTCGGCTAATGTAGTTATGTGAAAAGGCTTGCCAGTAGCTTCTCGTGGGTCAGTGGTTCTTTCCGGGGGTTTTCCCGGGTTCTTCCTCCACCAATAATACTGGCCGCCATGTATTGCCTATCGTGTGCTGAAAAATGGCGTTAAACCTCAAAACAAACAAACAAAAAAAAAACAGAAATTGAAGAAAAATAACCAACAACAAATATACAAGAATGGTAATAGCATGCAAGTGAAAGACAGGGATTGAATCTAAAATGGAAAACTTGTACCCTTCGAGTGGTTTATTTTGTATCATTAATCACGTAATAAATACCACAATCAGCAAGTGAGTGTTTAACGTTACTCAAACTGGGATAGCACGAGACCGAGATGCAATACTCACTGAGTTACACTAAGAGCCGATCAAAATCAATGCTAACAGTTAAACAAAATTAGCCGCAACTGCAGCTTTGGCAAAGCGACGACAAAAACTGAGTATGAATTTCTCCTTGCTTGCATAGTGTACATAATTATTGAACATATGTGACTTGTGTACACAATTTATGATTGTGTCTGATTTTGATTGTGAATGTAGCTTTAACATTTTTACAGTCATATCGCAACGATCGATGTCTGCATTGTGGTAGTTTATAGTGATACTTAGCACTGGGGCATCATGCCGCAGACATGTAGCGTGATGTCCAACCCAGTCACATTATCATGACACAAGGCTGACCAGTCCTAATACTAACTAGCGAGGCAGCTGTTAGTACCATTTTTGTAAGTCTTTGGAATGATTTTGTCGGGAATAGAACCCACGACCTCCCGTATCAGAGGCGGACGCTCCAACCACTAGGCCAACAAATCAGTCACTAACATTTTTATGAATACGAGAATAGAGATTTTAGTTAATAACTATGCATTACGAAGATACTGAGATATCTGATTCAGATGTTACGTATAATATCTCACCTGTTTCCTTGAGTGAGATATCCCCATCCCTTATCCAGAAAGAATTCCATTCTTTTTCTTAAGTTCTCAGTTTTCTATTTTGGTTATACATAGTCGTGATTGGGTCTTCAGTAATGAAAGTTCCATTTTGTGATCCTGCAGCATAGTAGCTCGTGTACGATTGGCACAAAGTTCCCATTTTTAACTGAAACAAGAGTAAAAGACCGGACGAATGTATCGATTGGCACATCAACTCCAAGATTTTCTTTGAAAAACGTAGTGACCACAGTATCTGCGTTAAACTCCACTGAATCAGCAGATGACTGGATTATTATTTTAAGCAAGTTGTTCCATCTCGTATACAGGTCAAGATTATCTACTGGACGACTACTGGTCTCAAGAAGGACTTGTTTTACGCTTATTAGAGTCAGGAAAGCGATCAGGTGAGTCAGTCGTGTTTGTACACAATGTTCTCTTACGATCGAGATCAACATCCATGAACTGAGTGGATCAAGAAATGAAATACTAACATTTTAGCAACCAAATCAATATGGTTTCAACATTTCCGCGTTCCCTATTCTAGTTTCGGACAAAAGCTATACGTATTCAAAGCTGAAAATAGTTTGAAATATAATATTGCTCGATTTGGTATAGAAAAGGAACTAATTGTACCCGTGCTATTATTTAAAATTAATTATATTGATAATGTAGTAACAAACACCTGACATGATCAAATAGAAAATCACCCACCCACTAATTATAAAATAAAGGAATAAAACATTAACGTGTACTCACCGTGTCGAATACCTGTAATCCAACGAGTAAGTGTCAGACGTGGACTTAAACAGAGCTAGACCACGTGATTTATGAATACAGACTCCCTTCAGCTGGGCTGATTATGATACCATTGTTTTCAAAACAGTAATTAGTAAATGCACGTGCGACTTGCATTACTGCCTAAAGTGACCATATTGAAAAAACCCCGGCCTTACCATTGTCAGACCTATATTGGATACATGATGACCACAGATTCGGTTTGACTATTAGATGTGCTTGTCTCTACAGATAATCGAATATATTACATTTTGGACTGACTGAGTGGTGAAGAGAGGGGACATCACATTATTATGTTTCATATGGTCTTTCTGGAAATAAAACAGTAATAGATGTCTCCGTCCAGTTCGGGTGTCAACACTTTATGAACACAAATCAGTTGCTAACACGATCGTGTGCTAAACACACCTTGCATTTTGTTGTGAAACATCATGTGATTCGACATAGATCGAATCTTTGAAAGAATTGTATTTAAAATTAATTTTTTAATTTTTTAAATTTATAACCTGTACTGCTTTTGTACATTTATTTCAACTTAAACGACATTTGTGTGTTCTATTGAATCACTGGATCCTTTTTGGGTGGAAATACGCAAAGCATATGCATTTCTTCTTATATATCAGTTAAAATTAATGTTGATTATACGTATGCTCTACCATACCCATAGTAAAAGGTCATACAGGTCATGCATGCGTTAAGCACATATTATTTCAGTAATGTGTGTCATTTTTTTTAAAAATTATTCTACATACATTTAAATGTTTATTATTTTTTTTTAATATTTCGATCCTTGTATATCCACATTCTTTTGGAAGACCATTATTTGACGCCCCGAGAAATACATACGGCAAAATCAGTGTTAAAGTACATGGACATTTTTGGATGAGATCTACGCATGGTGTGATCCAGCACAATCAGGATTAAATGTCGCGCACTCTGATGTCATAATGAAAGCCACTCATGTTGAAAGTTAGTTCTACCCTATAGTATGACCGTTAGGCTCGAGGTTCTCTTAAGCATCTGTCAACCTTTGTGAAAATCCATAGCGATATCGATAATTTTCGTCTAGAATTTTCTTGATCACAGTTAATCACGACAGAGCAGACTTTGTTAAAACGAAATTAACATTAATTTTTTTAAAAACAATTTATATTTAAGATTAGTGAATGCGCATACATGACGTGCATGACTATTACTGTAAGTTAGGCAAACACCGCGATAATATAGAGTTGTTTCCTCATAGTATACAGGAGTGCTATGTTATCGCGGGTCTTACAGTTAGTTAGTTATTGAAGGATACGCAGATAGAGACATTAATTTTCAGTGTATTATCTATGTGTATTTGGTGTATTTGCACCTTATTAACATACATTTAATTTCCAATATAAATCAGACGATTGTAAGAAACGAACAGTAAAAAGACGCATGTTGATAGCAGGTATTGCAAGGGGAGTTACTCTGATATCGCGGCAATACTGAGAAAAAGAATAATATGTTTACGATGGCGAAAACTTTACCCTAATGTTAAAATCTTAATATATATGCTGCACAAACTGTAAATCAGTCTGAAAATTGAATGCTACTTCAATGGATGCCTTATGTCGCCCGTAGTATCCAACTACTGATACGTAACTGAAAGAATTAAAACTATTCATATGTAAACACTTGTGACAGGGAGTGGCGCCAGGATGGGTACACTTACCCGAGTATGATAGAACATGTCCACTACAGACTGTTATAACAAAACCAGGCGTTGTAACCAACAAGTACGTTGGATTGGAATAGGAATTGGAATCGAAAATCATAGATATAGTGTAATTGAAATCGAAGGTACAGATTTGCATAATTGATAAATTTCAAGTTTATTAAAAACAGCAAATATAAATGTTTTTTTTAAAAATAAAAATTCCAAACAAATTATAGAATTTGAGAAAATAGATTTATTCATGTTTAGTGCCAGGTGTTAGGTTAATTAGAAAAGGTCTTGATATAGAGTAATAAATAAAACCAAGTTTTAGATTTAAAAAATCTGTTTATAAATGATTTTACTTAGTCTAATGTGGGATTACAAATTATTTTTTGTAATTGAGTAACTAATTACATTTACACTGTATTTGTAATTGAACATCGCCGATATGAAGTATTATAACTGTAACTGACATCTGCAAGCGCATCTAGGGCCGAATGCTGATAAATCATTCCTTCACCCGTGATGGTATTTATGTTGAGGTGAACAGCTGATTCCACCTATTCATTAAAAGCTTCAATTATTTGCAGATACTTTCGGATGTACACACTGATGTACATTTTACACACTTACCGGTATTTTTTGCAGCTCTTGAGCTCCCGTCGGCTGAAGGGTTCTTTATGCGATATGTACAGCATATTTCCGAATCAAAATCAAATGTTTGACAACTTGTAAATCCAAGCAGAAAATTGTCAAGTTTCGTAGTCACCATACTTCACAGTGCAACCAATCCAATGCGACTTCCGCTCGTTCGCTCACTTGAAACTTTTGGTACGCTTTGATCATGTAACTCAGCTCTATCTGTGGGAATGTGACTATCACGTGATGCAAACAGACTCCGAACAGGACAGATGGAATCACATCACAATTAGTATTTCCAGTATGTAGTTCTAGTATATTTTTAGAATAGTTTTTCCTCTCTCATTTTGGTGGTGATAGACGAGTTATAATGATGTATTTTTTGTAGGGATTTAAAGGCAATTGCTTATTCTTGATAATATGAGCTCAGAGAATGGTTGTCTTTGAGTATTTCGGTGACAGTTCTCATTGAGTAATAAGGCCTTGGTGATGATCCGGAAGTGAAATATGTGTTCTGTTTACAGTCTGTTCTGTTTACAATGCAGCCTTTCAAACAAATGCCAGTGAACCTTTGACAAGAATTTCACCGTGAAGTCATCTTTGGAGGTATTTTAGATTAACATATGATTTGTATTGATTGTAGCACAATGGAAAGGCCAGTACTGAGAAATATATGTAGAGAACATATTGTAATATTAATTGCGATGTATATGGAGGTTAGAAATACCCTCTGTAGTATTATTCTCGTTCAGTTAACGCGCGATTAGAAGGAAAAAAAATGAATGCAGAAAGATTAAACAATAGCAGAAAATATATGTTCGCTTTGTGGTGTTCACCTGGTTGCAAATGGAGTAAATAACGTTAATTTATATGGACAACTCAAGAGACGGTTCACTTTGTCATGTTACTCGGCTGTTATGCTGGAAAGCATCAAAGTATGATGGACGAAAATATTGAGGGTGTTGTCGTCGATTTGGGCTATGACACGAGATTAAAGGTGGAACAACAAGAAACGTTGTTAAAATTAGTTGAGGGAAAGCATGTTATTGCTTTTATTACAATCGGCTTCGGGATAAGCCTGATATATACTTGTATCGCTATCACCAAGAGACAGGTAGCGTGAATTTAAGAAATTTTGATGTGACAGCATGATATGTTCATTATCATTTTTGGATTATTTGGATTAATATGAAGTTTCAATATTTTTTGTTCTTTGCAATGTTTTGATATTTAAATCTTGCCAGTGTTCATTGGAAAGTGTTGAATGGATAAACTGATTTATGGCATGTAAGAAAGAATCTTACTGATCATACCACTTTTCATGGATACCTCATATGGGATGTTTTGATTTATATAAATTTTGAATACCTGTATACATTTATGAAACACAGTTCATAAAAATTCTTGATCAGTCTTCATTGAAAAGTTAAATGAAAGTGTTGTTTAGTTTTATTCTGGTTATTGCTAGGCATATCAGAATGTGCGAAATTTTTAAAGGATGTGTTTTTGTCTAGAAAAGTTAAATAATTAAATGAGCCTTCTGTAAGAACACATTGACAACATATAAAGATGATCACATAACAAGTTCTGTATATTGTCATTATGACAAGGCTATTATTGATGCATGGAAGCCAAAATTATTTGTTGTGACATTGTATAAACAAATTAAATGCAAATCATAAAATATATTTTTAACAAATTAATGAAATAATAGTTTTGATCTTATGCTGACAGGTAAACGCTATTACAGTACTGCTTATATCACCACTGCAGGCCTTGATGTCAGACCAACATGCCATAATAAAGATACATATCATCAAAGCCCAATGTATTATAAAAGACGCACCAAAGGAATCCAATCAAGGTAGTTTTCCATTGACAGCTATGTATATATAATACACCATGTAGAAACTGAAAATAGTTTATTAAAATTTGAAACAAAAATGTCCGCAAACCGATTAATAACTTTCCACAAAATATCTAATCTACTTAGAGATTCATGGTGATGTTGATTTCTGTTCTTGTTTTTATTACATGCTAATCAAGATATTACAAAAAATAATTGAAATAAATAAATTAACTATTACATTGAGTATAGGATATTATGTGCATACGCTAATGGTAGACTATCTTTATACAAGAAACATTAAGTTATTGTGGCGCAATTAGTAGTTTCTTCATTCAGATCCTCATTTATCTTTAACATCACCTGCTTTAAAAACTGTTATTCTTTACAACGAATAAATGTGGAACAAAAAGGGTAACACAATAATAATAATTTCTACAGATAAAAAAGATGGAAATGTAGATATTATTCTGGCCAGTCCAGAGGGTACTATGAAGAAAGAATGGTTACTTATTGTGCATCAAAAACCTTAGTGGTCACAGCTATGTCTCCTTGCATTTGATAAGGCTCACTGTATTTTGCAATGGTGATTATTATATTCTTTATACCAAAGTTCATTATACAAACATAATAGAATAGTGTGTAGCATCTGGCAGAGGAATTAAATACAATATTGTCCCTGTTTCCATGAAGTAAAAGTATATTATTTAAAGACTATGAATTTTTTTAATTTCAAATTATATAAAATAGTCGCAAAAGATTTAAGGACTCAGAGAAAGAATTAGAAATATTTTGCTTTGTCCATGATCATTATTTCTTTTTTTATTATATATTTAACTCAGCACAAAGAAACAGTTTAAAACGTGTTACCAGTTGAGAATATGTGATTATTCATTGTAGATTTAATTGGCCGTTGCCAAATCCATATTCTCCGAAATGATGATCGATATGGTACCATCTCTGTAAACAAAATCTAAGATGAGACTTATTTCTTCCGTCTTTTGTACTAAATAGGAAGACATTTTAGAAATAGAAGTTCATAATTTTAAACAATTTGAATATGACATTAATGTTAATTTGGCTTGTTATACATGCGTTCTTTATTCTAATGTACGATTTCTCCTTTACTACTCCCACCACCCTGGCCTATTTATGTGCCTCTTATAATACTATTTTCTTAATCCCCACCCCCATGCTCCACTTAAGAGTCTAGTGCAGTTTATACGTGCACCATCGGAGAGAGAGAGAGAGAGGGATTTGGAGGTTTAAAAAAGTTATTTTCTTTTTCTCAAGGTATTTTTATTTCTCTCCCAATAAAAGCAAGGATATAATATTTTGTTTTGGTATACACATTTACAAAACTTTTCGCAGTTACCAACATTAACTATTATCGCGTTGTTTCTTTGGCTATAGGCAGTGTCTCGCCCAATAAGCTTTGTCCCCAAGACGTATCTGTCCTACTAAACACATCAAACACGCGAAAAGACATATTTAACTATTGTGACATACATTAAATATTAAATCATGCATTTTCTCAAACATTTCTTAATATTATTTGTACGGTAGTGTAACATTCTAAAAATAATTTCGGTTAGTGTAAGTTTATACAAATATCGTCCAAGAATGGGAGCTGAATTTTCTTATTTATCAATTCCGATCTTTCTCCTGTAGTTTGATAATGAATCATTCTCGTCTCAATTAATACAAATGTTTAATTAGGTTAAGTATTTGGAGGAAACAAAATGACAGGATCCAGACGGGCTCATACATAGCAATTACTTACAATATTTTATAATACATAGTGTTGACGCAACATTTATATCAGTAAATATAACACAGTTTGCTTTGTCTATGATAATTGATTTTACTATCTTTTTAACTCAGTACAAATATAGAAACGTTTTCGAACTTACAATAAACATTTTACATGCGATTTTCTTATTATTCAAATTCAAACTTCGTCACCAAATTTTATAGGTAATTTAATTCGGTATAATTATGTTGAAAACTATTTCTTTAGTTTGGTCAATTTATTCATCAATATAATTTACTATATAAATACACTTGTCTTACATGCATGACTCTGTCAGGCTTTGTAAGGATTTGTTAGGCTTTGTATGACTTTGTCTGGATTTGCGTGATTAGTACATGTATATTGAAAACATTGCACGTTTTTCCTCAATAAGTTCAATGAACAGTTTATACAGTAAACAAACAGTTTACGTATGATTTTGTCCCACATCAATAACATCACGGGTGAAGGGTTGATTTACCGGGCTACAATCATACATACTTGCTTCTATTTATACAACGGTAATCTAAACTATCGTAAAGCCTAAAGACACAAAGAATCTGCTATCCTTCCATTTAAAACCATACTCATGGCAAGATTAGATGCTGTTTGGTCAAGTACTGGCTCCAAATATAAACGTATGTTATATATATAAAGGACGACCTACAATATTATTATTATTGGCATGGAAGAATATTTTTTTCTACGGTTCTAATAAAACCAGATTGGAATTTAGCAATGAAATACATTCTTCTACGTAATCAGGTTTTCTCTGGATACTAACGTCGGAGATCCTCCAAATGTTGATGTGTAAACATTGCGTTTCCTCCTCATGCAGGTAATGTGTAAACACACACACACACACACACACACACACACACACACACACACACAGATTCCACTATATTCTGTAAATATTTTGTTATGATCGGTTTGTAATGCTTTACTAGACGTGTCAGTGGGAGATGTAGAATGGCAATGATATAACAGTATTAAAGTTCGTTTGATGTTAGAAATGTTATTCATTTTCAAAAGCGATGTGTCTTTAATATTACCAGCAAACCAGTTTGCCAAAATTTTCATAAAATGAATTTTGAATCTGATTGGCTTTATCATGCAGAGGAAATTTTAACCGCTCTTGAATCAAGAACGCTGTTGATTACGTTGTAATTACATTGCTATTTGCAGGAAAGGTTTCAACCGGTTTACTGAATTAAATAAATGAGCATGACGTATGATGTTTATTCTTTGTCAAACTCTAATCAAGCATACGTGTGTCACAAACTGCCCTTTGAAAAATATCAAAATTACTCAATGCGTAATATTTGTCAGTCAAGAATGGACGTTAATTTAACCAGGCGACACCACAAGTCTCAGGAAAATCCTCAACATCAAGCGGCAGGACAAGGTTCTAGACATTGAAGTACTCACCCAAGCAGGTCTCACCATCATCTACGCCATCCTGATGCAGTGCTAGCTACGCTGTTCGAGACATGTATGCATTCCAGACCAACGGCTGCCTAAGAGATTCCTCTATGACGAGATACCACAAATACAGCTATCCCACGGAGGTAGGAAGAAACTCTTCTAAGACAATCTGAAAGCTGCATTGAAAGCATTCAACATAAACCATGAATCCTAGGAGCAAACAGCAAGCGATCGAGTCACTTTGCGTTCCTCTGTGCACAGAGGCTGCATGTTGTGTGAATCCAGCAGGACAACAGCTAGAACGCTGAAGAGGCAACTCAGAAAAAAGCACGTGCCATCAGACCTCCTGGAGATGTCCCACTCATCCCCTGTCGCTTCTGCAAACGAATATTCCGTGCAAGGTTTGGCCTCATTAGCCACCTGCGCACGCACATAACAGAATTTGCCCCTCCATCCTAGAGAAATCCTCGTCGAATCGACGAACGAACAACATATATATATAATACGAGGATATATATTAAAATACATATGGTTGACGAATCTAGGGACCATGATTACTACAAATATTGACATCGTAGCGCTAACAATATCAATAAATCGTTCAATCCTGGGTTTCTGCTTGGTATCGAACCTGGGACCTCTTTATGCGAGATAAGACAATTATCGGCTGCCTGCACGTTCCAGGGCCCATACTACCTCTGCCACCGCCACATCACCACAAATGTTTTGGTAGTCGTTTATATACGGTACTAGAACGTGCAAACACTCTCGACACGTATAATATTTGTCCTTAGAAACCTTGGCACTGGCTAGGTTAGGTTCATAATAATAAGGGAAGAGAGACACTCTCTCCCTCCCTCTCTCCTTCTCTCTCTCTCTCTCTCTCTCTCTCTCTCTCTCGATCGATCGATCGAACGGTTTGACTTAACTTTAGCATCATTGAAAGTTCCATAGATATCGTCGTATGACGCAAGAAAACAAAATCAACAATTCGTATTTTGATAGATTTTCACCATTCTCAAAGAAGATGTGGAGTCAGCAATAAGAGCACCGAAGAATGTAAAGGCAGCTAGATTAGATAACATCCCAGCTGAACTTATCAAGAATGGGGCTGGGGGAATCAGTGATAGAGCTACTAACAAACGTCTGCAACGAAACGAGATCTGGCAGACAAATGAATAGCCCACACAATGGACCCAGTCACTGATTATAACAGATTATAACACTCCCCATAAAAGACAATCTCTTATAACACTCCCCATAAAAGACAATCTCTAGCTATGCCAAAATTACAGAACTATCCGTTTGATCAGCCATGCTAGTAAGATGATGCTGAAGATCATCTTGAATAGACTAAAACCACAAGCAGAAGAAATATTCGCTGAGGAATAAGCAAGGTTCCGGAGTGGAGGAAGCACAACAGAACAAATATTCGACCTCAGGGTTCTGTGTGAAAAGTACTCGCAACATCAACAATACACCAATCATGTGGACATAGATTTAAAAATGGCTTTTGACAGAGTGTGGTATGAGGCATTGTGCGACATGATGAAGATGTATAACATGGGTCAAACGTTGACATATACCATCAAACAGCTGTACACCAAGGCTACCAGTGCAGTAATTGCTCAAGGTTACGTGGGGGACTCGTTCCAGAAACAAAAACAGTTGTGGTACGTCAAGGCAGTCTCCTGTCACCCACGCTTGTCAACGTCTAATACAACGACTACAACGTCTACCATTATAAAGACCTCACCACTGTCAAAAAAGAGATAGCTGAAAAGGTATGGCCATGTCATTAGAACCAATAGTTTATCCACAACAATACTGTAAGGCAGCGTCCATAGTGGCAGAAGGAGAGGTAGACGGAGAAAAAGTGGACTGATAACATCACAAAATGGACCAGGACAAGTTTTGCGGAGACACCGGAATTATCACATGATCGAGACAAGTGGAGGGAACTGGTCAGATGTTCAGAAGCACAGTACCTGTACAGCCACACTAGGTCAAGAGACTGATGATGATGATGATGATGATGATGATGATGATGATGATGATGAACAGATAAAACTATTTCGATGCGATAATGTAATTCTGTATTTTCAATATCCTAAAGACTCTGATTAACTGGATGGTACAACAGTGTTGTGATTCTAGCCTAATTATATCTCTGTTTAGTATTTATGATGCAAACTTGGGTTTGATAAGAGAGAGAGAGAGAGAGAGAGAGAGAGAGAGAGAGAGAGAGAGAGAGAGAGAGAGAGAGAGATCATCTGTTGGGGATTCCTTTTTCTACAGGGTCGTTTCGGCGCTCACCCACAATGCTCTTCTGGGGTGCGCCGTCTGAATACATACATACATACATACATACATACATACATACATACATACATACATACATACACCAGATAGATAGATAGATAGATAGATAGATAGATAGATAGATAGATAGATAGATAGATAGATAGATAGATAGATAGATAGATAGATAGATAGATAGATAAACTATGACATGAATAAGTTTGATGTGTTTAGATAAACCTATTGCTTAGAACAAAACAAAAAAAACGTCAATTTCACATGAAATGTTATATTTTAAATAATATAGAAAAATAAGAGTTTTACACATTGTTTTTTTCGACAGGATTAAAAAACTTAATAGCAGTTGATACATACACCTGACAAGTCACACAAATTTACTCCAAAAGTGCAGAGAATATTTCTGTATAATTTTACAGTGCATACATCACCATGGACGCCATACGGTATCACTCGTAACCGATGTATTGCCTGCCAAGTTACTCCAAGAAAGTCTGCTTGCTGAAGAATCTTGTCCTTGACTTGATTGTTCATTCAACAAACTGTTCCCGGATGATTCATTTAAAAGGGTATCATCCGTTGGGGTGACACAGACACTAGAGTCATTCTGCTGGGTAGGGTAATAATACGGAGAATAAGGGTCTTCTGTCTTGATTACTGGATAACCGGGTATTAGCATTAGCAAGTCTTCATTAGAATCCGGTGTCATCGCTGTGGTTGATGGATATTGTGTTGATGACGGGATATCGACATGAAGCTGTGTGAAGTATGAAGATGTGCCTGGAACACCGAGAGGCGAACGAATATCCGAATTTCCTCGCGAATATTTAACTGTAGATTGTTCATCATTGACTTCAACAATGCAGCTAGATAAATGACTCTTCATACGAGATTTCAACTCATGTGTTGTTCCATTCGCAGAATTCAAATAATTAATGATTTTACGCATACACTCTTCGTCACCATATTTGAATTCGTCTGCAAGTGTGTAATCACGCTCCTCCGTCGATGTAATTTCCTGTTTTGGTAATTGCTGTAGGTCATTGGAATTCTGTTCCAAAATATCTGCTTTATCTAATCTTGAAACTTGCGTTTCCTAATTGAAAATAAAAGCAAACAAGATTAACAAGGAAATACGAATCACTTCAATAACGGTAAATATACGTGTGAAACTCAAGGTCATATAGGACAATTTAAGAAACGTCCGCCACATTCCACCAGTCACTTATTCTTATCAATTAAAATTGTAGGGACTGTCTTGTTTAATTTTAAATGAACCGAATTAAAATGCAATCAAATTACTATTTTAAAAGTAACTTTTCGCTGTAAAAGGATTGAGTATTTATATTGTTTTATCTAGATTTGTGCTTAAATTCTTCACAACTTGTATCCTAAAGAAATTAAAAAACAACAACAAAAAATTGACATTTAGATAAACAGATTACGATGCCAAGTAGAATCAAAGCTCGAAGCTCTTTATTAACTTCTTAATATATAATAATTCTCGTAACATAATTGTTACTTGAGTAATTTGGGTAAATGATAATATTCTCTTAATTGGTTTTCTAAAACTAAATAATGCACTTTAAAGTTAAGTTTACGTCCCATTTGAAGAGTGCAAGTCAAAACGTAGTACCATTTTCATTGATAAATCAAGGTTGAATATTCAAGTTCGTATTAGATCGGTCTCCAGTGGCCTAAGATAGATCGTCCGTCTGGGATGTAAGGGAGCGGGGGGGGGGGGGGGGGTTACAGGGTTATATATTAGAATAGCAATTCTTTCCTGGTGTTAGCATACAAGTACAAGATAACTTTCATTCGAGATACTTTTGAAGCGTATCCTGATTCTTTGAAATTTAAAGTACATTAGAAAATATTCATGGAATTCATATGTACGTTATTTTATCTAATAAAACTCGAAGAACCCAGAAAATACGATTATACTTTTTTGGATTGTACATGACTCTTATTGCAGAACTCAGTACGGTACTCTTACGTGATAGTAAAATTGTTGTATTTAGAAAGCATTATTTTTAACCAAAATTGAAAATATTAAATACTTACATTCTTTTCGACATTTTCCAGTAAAATGATCTTCAACTGATCATGACTTTGATTTATTTTGGTTTTTCTTTTCTTCGCTATAAGTGGCTTTTTAATCTGAAATAATAATAATAATAATAATAATAATAATAATAATAATAATAATTATTATTATTATTATTATTTTTTGTATTATCTTACTGATAAATTCGTAAAATACTAAGACTCCAAATAATTCTGATATTACTTTCTGATAATAAAGAATTAAAATATACAAATTAAAATATTCATCGTATTATTTTTTTAAAACAACAACAGTTAGTGAACATTACTGTTACTAAGAAATGGTCTTTTTGAAACAGGTTCTTACCTTTCTGAGAACAGATGCATTCATCGTCGAAGATATCGGGAAATCCGCCATAACTAGTAATGATTTTTTTGAGACAAGGTTTCTTTAAACTCTTTTTTCAATACAAAGAATATAAATCCAAACGATATGTCAATTTGGAATTGAACAATTGTGTGAAGTCTTTACAAGCTTCAATTTATATATTGCTTCTACCATAAGCCTTATCTCGAACCTTCCAATCAGATTTTAGAACACAAGTATAATATATCGTAATAGAAAAGAAAACGTGGGTGATTTATAGCGTGGATAACCTGTGAATACAAAACGTTTCCTGTTTTACAATGTTAATTAAGGTATTAAACAACAAAACTGTATCTAGCACGTGCCAGTAGACAAATAGTGCTAGCCTGGGGGTCAATGTTAGCTTGGAAGGATAATAATGAACGCAAATCACACGCATCTAAACTAATTTGGGACTGATATATATTGTAGACAGATGATGGAATTAAACTTAAATTCTTTTTACTTGTTCAAAACGTACAATATATCCTGTATTTAAAATGTCAACCACGTGTCATAGATGTTAACTCGTGGTAAAGGTGACAACTAATTAACTTAAAGACACGTGTATATTAATTGATTCGACTGAATACATGTAGTGAGAAAATCCATATACTTAGACCAAACTGTATTCATAACTCCTGATGAAGCCTTGTAGATATTTTATACAAAAATTTGATGGTAAGTCAAAAGCGCCTGTCACACATAAAATGTAAAAGGTGCACCCACCACCACCTTTGCAAAAGATAAACAACACAACCAACATCAAACAACAAAATAATTTGAAGACAGCTCATGCAAAACTAATATAAAATGTACGAATACAATTCCTTTCTTCTAGAAACGGGTAATTTCTTTTTTTACACGATGAATGTGTCATATATTAGAAACTAAAGGTATATCTCTAAATATCCGATGTAAGTTTCTGTCAATAATGTCGCAGTGAGAATTAAATAAATCGTAGCATATATTATTGTTTCGTACGTTTGTTTCTGTTTTTTTAAATTACGAATGTATGTGTTTTAATGTCTCTGCTTTTATGAATATTGATTTGCAAAAATTTGTTCGCTTCTTTTATGCATTTATTTTGTGTAAAGTGACTGTTGTTTTTACAGCATTTTTTAACGAATAAATTGCTGTTTTCTTTTCGTTGTGATAATGGTAAGTACGTTTTAATATTTTATTTTAACTGGTGCATCTCATTCCCTCAGAATAAAAATGTTTTTTTTTTTTTTTAAAGAAATATAATAGTTGGCATTGGATTGTCAGCAATGATATAACGCAATGTTGCCGGTCATTTGAGTGTTGAATGCACGCTCAAATTCACAGGTGAGATAATTTTTCGTTTGTATCTTTTTACATTTCTATTTTACTTTGATTGAAATGATTTGGAGATTTTCTACGCTTTTCGAAGCAAATATTTCACGCTTCTACTACTTTTCAGTGCGTACCCCGTTCTCTGCGAAGATGCAAATTGAATATTAAAACAGATTTTCAATGCATTTCACAATAATAAATGTTTTGATTTAACCCCATAAAGGCCTTTCTGTTAAATACCATGCAATGGTTTGTTGATAATTATGTATGACAATTGTGATAAAAATTTTTGCAGTTTGATTTTTCAAATTAATAAATAACAAGAGGTGCCCGGGAATATTTCACCAAATCGATCGTCATTTATTGTAAATGACATATGCGTAACAAATCAAAGTGAATTTTTTGATTTGTCTAAATCAGAGTGCATACGCTACTTCAATCTTAATTAAACTATCCGGGTTCCTTCAGTGCTATATTTTATTCTTGAACAACGCATGCCGAATAATTAGTTTTTTTTTTCTCTTGCTCTAATGACAATGATGGAAGAAGGAGGAAAGATGAGAAGTTACTTTCCAACAGATTTGAGAAATACGGATAACGGGAGAATGTTCGTGACATATAGATCGCCTGGATGCCTGGTTTAATGATATCTACTTGCCAAAGAGGTGAAACAATCGGACATAAAGTCCACTACCAGATGCAGAAAGCGAAATGATAATTAATCGGGAGAAAATAGATAGAGAAAAAACACAAGAAATTACACTAAGGGCTGCGAAATATGAGAAGTTATATAAAAAAGGAATTTAGGATATAAAGAGTATTTTAAATTAAAAGAGGAGAACATACGAAAATAGACACAATACAAGAAAACGAAACAATCTATAAATAAAAGGGTGACATATGGAAATGCGTAGAGAGGTATTATGAAGGAATCTATAAATCCCAAGGAATTGGAGACGAAACATTGAAAAAATATATATTTATATACGACACAAATTATAAACAAATATCTGCTGATAATAAAGAGGTGTGTGATAATTTTATGACAGGAAAATAAATTTTAAGAGCTATAAACAGTTTAAAAAAAAGTGAAATCACCAGGTCCCAATCGTATTACCTTAGATTTTTATATAAAATTGAAACATGAAATAATAGAATTTTTAGAACTAATATATAACAATGTAAAACCTAAAGGGGTGATGCCAAAAATACCGTTGAAAGAAATCAATATAATAGAGAAAGGGAGATAGGAAAATGCTTAAAAATTGGAGACAAATGACGCTATTAACAAACGATTCTAAAATTCTCGGTAAAATTAGAATCAATGGAATAAGAAAATGTATAAACAAAGTAATTGATATTAATAAAAGGTGTGGAGGGAAATATAATACATAATACACAACCCATTGAAGCAGTAATTCAATTAAGAAAAAATAATAAAAGGAGGAAAACGAGTACTCTATCTATTCGATCAAAAAAAATCGTTCAACCAGATAAAACATGACTTTATCTTTAAAACATTGGGAAAATGCGGATTCGGTCAGAATATAATATTTTGCGTAAAGGCTATGTGCAATGATATCACCTCCAAAATAATAGTGAACGGGGCTCTCTCAAGGGAAATCAATATACAACGTTCAGTTCATCTGTCTATACTGCTGTATGCAAGATGTATAGAATCTCTAGCATAAATATTAATCAAAACGACAATATTCAAGGAATAATGATACCAAATTTGAAAAGAGAATTAAAAATTATACTGGATGCAGATATCTGCACAAACTTTACCAGAGACGGATATTTCTTTACAAAATGTGAACAATTTGGGAAAGCATCTGGTTGGACAATTAATCATGACAAGACAGAGATCTTAATAATAGGAAACTGGACAGGCAATCACCCAAGACTGCCCCCCCCCATCTAATTAAGGGCAAAGTAAAAGCACTAAGAATAATAATCGGATTGAACTCTACTCACACAGACTATCGTTAGTTACTAATTAAGATAGTAGCACAATTTGAAATTTGAACTACACGATGAGTACAATTCAACTCGAAGAAGCTATTCCATTTAAAGAAGAATACTGGGCTTATTTGGGCTTATTTGGGCTAACAAAAGACATTTACTCTACAAACAACTTTTATGCAGACCTAATGACATAATAAGAATAGCCATTCCTAATCTTAATATCATAGAAAAATCTAATGTTTTAATTAAGTTTGAATATCTAAATAACAAGACCCAATTACCATTTAAGGCAGTAAACATATACATGTATGAATATTTATATCGTTTTAACGTTACTATATATACAAACAATCTACTAACAAATTACTATACATACATGAACCAAACCCCCAATCACTAGCTGATAATTAAGCATCACGAAACCGTGAATAAATGCGTGGGGGATGTGGCTCCATTCCGTTACCCCGAAAAAAATAAGTAGCACCAAACGGTGCACTAAACAGTCGTGCATGCCCGAACGGGCGAAAACGACTTTAATTCAACTAACAACAACAACAAATTACTAAAACCTTCTGGGAACTGCGAAATAATAACTGACATATTATATAAATATTGGGACAATCAAAATATATGGGATAAAAGTGAAAAGGTATACGATATATTGATTAAAAAGGTATGTCAAGACAAACATGTAATAAAATTTAAATGTCCAAATCTAAATTAGACACTAATATTAAAAAAAAAACTATGCAAATATAAAATCACATGCTATGCAAAGTAGAATAATTTTATATTTACGTAATTGTTGGCTGACTTGGGGGGGGGGGGCAGCTTTTAACAGACATATAAATATATATTTACCACGCTGTAGATTATATAAAAGCTATATAGATTTAAAAATACATCTAATTTTACAATGCTCGGCAAAGGACATAGACAATAATTAAAACATAAAATGATAAATAAATATGGAACATACATGGTATGCTAGTTTTATTTACGAACAACATTTATGATCAATTAATATTCAATGAATTAATATTATATATAAATTTTATTATGAAAGTATGAAGAGAATATTTAACATAATTATTAACATACCAATGGTTCAACTAAGGAGGTCCTTGTAGAGAACTATCTACTACTGACTACACCAGCATACTACATACATGCACCCCAACAACAACAACAAAATAACAACATACAAAATTCTCTACACACCAATAGTACCTATTATCTAACTTACCATTCCTTTAAAACGCTTCCAACTCTTTAATAAAGAAAATTATTAACAACTCGAAGAGAATTTGATCATGTGAGCCAGTCCGCACATAAATACAAAGGGCGTAAGCATACACACAATATTGAAACAAACAGCATACATCGGACACAGTATATCCCTTGGCAAGGATCACTGATATAAATAACTCCCAAACCAGCCTGGGTAAAGGGGTAGGAAGACACTAGTGTAGAAACCCTGAGTCAAATTTATTAAAAATGAAAATCCAATAAAATAAACAAACAAAAAGACATGCTAAGAAACAATACAAACAGACAAAAAATCGTTAATGTTTTGGAACTAGGAAGTTCGTCAAAGAATATTAATTCTGAGGTGGTCCACAACAATGAACGAATAAGGCGCACTTCATTTTTCTCAAAAGGTGTTATGTATTAATGACTTGTTTTCATAAAGGTATGATAGTACGAAAATTTGCATCGACAAGTGTGACACGTCTCCTTGAGGTTAGAGTTCAAAGATCCGATCTGTTACTTGTCGCACAATGAAAGTAAATGAAAAGAATAGCACTAATGTATTATTTAAAATATTTGTTTATTGCATATATACAAAGCAATTTAGAAACATGTACAGTGTTCCCTGAAAAGTTGACTAACAGCGTGTTGCTACGATACACGATTTTTAGAGACTATGATATGAATATATAAGCAAAATTAGCTTGCAAAACAGTTTTAATGTACATGTATTAACTCCATCTGACGTTTTATCTTTTCTCCTGTAAAATCTGAGAAAACATACTTGTATTATCTACTGATCTGGTAAAAATCTAAATGACATAATAATAAGACGTAATGTTTTACAGCGATCATTAGACATTTAATTAAGCATAAAACATGGCCTTATTTTAAATCAGCAAGGACTGATTAATAAACGAGTCATATGTAGGAATCAACTAGATATTATTCTCATCGGATCATCAGAAAGACCCAAGCATGTTTCATAAGAATGAAAATCTCTGGGATAAAAAATATCCAGCGTATATTGTTATGAATCTGTGGCATTAAACAATATAACAGAAAAGAACGAAACCCAGCGTGTTTTGTAAAATTCAACAAGTTGTTTTATTTCCTTAGCATACAAAGTGAAAATGTCAAAAGAACTTAATGTATTGTGAATTAAATCACAAATAGTCCTGAAAGTTCTATCACAAGATAAATTCCAGTGTTAAATGTAGGGCATAACCGACTTTTGATCCGGAAATCGGATTCCACCGGATAGTATGAACTTCCGATTAATCGGAGTCGGACAAGGCAGGAACGAACGATTCGGATAATAAAAAAAATAATGTTGAATTTCTATAGCACCGTGTCTAACACTGCGTGTCATTCGATAGGGCTTTAATAAAGTTAAATAAGAAGTCAGAAAAGTCCAATATGGTCAACACAACCACGCTGTGAGACAATCTATTTGAACCGACGGGTGAAAACCGGAAATGAAGCTGGATAAAATAAAGTACTAAGTAACATGCTAGACACGGCAAAACCAGATACCAGAAACCCAGAAACGGAAAATGAAATTTTTTAGAAAAAAAGATACGGATTTATCATTTTCGATTAATCGAGCTCTGAAATAAAATGCAGAGAATGCATTTCCAAAAAAGTATGAAAAAGATTTTTCATTTGATGAAATGATGATAAATGTTAAACATTGTCCTAATGAACACTGGTATAGGAAGTGTATTGTGTCACGATTGAAATTATCCTAATTATCTCAACATGATATGGTTGTGGTGCATTAATTTGCAAGCCGAATTTAATCGAATTGGCTTATGAAGAGGCTGTAACGTTTTAGATAAAGTACATTTTGATTTCGAAGTAATAGCCTTTCCATCTTAACCCATAATCACACTGCTATAGAAAATGGCTCTGGTTGCCAATTTTAACCAAGCATTACCAGGCAAATTAAGTCCTTCTCAAAATTATTTATCAAATATTATGACTTTATTGATGCATTTGTTTTGGGATGAAGAACCCCGATAAGAACCACCGCCCCACGGAAGCTTCTGGAAATATTTCTGACATTACCTCATTGGCCGAGACCCACGCCAACAGCGAAACCCGTCATTTTTAATTATAAGCGTAATAATGTTCCTGATAAATGTATGAATATTTAATAAGGGCATACATAATATCCATGTTTATCAACAATGTGAAGGTTTAATGATAAGTATGAATCTATAGCAATACGTGTATGCATGTAAAATAGTGAGTGTACGACCGTATGAATTTTTACTGATAAGCGTAAGAATGTTAACGATAAGCGAATGAGTGTTTAATAGGTGTATAAATGTTTAACGATAAATGCATGAATGTTTAATGATGGGCGTATGAATATTTAATAAGTGAAGGAACGTATGAATATTTAACGATAAGTGTATGCTTGTTTAATGATAAATGTATGAATATTTAACGATAAGTGTATGACTGTTTAATGATGAGTATATGAATATACAACGCTGAACGTATGAATGTTTAATAAATGCATGAATGTTTTACGATAAATGTGAGTGTTTAATGATGAGCGAATTAATATTAATGATTAGTGTAAGAATATTTACTGATAAGTGTAATGATAAGTATGTAAATATTAAATGATGAGCGTATGAATGATATTTGATGAGAGTATTAATATTTCATGATAAGCGAATGAATGTTTTATAATATGTATGATTATTAAATGATAAGCGTATGTATGCTTACATGCGTGAGAATGTTTAATGATGAGTGTATGAATGTTTAACGATAAGCTCGTGCATGTTCAACGATAAGCGTATGAATGTTAAGTGATACGTGTATGAATGTTTAACGATCAATGTATGAGTGTGTAATGATCAGTTTATGAATAATTAATGATAAGGGTATGACTATTGATTGACAAGTGTATAAATATCTAAATATAAGCGTATGAACGATTAATGATAAGTGTGTAATTGTTTACTAACAAGCGTATGAATGTTTAAAGATGAGCGTTTTATTTTTTAGTGATAAGTGTATGAATGTTTGATATCAATTCTATGATTGTGTATTGACATTCGTATGCATGGTTATTGGTAAGCATATGAAGGTTTAATAATAAGTGTATGATTGTTTCATGATAAGACTATGCATATTTAACGATAAGCGTATTAGTGTTCAACTATGAGTGTATTTATTGTCAAAAGATACGTTTGAGAATAGTTGATGATAAATGTATGAATGTTTCATGATAAGCGTATGCATGTTTAAAGGTAAGTGTATGGATGGTTATTGATACGCGTGTGAATATTTTGTGATGAATGTTGGAATGTGTAACGATAAATAAACGAATGTTCAATTATGAGTGTTTGACTGTTGAATGATTATTGTATGATTACTGAGTGATATGAATGTTTAATGTTATTTAACGATAAGTGTATGACTCTTTAATGATGAGGATATGAATCTCTAAAAAATGAGCGTTTAAATGTTTAATAATATTTGTAGGAACCTTTTCTAATAAGCGTATACATGTGACACGTGTGTGTGTTTAATGACAAGTGTATGCATATTTTATGATAAATGTATGACTGTGTAATGATGGGTGTATGCATATGTTATGATAAGAGTATGACTGTGTAATGATGGGTGTATAAATATTTTATGATAAACGTATGACTGTGTAATGATGGGTGTATGCATATTTTATGATAAATGTATGATTGTGTAATGATGGGTGTATGCATATTTTATGATAAACGTATGACTGTAATGATGGGTGTATGCATAGTTTATGATAAGAGTATGACTGTGTAATGATGGGTGTATAAATATTTTATGATAAATGTATGACTTTCTTTCAGCTGGAATTTAGTCTGAGATGTCAGCCACCGCTTTTATTATCCATGTAATTTAGTTTCCTGGTCAAACATATAATACATTCAAACACATTTTCAAAATTTATTTTCTGGTCATAAAATGTATTGTCCACAGATAAATGAAATATGATGTTGAGAGGGGGGTCATTAAAGGAACTATAGCCCTCCCCACCCCACCAACAAACACAACCCAACACAAAACATAGAACAATGAATGGAAAAGAACCAGCCTGCTTCTTAAATTACGTTTTTATTTACATCATGATGGTTAAAGCTTAAAATTCAGGAACTTACGGTTGTTTTGACAAGGGCCACCACCACCAGGGGTTGAAACCCACAAACTTCATTCCACATTCTTACAATATCCCCGCCCACCCCCACCCCACTAATTTTAGAGAAGAGCTAATCTTAAGTTGTATACATTGTTACCTGAGACCACTTGTTTCATTCACACAATATATCATTTATGAGAGAAAAAAGGCTTCCATCACCACCACCATTATTCTAACCTGCTGAATATGCCCGTGTCTGGATAAATATACTTATAATGCGATGAAAAAAGTTTAAGCCAAGATATCATTAAATGAAGTTCAACATGTAATAAATTAATTATAAAAACAATGGATTTTTCGCATGGTCAGACCAGGACATATGGATAGAGTCAATAACCAAATCCATGTCTAATGTTTACCAAGATTTTAACGGGGGAAAATAGAAATGTTAATGTCTGACTCTAATAGTCTTAATTTCGCTCAGTAAGTTTATCGTCAATTTTGACCAAACTTGACCACAGTGTCACATTGCCAGTTAGAAACAACACAAGAACATTATTTGTCATGATGTATAAAGAACTAGATAAAAGAAAAGAAGAATAGAGCTTTATGTTTGTACAGGCAGATTTTGATCTAAAAGACAACGAGATAATTTCACATTAAAATTTTATTATGAATCATATAAAAAAAATGTATCACAGATTGTTGTGACGTTTTTCAAAAGTGTTATACCACTTTATTCACGTTCGACACAAAATTACACAGATATTGCAGAGAACACCTATGTACATTATATATATATATATATATATATATATATATATATATATATATATATATATATATATATATATATATATATATATATATATATATATATATATATATATCACCATGGTCGCCATACATTGTCAAACGTTAAGGAACTGATATTCACAAAGTTGTCCAACGAATCATTGTCCATTGACGAATCAGCTCCTTGTAATGATTGTTTATGGCACGAACTGTAACCCGACGATTGAACTGAGAGCGGACCATCCGTTGGGGTAGAATAAATGATGGATGCACTTCCGGTCAGTGGTTAGTAAGGAGAATAGGGTGATTCTATCTTCAATATTGGATGAATGGGAACTGGCTTTAGCAATGCTCTATCATAATTCAGTCTCCTGGCCTTTGTGGACGGAAATTTTATGGAAGATGGAATGTTGACATTAAAGGGTGAGAGGTAAAAATAATTGCAAGGAACAGCGAGAGGCGTATGAAGCACCGAATTTTGTCTGGGATAATTAAGTGTAGATAGCTCACCATTAACTTGACTAACACAGCTAGATAAATGATTTCCCAGAGGACAATTGATGTCATGTGTTATTCCGTTCGCAGAATTCAAATAGTGAATAGTTTCCCGTGTACACTCCTCGTATCCAGATTTGTATTCCTTTGCTATTGTGTCATCACACGCCGCCATCGATGTATTGACCTGTTTTTGTAACTGATGTATTTACTTGACAGTCATTTCCAAAATATCTGCTTTCTCTAATCTTGAAATTGGTGTGTCCTGTTGTAATAACAATAAACAAGATTTAATAATACGACAAGCATACTACGTTGTGGAGACCAAACTATAGAATTTAAATAAATCCCGCACTATTACGAGTTATCTGCTCTACCAAGATTAAACATGTTCACAGATAATCACTTTAATGTAAACTCGAATGAATTGATTTCAAAGAATTAACATAAATAATTCATCCAATTTAAGATAAGTAATGGTGATTGATACAGTTCCAGTTATGCATGGTATTTACGGTTCGAATATTTATCCACAGAGATTACGATAACACGGAGTATGGATTTACCGAAAACATATATAATCAATTCACCAATCCCATGTAGAACGAATTCAGCGATAATAAGTATAATCAATTCACCAATCACAAGTAGAATGAATTTACCGTTTGTGCATACACAAGCATGCAGTTTTTAAATAAGCATAAACCGTGATATTTCATATACATATAAATATACATGTAAATATACATGTAGATATATAAAAGAAAAATCAAGTTATACCCATAACGGACAAATTCTTACGAAAGTTGAAGAACCCAGAAAGTGTAGGTCTGCTTTATTTGTAATTGCACAAGATTATTAAGGGATAGTTTTAAAAAAAAACATTGTTGTATTCAGGAAATACTATTGTCAAACAGAACTGAAAATGCAATGCTTACCGACTTTCTGCTATTTTCCAGTAAAATGCCTTTCAACTCCTCCAGAGAATGGTTTATTCTATCTCTTCTCTTCTTTTCTATGATGGGCTTTTTAATCTTAAAAATAAATACATAAATAAAATAATTATATAACTACAAATATAACTAAATAAATAATGGAAATAAATTTTTTAAAAATATAAATAATACCATTAAATGGCATCTTATTTAAAATTACGTAGAGCAAAAATATTCCAGTAATTACTGTCTGATAATAATGAATAATATTTTTAAAACTAAGTAACTGAACGTCAAGACATATATATATATATATATATATATATATATATATATATATATATATATATATATATATATATATATATATATGTAATTATAATATCGACATGAGCTATGCTTTTGCTGTAAGAAGAAAAAGTTACGAATTTAAAATTATAAAATAATTTATGTTATATAAAATTTATTATATATAACCTTTCTTAGAACAGCTGCAGCCATCGTCGATGAGTTTGGAAATTCCTGCATGATGCGTAATACTATTTAGACACAAGAATAGTCCCTCTTTTCTTGAAACTGAAGAGATAAATCCACACACAAAATGTTGATTTCCAGCTGAACAGTTATGTGAAGTCTTTACAAGGGACGGTTTATATATGGCTATGGAGATATTAAAAAATTAAGAAAGAATTGTTACCATTGGTTATGCAGCAATAATCACCCGTTGATACAGTGTTTCCTGTTGTGGATTGTAAATGAATATTTTAAGCGACAAAACTAACGGGCACGCGCCAGTAGATAGATGATAGAACCCTAAGGATCAATTAATAATTAACGAAAATCGTACTTATGTAAAGCCGTTTGGACTGAAATTTACTGTAGACATATGTCGGAATTATTGTTAACTACTGTTATCCTATATCACACGTGACATATATCCTGTCTTTAAGATGTCAAACACGTGTCATAAAGGTTAACTCGTTGTAGAGGTGTTAACAAAGTGTTATAAGGCTGAGTATAAATGACTGCATTAAACTGATACTATCAAACAGACAAAGCGATGAATACTCAAATTTACAACAAGAAACAAGACTTAATTTTAAAATCGCGACCATGCGTTGCAATACAATTGTTAAATTATTTTCTGTGGTAAGTCCAAAGAGCAAATCAGACTTTAAATGTCACACGAATAGTATTTTATGTACGAAGACTAGTATGTATTTATTACAATTTTATTAAATTAAATTAAATTACAATATTTCCTATCGTAAGTCGGAAGAGCAAATAAGACAAAATGTCACACGAATATAGTGTTATATATAACAGAGGATAGTTTCCTTTATAATAGATAACTATATGATATATAGCAAAAAAATGTTACATCTGTTATATATAAATTTCATTATCATACAATATACAGCAGTGGGAATTAACAAAACGTAGGATCTGTTCCTTTTTATTCTCTCTCTCTCTCTCTCTCTCTCTCTCTCTCTATATATATATATATATATATATATATATATATATATATATATATATATATATATATATGTGTGTGTGTGTGTGTGTGTGTGTGTGTGTGTGAGTGTGTGTGTGTGTGTGTGTGTGTGTGTGTGTGTTTTAAAATATCTTTTCTTCCTGATCAGAATCTAAGGTTCTTTTAATCATATATATCACTCTTAAATAAAGTATTTTATGTACGAAGACTAATTTGTATTTATTGCAAGTTTATTCATCTAAATTCCTTTTTCTCTTTCTTTTAATAAAAGTTTAGTTGTCGCCTTGTTTGTTGTTGTTGATTGTTTGTTTAACTAGCGAAACACATTCTGTCTGAATAAAAAATATTCCTTATAACTAAAATCTGATGACTGGTTGTTGAAGCCTAATATTTTTATGAACCAGTCTACTAGCTGTTTTTTGATAAACGACCAGAACAAACACTAGTGAGAGAGGTCTACACGGCTAAAGATCAAATATCAGACCTGTTATTTGTAACATAATGGCAAACAACTCAAAGACAGCGCTTTTTTTCTTGTTGGATGTATACAAAGCGATGCAGTATGTATATATATATATATTGTTACGTGCTTAGGCTCGAATAAGCAGCAACACAGAAAGAATGAAAACTAACAAGCTTGTAAAACTTTAACAATGATTTTAATTAAGTACAATTATTTTCATAAAATAAATAAACTTACGGTTTTAGAGAATCAAATCCAACATTAATCCAATATAGAAATAAAAAAAATAATCCACTAAAGGAATTTGCAAGAGTCCTGATAAATAAATGTTCTAATATTTCCAGGTTCGAATCGTGACGATGTAATCCAAAATGGCTGACAATGTCACGTGATGCAGTTCTTGTTTTATTATCATCCAAATGAAATTATGAATTCAGATTCTTTTCCAAATAATTCCTCTTTCTATGACGAAATGACACAATGTCCAGAACAAGATAATTAAAATTAACACTCAAACATAAATACACAACTTAACTTTAAAGAAACCCAGATTCTACTGAATCTCTCTTCCAGTACAATGATTCAAATACCCGTTTTTAACATGTAAACAAGGGATCACGTGATTTTCTAGAAATTGATAGAAGGTCAGAGGAAGAGTCTACCTTCACCAAGTCACGTATTAATAGAATGATCTAGATAGTTCCTACCCCCAAGAACTAAAAATAAAAAGTTGTCTTTGAAATTAACCAATAGCTTTAGAAGCTTGTTGACAATGTCTAAAGCAGGGTCAGGAATTAGGTCAACAAGCCAAGGTCAAAACTTGTTTACAGTTAGAGTCTAGGTCAGCCTGAATTTACCAGAAAAATCTCCCAATTAATGAATATTAAACCCTAAATGACAAATTTGGATTTAACAATTAAAGAAAATAAATAATTGAAATCCAATAGACGTAACTATATATATGTATATATATATATATATATATATATATATATATATATATATATATATATATATATATATATATATATATATATATATATATATATATATATATATATATATATATATATATATATATATATATATAATTTTGCCCCCTCCCCCGTAAAACTTAAATGACAATGACATCCATGCGCATGGCGCAAAATGGTTTGGTTTTGTAAAATCTGAGCATACATAGAACTACCCTGGTCAAAAAAGTCTAAATGATATATGTAATGTTTGGCATTCATGAATGGACATTTTGTATGACCAAGCAACATGGTCTTATTTTTTAATCAAGTATTTCTTATTCACGAACCGCGCTGACGTAGGACATGTTCCCGTTAGCTTATCTAGCAATATTGATGTTAAATATAATACTAGTCAAATGTGTACCAAGCATATACTAATTCTTTCAGAATTTAATTGTACCTTTTTGATATTTCCATGATAATTTCCTACAAATTATATAAAGACGATATCACTATTTAGGTGTAGGTTGCTGATGCATTCATCAAATTTTTTCAGTTGTTTGTTAAAAGGAATTAAATGAGAAAAAAATTTGTTTTGAATTTCTCGCTTTGACATATGTTATCACAGCCGTGTGTCATGGGTAAATGAGTAATTTGTTAGTTCTAATCAATTCTCTCTCTCTCTCTCTCTCTCTCTCCCTCCCTCCCTCCCTCTCTCTCTCTCTCTCTCTCTCTCTCTCTCTCTCTCTCTCTCTCTCTCTCTCTCTCTCTCTCTCAATAAAGGTTCAGATTTTATATTTAGACTAGCTTATCATATTAAATGATTCGATTAATTAGCAGTATTATTTCATTTCAAGTTGCTTTAAATTTTGTGAGTTTTAGTTAATTATTCTCACGTGGAAGTGCCAAGACATACTTTGTTCATAAAAAAATTACCATTTCAGACACTTAACTAAACTGATTCATTCCATGACATGATAGATATTATGGCTGTACAATTGACATCTATAAGTTTAAAGCTGTTTTTCATGAACAACTTAAAACCATGCAGACATTGCATTACTCAATGACACCGCACCAATGTTCTTAATTTTGTAAAGATTTCACTCAGGTGACAAATGTTTATAGTTTTGAGAATAAGTAGTGAACGATAGACGTGGAGTGAAGATGACATGAATAGTGGAATATTGTGATCAAGTACTGTGGTGACACCTTTAAAGATGTCAAGTCGACACACCTGGTGAAATTCGCGTTAGCACAGTTCATATCTTCCATTCAGGCGATGTTAAAATTTAATTTCTCGCCTGGAAGCAAGAGCCCTAATGACTTTTGGAGATGGGTTGTGTATCGGTATGTACGATGCCAATAGTGTTCAGAAGTGCTGAACAATATGGCAGATTAATGTAAGGACATGTATAATCAAGAATCATAATGGTTTATATTTGAAACGTACATCTAAAGTTTAGAATATGAAGTAAAGTATTGCGTTTTCAATTACATGGTGTAATTTGAATAACTAAAACATGTTTTCAAAAGTCTGATTTGCAAATATACAGTAAAAGATTCTCCTACCAAACAGAAATAAATGTTACACTAATAAAGAGTTTGGTTTTGTTTAGTTTTCATTATATTCTATAAATGTGTTTGTTTAGATTTCATTATATTCTTTAAATGTGTTTTGTTTAATTTCATTATATTCTAGTGGTTAGAGCGTCCACCTCGGATGCGGGAGGTCGTGGGTTCTATCCCGGAAAGAGTCATACCAAAGACTTAAAAAAGTGATATTAACAGTTGACTCGCATGGCGCTCAGCATTAAAAGGTTATTGTTTGGTCTGGTCGTCCTTGCGTCAGGACAATGTGAAGGGTGGGGACATCATGCTACATGCCTGCGGTGTGATGATCTAGTGTTAGACATAATAATATACTGTCATACTGCAGACATCGTAGCGGTGTGATTGAAACATTGTTAAAGCTACGTTAAAAGTCCAAATCACACACACACACACACACACACACACACACACACACACACATGCACACACTGTGATGTCTTGTTTTCACTATATATTATAAATGTGCTGTCTAGTTCCCACTATATTCTGTAAATGTTTTATTATGACCGGTTTGTAATGCCTTACTAGAAGTGTCAGTGGGAGTTGGAGCAATAAATTGATTTAAAATTATTAAAGTTTGTTTGATGTGTGAAATAGAAATGTTTACTTGAAAAGCTAAATGTACAAACAGGCACTTAACATTGTTGAAGAATGAGTAGATGATGTTTGACAGATAATTCCTCTTACATTTTTAGGAAGATATCTTGAAAGAGCTTTGGGGTGCAATGACTGCAATGTTGCTATGTTGCTGACTGTAAAAAAGAGGAAAATATTTGTTAACGGAAGGAAATGTACGTCGAGGTGATAACTCTAATTGTAGAGAAATGGTAATACTAAAGATGTGAGATGGCTGCTGGGAATTGTCGACGAGAATTTAATAGAACAAAAGAACATAAGAGATCGTATTTTGTAGTTAGTCATGCAACATAATGTGGGAAATTACAGAGATAATTTGCAACACTGTATTTTACTGATATATCCACATACAATTTTATAAATAATCCTTATTTTATCCTCTTTCACTCCGCATGCAGTATTGGATACAATGATATCCTTTATGGTATTGAATAAATGGCTTGCAAAGTGGACTGAATTAAGATTATCATGCGCATGTTGCGGGACAAACTTGTTTATGAAGCATATAATAAACACCAAACAGCACCACCACCACTAACAACAACAACAACAGTAACAACAAACGAATTGCTATGAATATTGAATCACAAGCTGTTTAGTCAGAGAAGAGAATATATATTTGGAATTATATTTTCAAGGTAAAACTTGGTCAAGTATTTATATGTCAGTCTGGTCACTTGATATAAATCTATGGTGCATGAGATCAATTAACTGTGTCAAGGGCTCTAAATAAATGCTCTAATTATCTATGAAAAAGTCTAAATCAAGTGTGCTCTTAATATATGCCCAAATGACCTGACAGCGGTACTTTCGACATTTTCAAAGTTGTTATTATTTTATGATCGTGATATTTGTATTTATATTCCATGTTGCATTTGTCTTTTCTCCTTTTCTCATTAATATTGCATTTAACGGTGTTTTTTTTTTGGTGTGTGATTAGGATTTTAAACGTAGCTATAAAAATGTTTTAGTCATATAGCTACGATGTCGGCAGTGAGGCAGTTTATTGTGCACTGGAGCATAATGCCGCAGACATGTAGCATGATGTCCCACCCAGTCCCATTATCCTGACACAAGGCCGACCAATTCTAACCCTATCTTATTGCTGATGAGCGCCAAGCAAGGCAGCTGCTAGTACAATTTTTGTAAGTCTTTGGTATGACTCGGCAGCGGATCGAACCATGACTTCCAGCTTCCGCGGCGGACGCTCTAATCGCTAGGCCACCGAGGAGGTCTACTTTTTTTTAAAAATATGAAGCTAGCCCCAACTAGATATATATATATATATATATATATATATATATATATATATATATATATATATATATATATATATATATATATATAGAGAGAGAGAGAGAGAGAGAGAGAGAGAGAGAGAGAGAGAGAGAGAGAGAGAGAGAGATTCATGTTTTCAACCTTAAACAGTCAGTTAACCAACCCACCCATAAACTTGGTCACATGTTAGACTGGTTTCTTCATAAACCTGATAATAATATTCTGCAATTGACCCTTGTATCCCACGAACTTGCATCAGATCACCTTTGCATTATATGCCTTCTCGACGTATCAGTCCCTAACCCTGCACCTGTTTTTTGCTACTAAGAGAAACCTTCGTATGATAAAAAGAACCAAAGTAATGCATGACATCCAAGAAAACCTAACAACTTTCTTACATCCTACCGCAGAACAGGTCGATACCTGCCGGCCTTTATTGCTTGAAAAACATACCCCAGCCACAAAAAGTGTTCCCCATGGTATAGCAGTGTTAGGGACCAACTTCGCACTGCTAAAAGACATCGCCGTAAAGCAGAGAGGCTTTGGCTTTCCACCAGACTCACTACTCACAAATAAATATATGAAGTCGCTAAGAAGAACGTCACAAAAAGAGTCCATTTAGCCAAATTATCCCACTACAGAACTAAGATCACGGAGAGTTCAAGCAGCAAAGAGCTGTCAAGGAACAAATGTACACCACTTTCAACTACCTTCTCTCCAGTCGACCTATTTGCAAATTTCTTCCAACATCACTGCTGCTTGAGTGCTTAGACCCAATATTGCCTTCACTAACTGATCTTAATAATATCTCTCTCATCGGGGGAATTCCCATCATTTTTCAAAACTGCCATCGTAAAGCCTCTGCCGAAGAAACCAACACTTGACCATAACGATTTAAAGAACAACCGCCCAGTTTCTAATATCAAAAATCTTAGAAAACGTTGTTCTAACCCAACTTGTATCTTATTTGAATTCAAACATTCGTTTTTGCAATGTGCAGTCTGCATATCACCCTTGCCACAGTACTGAAACTACTCTTATGAAAGTATTTAATGACATTCTCTCTGCTTTGGATAGTGGAAAGATTATAGTCCTTATCATCCTTGATTTGTCTGCAACATTTGACACAATAGACTATGATATATTACTTCATCGTCTCCAGCATGTATTTGGCATTCAGAATATAGCCTTACAGTGGTTCAAAATCCTACTTAGTCAATTTGACTCAAATTGTGTCTGAAATGGAATAAACTCCAGCCCAGGTGATCTATGTCGTGGTGTTTCACAGGGGTCTGTTTTTGGACCTGTTCACCTCATTCTATACACTCCGCCGCTCTCAAGTGTCATAGATCATCACCCAGTGTCTCACCAATTGTACGCTGATGACACCCATATATACAAATCAAGCCACTAAACTTAAGTTGATGCTACCATCCAAGGAGTAGAGAAGTGCATTTCTGATGTGAAATCATGGATGACATGGAACAAACTGCAGATGAATGATGTTAAAACAGAGGCCATTCTGATCACATCATTTACCTCAAACAATAAATATCAGCAACACCAACATTAAATTCACACTGTCAAAACGAAACCTAGGTGTTACTCTGGACAGTACTCTCACATTGCACCAACATGTCATGAACATATGCAAGGCTGCATATCTTGAGCTGAGACGCATCATCTCTATTCGCAAATATCTTTCAGTTGATGTCACTTAAACACTTACGTAAATTAGTACTTTCAAGACTGGATTATTGTAACTCAAATTTGTCTGGTTCGTCACAATATCTACTCCAGAAACTTTAAAAACTGCTCGGATCATCTTTATAGTACTTAGATCAGAGCACACCTCACCACTACTTTATACCCTAGACTGACTATACATTTGATCCAGATTCAAACACAAAATTTGTTCTCTGTGCTACGTTTGACTGACAGAATCCAGTCCAACATACCAATCTGGCCTCACCCATGTGTAGACACCGGCATAATACTTACGCTCCTCTTCTGACAATCGTATAAACATTGTTCCCACTATGAAAACGAAGTCATATGGATAACGTTCTTTTGCATACCAAGGCCCGGCGATATGGAGAGATAGACCCATTGAAATTAGAGACAAATACACAGCGATCCCTTTTAAGAGAGCTCTTAAAACTCACATTTTTCGACTGCAGGAAAATCTTAAGAGACATAATAATGTTTTCTACCTTAAATGTTTTCAGCATGTTTTATGTCTTCCAATTTAATGATGTTTGTTTTTGTTTTTTGTAGTCATATCATTATATATGTTGCAAAGCACTTAGAGCTTCTAAAGATTAGGCTCTATACAAAGTCCTCATTGTTATTATTATTATTATTATTATTATTATTATTATTATTATTGATTTTTTTTCTTTTACCTTTCAACGTTCCAGGTTTATTACATTATGCCATACGAATTAGAACAACCAACATTTCAAATTTGGAAAAAAGTGGAAATGTTTTGTATGCCACTTCGAAAAGTATCTTCATATTAGGAAAGAACGAAATGGCAAACATTTCTTTAAGTCTGCCTTCATACACAGATAATAAGCAAATGTAAATTTCGCTAAGAAACGGATATTGAATGTATTGCATTATAATAACGCATGGATATAGTTGTATTAGTTGATAAAATAAGACTTCAAATATCAAATATATTATTTATTTACGTGCAGTTGAGAGAGAGAGAGAGAGAGAGAGAGAGAGAGAGAGAGAGAGAGAGAGAGAGAGAGAGAGAGAGAGAGTGTGTGTGTGTGTGTGTGTGTGTGTGTGTGTGTGTGTGTGTGTTTATAATGTATTTCTTTCTCAAAAGAAAGAAATTGTATATTATTACTTTTCAAAAGTCATGAGTATTTAATATTACCAACAAACATAACCAGTTTCCCAACCTTTTCATAAAATGAATTTTGAATCTGATTGGCTTTATCCTGCAGAGGAATGTTTAGCCGCTATGAAGCAAGAACGCTGTAGATTGAGTTGTGAATATACAAACATTGCTATTTGCAAGAAAAGTTTCAACTGGTTTACTGAATTCCCCCCCCCCATCTAATAAATGAGCATGACATGTTATGTTTATTCTTTGTAAAATTTGACCAAATATATATGTTATAAACTGCCCTTGTAAAATCATAATCAAAATTACGTAATATATTTGTCAGTCAAGAATGGACGTTAATGTAACCAGGCGACACTACAGGTCTCAGGAAATACCTCAACATCAATTGGCAGGACAAGGTTCCATAGATTGTAATACTCGCCCAAGCAGGTGTCCACATCATCAACACCATCATGATGCAGTGCCAACTACTCAACAACAACAATAAAGCAATAAATACGTTACAGTATGTGTGCCTAGTGACGGACAAATTTATCATATAGTGTCGACAGGGCAGGCCGTGTTGTACGCATTCCAGACCACTGGCTGCCTAAGAGACTGCTCTTTGGCGAGATACAGCAAGGACAGCGATCCCACGGAGATCGGAAGAAACGCTTATATTACAATCTAAAAGCTGCATTGAAAGCATTCAATATAAACCCTGAATCATATGAGCAAACAGCAAGCGATCGAGTCACTTTGCGTTCCTTTACGCACCAACTCTCCAAGTTTTGCAAATCTAGCAGGACAGCAGCTAGAGAGCTAAAGAGCCAAGCCAGAAAAGCACGTGCCATTAACCATACTGGAGATCTCCCATTTCTACCGTCCTTTATTCAAACGAACATTCCGTGCAATGGTTGGCCTCATCAGTCACCTTCGCACGGACAGAATAAAACGATCCCATCAATCCCTCGGATGACTAGAGATATCCTCGACGAATCGACGGACGAACAATACATATAATACGAGAATATATATTAAAGTCCATATGTTTGACGACTCTAGGGACCTTGATTATTACAAATATTGACACCCTAGTGCTAGCAAAATCAATAAATCGTTTGATCCTGGGTTTCTGCTTGGTATTGAACCTGGGATCTGTTTGTGCGAGATAAAACAATCATCGGCTGCATGCACGTTCCATGGCCGATACTACCTCAGCCACCGCTATGTCAAAGCAAATGATGTTTTGGTAGACGTTTATATACGGTACTAGAACGTGCAAATACTCACGACACTTATATTATTTGTCCCATGAAAGCTTGGCACTGACTAGGTTAGGTTCATAATAATAAGGGAATGGAGGCACCCCCCCCCTCTCTCTCTCTCTCTCTCTCTCTCTCATTATTTGTTTGTTTTCTTTCTTTTTGCTACGATGGTACGAGAGAGAGAGAGAGAGAGAGAGAGAGAGAGAGAGAGAGAGAGAGAGAGAGAGAGAGAGAGAGAGAGAGAGATGATGATGATGATGATGATGATGATGATGATGATGATGATTTCCACATTCTAAAAGAAGATGTGGAGTCAGCAATCAGAGCACTGAAAAATGGAAGGCAGCTGGATTAGATTTCATTCCAGCATAACCTATCAGGAATGGGGGGTTGAAATCAGTGATAGAGCTACTAACAAAGATCTGCAACAAAATCTGGCGGACAAATGAATGGCGCACGCAGTGGACACAGTCACTGATTATAAAACTCCCCACAACAGGCAATCTCTAGCTGTACCAAACTTACAGAACTATCCGTTTTATCAGTCATGCTAGTACTAAGATGCTGAACATCTTCTTGAACAGACGGAAACCACAAGCAGAAGAAATAGTCGCTGAAGAATAGGCAGGGTTACAGAGTGGAGGAAGCACAACAGAACAAATATTCGACCTCAGGGTTCTGTGTAAAAAGTACTCGTAACATTAACAAAACATCAATCATGTGATCATAGATTTCAAAAAGGCTTTTGACAGAGTGTGGTATGAGGCATTGTGGGTCATGATGAAGAAGTATAACATGGGTCCAAAGTTGACAAATACCATCAAACAGCTAGCTGTACGTGTACGCCAAGTCTACCAGTGCAGTAATTGCTCCAGGTTCTGTGTAGGACTGGTTCCAGAAAACAGTTGGAGTACGTCAAGGCTGTCTCCTGTCTCCCACGCTTTTCAACTTCTACTGAAAGGAGCGAAGCTCTGAAACATTTTTGTGGAAGAGTCAGCATTGGAGGGAGTAACAGCATCAACCTACGCTTTGCAGACGACATCGATGGGCTGGCATGCAATGAGAACGAGTTTGTCACCTTAGTGAAGAACCTGAATGAAACATCTTCCATTTTTCACGTGGAAGGCCTGGACTCTGACAGCAGAATTACAACGAAGAATCCACTCACTTGAAATGAGATTCTACAGAAACATGGACCATATCACAGAAGAAGTGCGTAACACGATCAGACACAAAGTAGCCATTAAAAACATCTCCTCACCACAGTCAAAAAGAGAAAGCTGAAATGGTATGGCCATGTCATTAGAGCCAACAGTCTATCCACAACAATACTGCAGGGCAGCGTCCAGGGTGGCAGCAGGAGAGATAGACAGAGAAAAACTGGACTCGCAAAATCACAAAATGGAAAAGGAAATGTTTTACCGAGACACGGGAAGGAACTGGTCAGATGTAAATCAACACAGTGTCGCAACGATCACACTAGGCCAAGAGACTGACGACGACGACGATGATGATAATAATAATGATGATGATGATGATTATCAACAGATAAAACTTTTTCGATGCGTTAATGTAATGTTGTACTTTCAATATCCTTTCCTTAGCAAAAATTTGCATTTGCTTATTATATGTATATGAAGCAAACTTAAAGAAATACTTTTCACACATACACATTTCTTTCCTTCTTAATAAAAAAATACTCTTTTAAGAGCCATATAATAAATCTTTGTCTTTTTTTACAAATTAGCAATGATGGTTGATCTAAACCGTATGACATATATATATATATATATATATATATATATATATATATATATATATATATATATATATATATATATATATATATATATATATATATAGAGAGAGAGAGAGAGAGAGAGAGAGAGAGAGAGTGTGTGTGTGTGTGTGTGTGTGTGTGTGTGTGTGTGTGTGTGTGTGTAAGAGATGGATGGATGGATGGACATGAATAAGCTTGATGCGTTTAGATAGACCATTTGCTTAGAACAAAACAAAACAAAGTCAATTTCACATGAAATGTTAAATTTTTAATTATATAGAAAAATAAAAGTTTCACACATTATTTTTCGACAGGATTCAAAAGCATAATAGCACTTTATACATACACGTGACATGTCACACAAATTTACTCCAAAAGTACAGAGAATACTTCTGTATAATTTTACAGTCCATACATCACCATGGACGCCATACGGTATCACTCGTAACCGATGTTTTTTCTCCTGAGTTGCTCAAAGAAAGTCTGCGTGCATGTCCTTGACTTGATTGTTCATTCAAAGAAATGTTCCCCGAGGATTCATTTAAAAGGGTATCATCCGTTGGGATGGCACATACACTAGAGTCATTCTGCTGGGTAGGGTAATAATACGGAGAATAAGGGTCTTCTGTCTTGATTACTGGATAGCCGGGTATTGCCATTAGCAAGCCTCCATTATAATCCGGTGTCATCGCTGTGGTGGATGGATATTGTGTTGATGACGGGATATCAACATGAAACGGTGTGAAGTATGAAGATTTGCCTGGAACACCAAGAGGTGAACGAGTGGCCGAATATCTTCTGGAATATTTAACTGTAGATTGTACATCTTTAACTTCACCAATGCAGCTAGATAGATGACTCTCCATAGGAGATTTCAGGTCACGTGTTGTTTCATTCGCAGAATTCAAATTAATGCTTTCACGCATACACTCTTCGTCACCATATTTGAATTCGTTTGCAAGTGTGTAATCATTCTCCTCCGTCGATATAATGTTCTGTTTTGGTAATTGCTGTAGATCCTCGGCTGTCTTTTCCAAAATGTCTGCTTTATCTAATCTTGAAACATGCGGTTCCTAATTGAAAATAAAAGTTAACAAGATTAACAAGGAAATACGAATCACTAAAATAACTATAGAGTAAAGATAACTGAAGGCCATAATAGACCAATTAAGCAAAGTCTTCAACATTCCACCAGTCACTTATTCTCAAAATTGCAGGGACTGTCTTGTTTAATGAGAACTGGACCCAATTAAAATATAATCAATTTTTTTTTAAAAGCTCCTTTTCGTTTTAAAAGTATTGAGCATTTATATAGTTTTATCTAGATTTGTGCTTGAATTCTTTACAACTTGTATCCAAAATAATTAAAAAGAGAAACAACAGCAACAACAAAATTGACATTTAGATAAACAGATTACGATGCCAAGTTGAATCAAAGCTCGAAGCTCTTTATTAACTTCTTAATATATAATAATAATTGTAACTTACTTGTTATTTGAGTAATTTGGGTTAATGATAATATTCTTTAATTGGTTTTCTAAAACTAAATAATGCACTTTAAAGTTAAGTTTACGTCCCATTTGAAGAGTGCAAGTCAAAACGTAGTACCATTTTCATTGATAAATCATGGTTGAATCTTCAAATTCGTGTTAGATCGCTCTACAGTGGCCTAAGTGGATAGATCGTCCGTCTGGGATGCTAATGTGTGTGTGTGTGTGTGTGTGTGTGTGTGTGTGTGTGTGTGTGTGGTGGGGTGATAGAATGTTCGATAAAAATCTATTGGATATTAGAATAGCGATTTTTCCAGGTGTTAGCATATAAGTACAGGATAAATGTCATTAGAGAAATTTTTGATGCGTTTTCTGATTCCTTGAAATTGAAAGTACATTAGAAAAAAAATCATGGGATTCGTAGTATAATGTAAGTTATTTTAATTTTGTAACTTTCTTTAGTCAAAATTTTAAGGAAATAATATTATATTTTGGACTATGGAATGCTTGCTAGGTTTTACCTTTACTGGTTATTTATATTAAGCCCTCAGATGTAATATTTGTTTAAGAAAATCGACCTGTACAGTTTTTAAAGAAGACCATGAATATATGAAAATTTTCAAAATTCGACAAAATCTAATAAAACTCGAAGAACACAGAAAATACATTTATGCTTTTTTTTGGATTGTACGTTACTACTCTTATTATAGAACTCAGTACGGTATTCTTACGGGATAGTAAAATTATTGTTTTTAAAAAGCATTATGTTTAACCAAAATTGAAAATGTAATACTTACATTATTTTCGACATTTTCCACTAAAGTGATCTTCAACTGATCATAACTTATTTTGTTTTTCCTTTTCTTCTCTATAAGGGGCTTTTTAATCTGAAATAATAATAATAATAATAATAATAATAATAATAATAATAATAATAATAATAATAATAATTTTTGTATTATCTTAATGATAAATTCGTAAAGTACTAACACTCCAAATAATCCTGATATTTCTTGCTGATAATAAATAATTAAAATTTACAAATTAAATAATTCATCGTAAACATAATCGTGTAATTATTATTTTTTTTAAAAAAAATAAGAACACTAAGTGAACTATACAGTTGCTAAGAAAGTGTCTTTTTGAATCACGTTCTTACCTTTCTGAGAACAGATCCATTCATCGTCGAAGAATTTGGTAAATCCGCCATAACAACTAATGATTTTTGGAGACAAGGTTCTTTACTCCTTTTTACTCTTTTTTCAATACAAAGAATATAAAAGCCAAACGATATGTCAATTTGGAAATTATCAATTGTGTGAAGTCTTTACAAGCTTCGTTTTATATGTTGCTTGTATCGTAAGTCTTATCTGGAACCATCCAATCAGATTTTAGAACACAAGTATAATATATCGTAATAGAAAAGAAAACATTTTTGATTAATAGCGTGGAGCGTAGATCACCTGTCAATACAAAACGTTTCCTGTTTTGGAATGTCAATGTAGGTATTAATCAACAAAACTGTGCCTAGCACGTGCCAGTAGACATATAGTGCTAGCCTGGGGGTCAATGTTATGCTTGCAAGGTGAATGATTAATGAAACTCACACGTATCTAAACTAATTAGGGAATGATATTTATTGTTGACAGATAATGGAATTAAACTAAAATGCTTTTTTCTTTTTATCAACCACGTGTCATCGATGTTAACTTGTAGAGGTGACAACTAATGAACTTAAAGACACGTGTATATTAACTGATTCTATCGAATAAATGTAGTGAGAAAATCCATAAACTTACAGCAAACTCTATTCAGAACTCCCGAGGAAGCCTTGTAGATATTTTATTTACAAATTTTCGATGGTAAGTCAGAAGCGCCTGTCATACTTAAAATGCAAAAGTTCGACACATCCCTACCCCCACCCTTACAAAAGATAAACAACACAACCAACATAGAACAACAAAACAAACTGAAGACAGCTCATGCAAAACTAATATAAAATGTACGAATAAAGTTCCATTCTTCTAGAAGAGGATAATTTCTTTTCTACACAATAACTGTGTAATATATGAGAAACTAAAGGTATATCTGTAAATATCCGATGTTCATTTCTGTCATTAATGTCGCAGTGAGAATTAAATAAATCGTAGCATATATTCTTTGTTTCGTAGTTTTGTTCTGTTTATTTGAATTACGAATGTATGTGTTTTAATGTCTCTGCTTTTATGAATATTCATTTGCATAAATTTCCTCGCTTCTTTTATGCATTTATTTTGTGTACAATAACTATATTGTTTTTACAGCATTTATATACGAATAAATTACTGTTTTCTTTTCGCTGCGATAATGGTAAGTCCGTTTTAATATTTTGTTTTAACTGGTGCATCTCATTCTCTATGAATAATAATGGGCTTGTTTGACAAAGAAATATAATAGTTGTGAATGGTTTGTCAGCAATCATATGACACAATTTTGCAGGTGATCTGAGGGTTCAATGCACACTCAGATTCACAGGTAACATAATTTCTCGTTTGTATTTATTTTAATTTCTATTTTTTTTAATATAAATGAATTGAAAATTTTCTTCGCTATTCGAAGCAAATATTTGACGCTTCTAGTACTTTTCCGTGTTCTCTGCGGAGATGCAAATTGAACATTAAAACAGATTTATAATGCATTTCACCATAATAAATCTTTTGATTTAATCCCATAGAGGCCTTTCTGTTAAATACCATGCAATGGTTTGTTGATAATTATGTATGACAATTGTGACGAAGTTTTTGCATTTTGATATTTTTAATTGATAAATAACAAGAAGTGCTCAGGAATATTTCACCAAATCCTTCGTCGTTTATTGTATATGATACATGCGTACAAATCAAAGTGAATCTTTTGGTTTGTCTAAATCATACGCAACTTGAATCTTTATTTAACTGTCAGGGTACCTTCAGTGTTGTATTTCATTTTTGAACAACGCATGCCGAATAATTGTGACACTGATTCTTGAGAAGAAACGTTTTCAATTATTTTACCCACGCAAGGATTATCTGATTTTCGCTCACTGTTATTTATAGTGATCTATTCTGATCCCTCCCTCCCCTTACCTGGGACATCCAGGTGTTTTTGTTATATTGTAAGGTGCCATATTATAATTACAAATTATTGATTTAGTCCCAGAAGTATTAATAAACACTTTGTAATTAAAGTAAATAATATTAATAAATAAATCTAGCCAAATTAAAAACTGAACACAAGAATACGACTGATTGTACTTCGGACATCAAACACATGGAAAATATATTATATGTGCATTTTGAGATCATTTATATCCGATCAAATACAGCAGATATGGAATTTCTGTCCAATATCAAATCTAGAAAAATTATTCGATAGCGTAACAAAAGCTATAACGAGTTGTCGGAGGGAGGAGAGTGTTACGATAATATTCGTCTGCATTACACAGGAAGTAATTCTTAAAATATAATTAAATTTCTACTAAATTTATTCGGGAAAGACTTTACTCGGACGATGAACAATCATTATGTTTGGAGTTCTGAAATAAAATGTAGAGAATGTATCTCCAAAAGAAAGTGTGGAGATTTTTCATTTGATGAAATGATGATAAATGTTAAACATTGTCCTAATGAACACTGGTGTAGGAAGTGTCACGATTGAAATTATGCTATCTATCTCAAAATGAGATATTTGTGGTGCATTGCATTGCATTGCACGCCAAACTTAACTGAATTGGCTTATAAAGAGGCTCTAACGTTTTAGATAAACTTCATCTCAATTTCGAAGTAGTAGCATTTCCATCTTAACACATGACACTGCTATAGAAAATGGCTCTGGTTGCCAATTTTAACCAAGCATTACCAGGCATATTAAGCGCGTCTCAAAATTATTTATAGAAGCTATTGGAGAAATTTCTCACATTTCCTCAATGGTCAAGACCCATGCCGACAGCAATGATAGGTAAAGACCACACAGTGACCTCGGATATTATGAAACAACAGTTATAAAAAGATAGCTGAAACACTTCCTTTAATAATTTAAAAAATACAACCTACTTACTTGAACAAGCAGAACTGATGATGTGCATACAATATTTTGTTATGCTTTTTAATGTGTATGCTATATAAATCATCTTTGAAAATATTGCACAATAATTAGAGTTCCATTCAGACAGAACAGAGAAACATCATTTCTATCTCATCGATAATACGTAATGAACATGACATGACGGATAGATCGGATGTCCCATCATGGATCTGTACAGAAGATAGCATACTGTTTTATGATAAAATCAAAGTTGGCATTAAAGTAGACACAGTGAAAGATATAATAAAGTTGGCAAAATCAGATCTCTTACCAGTAAGTACACCACTCGTAAAAGATTTGTTTAAAGAAAGCTGAAAACACTTAGTTCTTAGAGAAATAAATGGAACTTGGTTAATCTATTAGAGTTGATCAATATAACGTGAATTAAACCCTGAACTTTGAGTGTAAATAATTGGACAAAAGAGAGAAGAATAATGATCTAACACCAACACGTGTACAATTGGCTTCATGTAAAATATATTCCTAACTCTTATTTCAGATCGCATCTGAAGACATGCTAGGGAAACACCCACCGAATTTTCAACAAATGTGAGAAAAGGCCGTGGACCAAAGCAATTAATGTTAGAGGCCCAGAAAACGATAGTAAAAGAATATACAAAGATTAAAAAAGTAAAAGTGTATATAAAAAGGTATAACAAGTGATTACTTGAAGAAATATGAGAGTATAGAATGTAGCAACGATATATCAGAGTATGACAACGGAAATTAGGTTACACTTAATCTGGCAAAAAAAAAAATGGAGCATGGCGGATTATTCGTAAAGGAGGAATAAGGCTAGACTTCGACCGTGTCTGTTATGTAGAAAATGGTGATGACCGTGTCTTCTGTGTAGAATGTACATCTATGCATATATACATACACATATAAATATATACATAAACAAATACATATATACATACACGTATAAATATATACATACACATATACATATATACATACATATATACATATACATACATACATACCTACATTTATCCATGCATCCATGCATGCATCCATCCATGCATGCATGCATGCATGCATGCATGCATCCATCCATCCATCCATCCATCCATCCATCCATCCATCCATCCATCCATCCATCCATACATACATACATACATACATACATACATACATACATACATACATACATACATACATACATACATACATTACTAGTATACATTACATATATACATACATATTTACATATATACATAAAGATATACATATATACGTACATATACGTCTTATGGATATGTCATGATTCAACAACCAAACAATACCTTACTCAATAGAACATTAAAGTAAGTATTTGTAAAATAAATTTTAAAAGCACATGTTTTTAAGTGTAATATTTAAGAGCAATTATAATGGCTAATTTTTTAATGCGTTTGTTTAGAAGCTGATAAAAGTGAATGATATTTAATTTACACGGCTTAGAAGGTTTTACAGCAACATATTTTTACCATTATGTATTGCAATTCCTTTTCTAAATTATTTTAAATTCTTCATATCCCCACCCCTCCACCCCCACCTCTCTCTCTCTCTCTCTCTCTCTCTCTCTCTCTCTCTCTCTCTCTCTCTCTCTCTCTCTCTCTCTGGTATTACAAATGTATTGAATTAACTTGTACTGTGATCAATCTCTCTCCTTATTATTTCCATAGATAAAACTAATGCTAATAATCTTTCATCAAATGATCTCTTCAACTACTCAAAAGGTGTAGAAAGCTAAAAACTCTTTCTACAAAATATAATTGAATAAATAACACTGTTTAATACAAACAGGGGTGCACTTCTTCACCGTCTATGTTGTCCCCTTTACATTTTAAGATTTCACCCTCTATTGCACTCCAGATAACAAAAATGCCTTGATCAATCTTTAATTTTTTTAATTTAGTTAATTTGATTATTTTAATGTAGGCTCAACGTATGAATGTTTAATGATTGAATGAAAATAATATATAGGTTTAATTATAAGCGTATGAATGTTTAATAATAAGTGTATGAATGTTTAATGATAAGTGTATGAATTTTTAAAGATGAGAGTATGAATGTTTAACGATGAGCATATGAATGTTTAATAAATGAATGAACCTCTAGTAACAGCGTATGAAAGTTTAATCATTAGGGTATTAGTATTTAACGTTGATCGTTTAAATGATAAATGATAAGTGTATGAATATTTAATGATGAGTGTATGAATATTTAATGATAAGTGTATGAATATTTAATGATAAGTGTATGAATATTTAATGATAAGTGTATGAATATTTAATGATAAGTGTATGAATATTTAATGATGAGTGGATGAATGTTTAGTGATAAGCGCATGAATGTTTAACGATAAGTGTATAAATGTTTAATGAAATGCGTGGGATAGTTTAATGATAAGTGTAATGGTGTTTAATTGTATGCATGTTTAACGATAAGTGTATGACTGTTTAATGATGAGTGTAATGGTGTTTAATTGTATGCATGTTTCACGATACGTGTATGACTGTTTAATGATGAGTGTATGAAAGTCTACTAACAAGAGTATGCATGTTAATTATCAGCGTATGAATGTTTAATGATAAGCGTATGAGTATATAATGATTAGTATGTGAATGTTTAACGATACGTGTATGAATGTTTAATGATATGCGTATAAATGTTTTTTGATAAGCGTAGGAATGTTTAATGATATGCGTATGAATGTTTAATGGTGTGTGTTGAATGTTTAAGGATATGCGTATGAATGTTCAACGATGTTCATTCATAACCGTTTTAATGTTTAATGATTTTAAAAATAGTGTTTTATGTTAAACGTTTGAATGTTTAATGATAAATGTATGAATCTGCTGATTTTTACATGAAATTGCTGATTTTTATTATTGATAATTTTAAAAAGTCAGAAATTATGAAATGTTCACATTAGTAGTAAAGAGTGAAAGATGGGAAACAAAATTGTTCTGTTACTGCGGTAATTTACTCTGAGCTGGCTGTATAATCCATCTGATTTTAGTCACCATTTGTATCATCGATGTAATTTCATTTCCTGGTCAAACATATAATATATTCGAACACATTTTTAAAGTTTATTTTCTGGTCATAAGATGTATTGTGCACAGGTAAAAGAAATATGATGTTGAGAGGGGAGAAACATTAAAGGAATCATTGTCATCCCCACCCCACGCACATACACACGCAACCCAACAGATAACATAGAACAATGAGAGGAAAAGAACCAGATTGTTTCTTAAATTACGTTTTATTTACATCAAGATGGTTAAAGATTAAAATTCAGGAGCTTCCGGTAGCTCTTGCAAGAGCCACCACCACCACGGGTTGAAACCCCAAAATTTCATTCTATATTCTAAAAATTGCCCCCGTCTATTTCTCTAACACACACACACACACACACACACACACACACACACACACACACACACATATATATACATACATACATACATACATACATACATACATACATACATACATACATACATACATACATACATACATACATACATACATACATACATACATACATACATACATACATACATACATAATTTTAGAGAAGAGCTATTCTTAAGTTACCAACCACCACCATTACCATCACAATTTTATAACCTGCTGAATATGCTCGTGTCTGGATAAAGATACTTATAATGCGATGAAAAATGTTTAAGCCCAGATATAATTAAATGAGTCTGAACATGTAATAAATTAATTATAAAAACAATGGATTTTTCGCATGGTCAAACAAGGACATATGGATAGAGTTAGTAACCAAATCCATGTATAATGTTTAAAAAGTTTTAGCGGAAAAAAATCGAAATGTTAATGTCTGATTCTATTAATCTTAATTTCGCTCAGTAAGTTTATCGTCGATTATGACTGATATTGACATCAGTGTCACAATGCCAGTTAAAAAAACCACAAGAATTTAATTTGTCATGATCGATAATGAACTAGATAAAAGAAAATAAGAATAGAGCTTTATGTTTGATAAGACAGATTTTTATTTAAAAAGACAACGAGATAATTTCACATTCAAATTTTATTATGAATCATATCAAAAAATGTATCACAGGCTGTTGTGACGTGTTTCGTAAGTGTTATAGCACTTTACACACATTCGACACGTCACACAAAATTACACAAAAATTGCAGAAAACGCCTTTATATATTATTTACAGTATATATATATCACCATGGTCGCCATACATTGTCAAAAGTTAAGGAATTGTTTTTCCCAAAGTTGTCCAACGAATCTTTGTCCATTGACGAATCAGCTCCTTGAAAAGATTGGTTATGGCACGAACTGTAACCCGACGATTGATCTGAGAGCGGATCATCCATTGGGGTAGAACAAATACTGGATGCACTTCCGGTCAGTGGGTAGTAAGGAGAATATGGTGCTTCTGCTTTCAATATTGAATGAATGGGCATTGGCTTTAGCAAGACTCTATCATAATTCAGTCTCCTGGGCGGTATGGATGGAAATTTTATGGAAGATGGAATGTTGACATTAATGGGTGAGAGGTAAGAATAATTGCAAGACACAGCGAGAGGCGTATGAAGCACCGAATTTTTTCCGGGATAATTAAGTGTAGATAGCTCACCATTAACTTGACTAACACAGCTTGATAAATGAATTCCCAGGGGAGAATTCATGTCATGTTTTATTCCGTTCTCAGAATTCAAATAATGAATAGTCTCCCTTGTACACTCCTCGTATCCAGATTTGTATTCCTTTGCTATTGTGTCATCACACGCCGCCGTCGATGTATTGACCTGTTTTTGTAACTGATGTATGTACTTGACAGTCATTTCCAAAATATCTGCTTTGTCTAATCTTGAAATCGGCGTGTCCTGTTGTAATAACAATAAACAAGATTTAATAATACGAGGAACATAATACGTGGTCGAGGCCAAACTATTTATCTGCTCTACGAAAACTAAACGTATTCACAGATAGTCACTTTAATGAAAACGTGACTGAATTGATTTCAAAGAATTAAGCATAAATAATTCATAAATTTTAAGAAAACTAATGGTGATTGATACGGTTCCAATCATATATCTTCTTTGCAGTTCGAATATTTATCGCCAAAGATTACAACAACAAACAGTATGGATTTACCGACAACAAGTGTAATCAAATGACCAATAACAAGAAGAATGAATTTACTGATAACAAGTAGAATGAATTTACCAATAAATAAATATAATCAATTCACCAATAACAAGTAAAAGATTCTTAATGGAGAGTAAAGAAAGTTGTATTTAGGAAATAATATTGTCCAACATAATTGAAATGCAATGCTTACCGACTTTCTGCTATTTTCCAGTAAAATGCCTTTCAATTCCTCCAGAGAATGGTTTATTCTATCTCTTCTCTTCTTTTCTATAATGGGCTTTTTAATCTTAAAAATAAATAAATAAATAAAATAATTATATAACTACAAATATAACTAAATAAATAATGGAAATAACTTTTTAAATATAAATGCTACTAATAAATGGCATCTTATTTATAATTACGTAGACTGAATATATTCCAAATAATACTTTCTGATAATAATGAGTAATATTTAAAAAAAAATGAAATAACGTAAAAATATGTATACATAATTATAATATCTACATGAACTGTGCTTTAGCTGTGGACAAAATGTTACGAATTTAAGTTTTTATACATAAAACCTTTCTTAGAACACATGCAGCCGTCGTCGATAAGCTTGAAAAATCCTGCATGATGCGTAATAATATTTAAACACAAGAATAGTCCTTCTTTTCTTGAAACTAGATATATAAATCCACACAAAAAATGTTGATTTTCAGCTGAACAGTTATGTGAAGTCTTTACAAGGGACGGTTTATATATGGCTATGGAGGTATTAAAAGTTCGAACTACTTCCAATCAGATTTCATAACACAATTACCAAAAGCGGCATCCCGAAGAATGGACTGTTGCGATTGGTTATGCACTAGTAATCACCCGTTGGTACAGTGTTTCCTGTTGTGGAATGTAACTGGAGGTTTAACGCGACAAAACTAACCGGCACGCGCCAGCAGAGAGATATAACTAGCCTGAGGATCAGTTAATAATTAACGAAAGACGTACGTATCTAAAGCCCGTTGAAATTTATTGTAGACATATGTCGCAATAATTGTTCACTACTGTTATCCTATATCACACGTGACATATATCCTGTCTTTAAAGTGTCAAACACGTGTCATAAAGGTTAACTCGTTGTTGAGGTGTTAGCAAAGTGGTTTAAAGGTGAGTAAAAATGACTGCATTAAACTGATACTATCAAACAGACAAAGCGAGGAATACTCAAATTTACAAGAAACAAGACTGAATTTTAAACTCGTGATCATGCGTTGCAACGAAGTTTTTAAATTATTTTCTGTGTTAAGTCGGAAGAGCAAATCAAACTTTAAATGTCACACGAATAGTATTTTATGTGCGAAGACTAGCATGTATTTGTTGCAATTTTATTCCTCTAGATTATTTTTTCTCTTTCATTTAATAAAACTTTTGTTGTCGCCTTTGTTTGTTGTTGTTGCTGCTTGTTGGTTTAACTAGCGAAACCCATTCTCTCGGAATGAAAAAAAATATAGGTAGCTAAAATCTGATGACTGATTGTTGAAGCCGACTATTTTTATGAACCGGTCAGCTAGCTGTTGTTTGATAAACCACCAGAAAAACGCCAGTGAGAGAGATCTCTCCACGGCTAGAGATCAAATATCAGACCTGCTATTTATTGTTGTTGTTGTAGAGTTTAACGCCGTTTTTCAGCACACGATAGTCTATACATGGCGGCCAGTATTATTGGTGGAGGAAGAACCTGGGAAACCCCCCGGAAAGAACCACCGACCCACGAGAAGCTACTGGCAAGCTTTCTCACATAACTACATTAGCCGAATCTTAGACTCGAACCCACGCAGACAGAGGTGAGATGGCAGGGATCCGTAACGGAAAGCGCTTTAGACCACTCGGCCACTCGGGGCCCCTCCTGCTATTTCTAATATAAGGGCAAACAACTGAAAGATATATATATATATATATATATATATATATATATATATATATATATATATATATATATATATATATATATATATAAATATATATATATATATATATATATATATATATATATATATATATATATATATATATATATATATATATATATATATATATATATATATATATATATATATATATATATATATATATTGTGCCGCTATGAAGCCGCTATGAAGCAAGAACTTGTAGACAGGATTGCGAAAATATATATAAATAATAAAATATTGCTATTTTGAAGGAACAGTTTCAACTAGTTTCACTGAATGAACCAATATTGTAAATGAGACTGACCAGGGACGTAATTGGGGGATGGGGTGCATTTACATGGGCTTTAAAATTGCTGTAGCCTATATACGTTGCCCCTCCCCAAGAAAATTGAAATGACGTCCTTGCGCATGTCGTAATATGTATTTTCTTTGTAAAATTTTAGCAAACATACAATTGCTCTAGTGAAAAAGTCTAAATGACTGATACATAATGTTTGGCTGCCATGAATGTACATTGATTTTGACCAAACAATATGACCTTATTTTCAATCAGGTATTTCTTTAATTCACGATCCGCGCTGACGTAGGACATTTTCTGTTTAGCTTATCTAGCAATATTGATGTATACGATATTAAATTTTCCGATGGTCAAATGTTTATTAAGCATATGCTAATTCTTTCAGAATTTAATGGAACCTTTATGATATTTCAATGATAAATTCATACAAAATATATAATGATGATATCATTATTTAGGTGTAGGATTCTGCTGCATTTATCAAATTCGCATTGTCTTTTTCAGTAGTTTGGAATTAAATGAGAGAAAAAATATGTTTTTAAGTTTTCGCTTTGAGACATGTTATTACAGGCGTGTATCATGAATAGACGAGTTATTTGTTAGTTATGATCATTTTGAACACTTCTATTCTCTCTCTCTCTCTCTCTCTCTCTCTCTCTCTCTCTCTCTCTCTCTCTCTCTCTCAATAAGGTTCAGATTATATATTGTTAGAGAAGCTTATCATATTAAATGATTCGATCAAAATCATAAATATTTCATTTAGCGCTGCTTTAAATTGTGTGAGTTTTAGTAAATTATTCTCACTTGGAAATGCCATGACATACTTTGTTCTTAAAAAATGACCATTTGACACATTTAACTGAACTGGGTCATTCCATGACATGATAGATATTATGGTTGTACAATTGACATCTTCAAGTTTAAAGCTGTTTTTCATGAACAACTTAAAACCATGCAGACCTTGCATTACACAATGACACCGCACCAATGTTCTTAATTTTGTAAAGATTTCACTCAGGTGACAAATGCTTATAGTTTTGGGAATAAGTAGTGAACGATAGACGTGGAGTAAAGATGAAACGATCATTGGCATATTGTGATCAATTACTATGGTGACACTTTTAAAGACACCAATAGCGAAATTCGCGTTAGAACAGTTTATAACTTCCCATTCAGGCGCTATCAAAATTTCTTGCCTGAAAACAACAGCCCTAATGACCTTTGGAGATGGGTTGTGTATCGGTATGTAAGATGCCAATAATTGTCAGAAGTGATATGGCAGATTACTGTAAGGACATGTATAATCAAGTATCATAATGGTTCATATTTTGAAGCACTCATCTACAGATTTGATTATTAAGTAACGTATTGCGTTTTCAATTACACGGTGTAAGTTGAACAACTGAAATATGTTTGGAAAAGTCTGATTTACACACAAAAATGGGCCACTCTGGTGACTTACACAAATGATAAATATAGCCGTCCCGCTGGCGGTCAGCATAAAAAGGTTAGTGTTAGGACTGGTCGGCTTTGTGTCAGGATAATGTTACATTGTGGAAACATCGTGCTAAATATATGGAGCGTGATGCCCCGGTGTTAGACATCACTATAAACTGTCACATTGCAGACATCGTATCGATATGACTGAAACATTGTTAGAGCTACGTTCAAAATCCAAATCACACACAGACACGCGCGCGCTTCCTCTTCGCAGTCTCCCAGTGTCACAGAATTAGGCGAAAATTGAATTTATTTTCTTCTTGATTTACAAACTAATCTCACCATTTTTTTTTGTTTCGTCGTACATGCGTTGCCTGGGGTGAATAAGTGGTTTTTCCCAAAGTAAGCGGCGTGTAACGATTTGCATGTGCCTGATTTTGAATTACATGAAATCCGGAACATTAGTTTCACGTAGTGCACGGTAATCTTACCGTGATTTCTGCTCACCTATTTGAGGGTATATAAGGCAGAATATTTATGATCAATATTACGGGACCTAAAGTATCTAATCACAGGATAGATAGCTCGTCTTTCAATCTCCAGCCAAAGGGGTGAGTGTTAAATTTATATTTCGTTTTATTGTGAATTTTATTCAGTTTATCATTTTCATATAATGATGCCTTTATTGCAATGCAGATTTTAAACGTGAATATTTGGAATTACTAGTCACTATTAGACTTTAAATGCAATAGCGTGATCTAAGGTTTAGAGTATTTTTTGAGACAACTATTATTAGTCTGGTTTCTTTATTGTAGCTGATAACGCATCTGAAAACATCTCTGATAACGTCAGCTGATAACATCTCTGATATCGTAGCTGAAATTGTTGCTGATTTATTGTGCAATCGAATTGAAGTATCTGACTGTCTGTCTGTCAGATTGTCTGTCCGTCTACATCTGTCGTGACGTGTAAATATCCAGAAAGCTAGAAGTCCGAGTGTCGGAGCTGTCTAGAGTTGTAAACATCCGGGGCGACATCTAGGGTATTGAGGAACGTTAGTTCTAGTAGATGTTGTATGCTGTCTGTACGTATAACTGTGGTGGATCCGTGAAGGGCAAGTGACCGATAAAAGTATTGAGTCAACCCTAGGTCTTCGGGGAAACTGGGCGGCGATTCAACTGTGGGTGAATCGTACGGTTATACAGGGTCGAGACACATGTGTGTGTTGCAATTGTAGTACAATTGAATACAGTGTTGTATTTACATGGTTACTTCAAATCACAATAGTATTTCAAGGCATTGCATGAATCTCAATAAAAGTTAGCAACTTGATTAAATACATGTATGTGTTCGTGCTAGTTGTCGCGATCCATACGTGCGATAGTATAGTTTGATGTTTGTGTTTATTATCGTAATTTATACTTGCGTTAATATAACTTTTGTAAAGGTTCTTTGGATCTGTGTATAGTCCAAGAGATTCCTTTGTATCTGTGTTTTATTTTGTATTAATATTTAATTTGTTCATGTATTGTGAATGGTTGTGAGTGTAATTGTGGGTTGAACGCATGAGTTATTGTGTTGATACATCATTATTTTTCATTAATAATTTATTTCATAAATTTATATTTTCTTTCACATATTGTGTTTGTGTTGTTCATTTAATCCACCATCCTCTCGGTAACAATTCTGTTACACCCAGAATGTGCCAGTGGAGAAATGACCATGGAATCGGGATCATAATACGGTAACAGAAAATAAGGAGTACAATCATCGAACAGCAGAAGGGAGGCCGGCGAACGACCAAAATGTACGTTTCGGCGACATTGAGGGGGGGGGGGGACACACACACACACACACACACACACACCAGCAAAGCCACGTTTTGTATAGTGCCCGGGAAAAAAATCACTAAAGGATATGTACCGATCAATGTTAATTTATGCATGGACATCATTATAAGCTCAATGGAAAGTTGCTGGTTACTGTCCAGTTTTACTCCAATGGAAAATTTCTTTCACTTGTACATTGAGTGATTTTCTCATTCTATGTTCCACTTTGACCTCGATGAAAAATTTCTGGTACGGGTTACTATCCATACTGACCTGAATGGAAAATTACTGACACTAGTTACTGTCCATTTATTTTGAAATCGATGGCAAATTTCTGTCACGTGAACATTGCGTGGTTTTCTTTCACTCTGATCCATTTTATACCACTATGGAAAATTGATGAGCATTTGTGTCATTTGTACATTGCGCGATTTTCTTATTGTATGGTCCATTTTGATCTCTATGGAAAATTGCTGGGCACCCGTGTCATGTATACGTTGCGCGAGTTTTAAAGAAGCGGCCTATCAGTGTCCGCGTACTTGAACATACCTGTGGGACTGTGTAGATTTCATCCGCTTAACATAGAGTCTGTGTAGAACATGTCTTCGTCTGTTGAGCGTGAGTAGGTGGCAATTATATTCTTATCCATAGCCTGTCCAGCGGATGAGACTTTACCTTTGTGCTGTTATTGACGAATTTTATAAGTGATTTAAAACAAACTACACTTGGACAAGCCTCGGCTTTCAGCTGCATGGATCCAAATCTGCCATCGCATAATGCACCAGTAGATCTGTAGCCGTGTACACAAATAAGAAACCGCTTTGCTTGTAGCTCCAAAATACGTCCTGGGAATTCCTTAATTGTGAGCAGAACGTAGAGCTTTTTTATATAGCTAATTTATAGTTGAACAAATACGTTACATTTTGTGTACAATGATTTTTTTTTTATCTCTTACAATATTAGGAAGCGCGACCCAGTATCTGTCTGGCTATTTCATAATGAAGACGCAGATTTAGCTGCCGTAGATGAATCAATATTTGATCAATTTGTGCTACAGTCTGATATACTGTACCGGTGGGAATCTCTCCAAAGTGCGATGAAACAAACTGCGGTAAAATATAACGGGGACAGTGGTGAATTATTCGGTAATTGTTTAACAATATTGTCTTGTTGTGGCACATAAAGAACAACATAAATGCATGGTTTACAACTCCAAAGGAATGACTCGACAATATGTTACGATCTTGTGGTCGAGTTGGGATATGGTGGGCATTGCAGCATAACATATATTTCATCAAATATGATCTCAGTTGACATTGTGGTATTTTATCCGACTAGTTTTCATGGATACGGCTAATGTAAAACTTATTTTGAACGATAAAGTCGTCAAACATACGAAATGAGCAGAGTAGTAATAAATGGTCCTTTGCCGGTGGAATTTCATCTGACTTGATTTGCCGACATTGAATTATTCGAGTACATATTTGGTAAATATACATTCAGTTATACCAGTCTGTTTTGGTCGTCATTTAAAAAAACAACAACATATATTAGTGTTAATCTCAATGTTTGAGTTAACACGGATTTTTTTTTATATAAGTCGATTAAAAAAATGGGTCTTGTACAACCATTTACGAACATAGATCCGCGTTGTATGGATGCTGACAATGGTTTTGTCACCGCCGGCTTTGACAACACACGTTGGGGTATTTGGAGATTTTTAAAGTGCGAACAAATACGTAATTATTCTAAACCAGACATATGACGGTTAATCGAAAACGTTAGAGAAACATCCAGAGGGTTCTGGGAAAACAACACGTGCGATATAATTATTCAGAAATTCAGATATAATTTTGCTAAAACAACGTGGAGATGGCCACGCACCCAGTTTTATTCGATGGCATGATGAACCGTGGACTTTCGCTCGGATGGGTGAGAAATATATTCCTGAAATCGTCATCTGGGACAAAATATGTACTGTGTCAAAAGACACGTTAGACATGTTTCTCGAATGGCTGTTGATGAAAACAGGACAATTATCATGTGCATATATTAAGGACAACCTCCTCCGTTTACAGGATAATCCCTACCTAACTGGGTAACAATTACGTCGACGCTTTTGAGGAAATTTGTGCGACTACCGATCCAGTAATACTTCGTTGCAATGGCTGAAAGAGTTAATAAACATTCAGCCGGACAAGATTCAATGTGAGGTAATACGTGGTGATATTACATAAAGATTCATGTTGGACTTCTGGAATTATGGCGACGCAATGATTTGACAGTTGAATCACGAAGAAAAATTCAATGATTCACTTCAACGTAGACTATTTGAGCTTCAACGCTTTCAAAGGCGTAACCATCTTTGCTGGACTCGAGAATATGCAAGAACAATTAATTAGTCGCAATGGCTAACAATCTCAGATACCAAGATATGGATTGTCGACAATCTCAGCGGATGGTTAAATTTAATATCTTTGGCAGTATCGAGAGATACAGAACTATCTCAACTGCGCAGAATTTCTGCGATAATTAATTTGGTCAACCAGTCACTTGAACGGTGGTGGCAGAGGACAGCTGTTAGTTTCGCCAACGACTGGAGTACCTATCCCTAGCACGTTAGAGAAGCATTTAGATGGTTATACTCTTGATTTTTCATTTATCATGACGCTGGAAGAACGACAAAAGAATCTTTGCTCCTGATTTAGCATAATAATGTTGTAGCAGTAGTTTCCTGTTGATGTACTACAATTCACCGTGGACATAATCGATAGTAGTCTAGGTCACACAGTTGAAAAATTTACACTGACATATCTTAAATGTAACAGGCGTAGGGAACTTAGAATCCTTTCCTGGCGCGAATCCAGCCTAGTGGTAATTGTGTATTTTCAGGATGACCTGTAATTGTTCATGGACAATATCCACTTTGAGGAACTGTTGAATCTAATCTGTAGATTGCAGATTTTACAACGCTGGACATTGTATGTGTGGTTACATTCTAGAATGGACTAGTTTCTCTTTTTGCACCGCCCTGAAGTTCATCAGGATCATATAAATACCCGACTTTCACGTTGCTTCCCAGCACTGGACTCGCTGGTAGGTCCCGCCGCTTAACTGGGACATGTTTCTTCACGATTGTATCGATGGGATTCATAGCAAATGTATGCTTGATTTCGCTGTTTAACGCAGTTATGACGTGAGATAGTATCGCAACACATTCACAAGAGCTGTCCTTACTCAGTAATTTTGGGTGTACTGATGTCCAAACAATCGCTCAACAAATGTTCGATTAAATCGTTCAACGATTGCCCAATCACCATATAATGCGGTATGTCCACGTCTCATTTGAACGTTATGTTGTTGCATCAGCGATGCTACTACATCGATAATTTCTTTTGCCAGGATTAAACTGTAACAGCTGTGGCGACGGAAGGCCACCACGTCAATACATTCGGTTAAAGACGGCTGAGACTTCAGTTGCTATTTTAATTGATAGCGTTTCTGCTTCCTTTTATCTGCTTGCAACGTCGACGAACGGCAACGCGTTTTTGTATGTATGCCATTTACGTCATGTGTCAATGGTGTCATGTGGCAAAATCAATATATCTGCCTGATAAACTTCATTGGGCGTGCTGGCATATCAAACGGTCAACACTGGATCGTTTTGGGATGTGTCAGATACATTTGCCATATTGTCTGTCGTAACAACCAATCTGCGGTAACAGCACGTCTGACACCTATTGCATCAGCGAGTTTGCTAATCGCTGCTGTATCTTTCCAGTATCATTTTGGACTAAAATAAATTGATTCCATTATTAATAATTATCGGACAATTCTCGTATATTTATAATTTTTAGGGTCCTTTGCATGTCTGCGATATGTCGTTGATGTCGTTGATCCCTATTTTCTTACACGCTACACAATGTGTATGGCACGCTTGATCAATCGTATTTAACGTAAATTCGCCTGGTTTTAGTTTATATTTTGGTCAAGTCTAATATCAAGTGGGCTCAAGGACCACAATAACTGTATGGAAGATGTTTTCCCCTGACTATTTAGCCCATGGCATTCCTGGTAATTTCCCGATTGCACACCAATAACACCGCCAGTGGCTGTGTCGGCTCTCACAGATGTATATCTATGTATACCACATTTTACACATTTACCTGTAAGTGCCTGCACATTCTTTCTTAAAGTTGTTATTTTGTGCTCATCCTGATAACGAGATTGTTTTGTCAGACACTAAGACAACGCTTGCTATGTAACCAATATGTCCAGCCGGTAATCATTAACAGTAGCTCGCACGTGTATATCAACAGCAGATTGTATGAACAAATCCGGATGTTCCAGCGAGAATTAATAATAGATTGAAATCAGCGTTGCGAAGCAGACTGAGATATAACATTCCGATCACGTCTCACGAGATTCGTCGGACAATGATAAGCACGTGCTACGTTGTTTTTGATGGTAACTCATTATATGTCTTTGGATGGTTCCTGATTTTCATTTATTCTTAGTTAAATCGTTGACACTGCTAAGCTGTCAAACACCATTGTGTTCTCTCTTGATTGTCTAATCTTGTGTTACCTTGAAACGCAACAAATATATGTCGTGGTGCTTAAATTTCCTGTAAAGATGTTATCTGCCATGCAAATGAATTTGCTGTGCTTATAACTGACCTTGTGGTCAATATCAGCCATGACAACGTTGACTTTGCCACAACTATTCATGAACGATAACATCCGAGCTTCTTCTGTCACTGATGGGGTCATTGTTGGTGCAAGGTTTGCTAGTATTAGTTTATCTGCAGCTGCAGCATTATGTCGCCAGATATGTTTTACTCCGAACATAACTTTTCTAACATGCCTGCAGAATCCGAAGTTATGTGACAGCGGTATCACACAGCTGAATCTACCTTGAGCATCAATCTCAGATCGTCGTGCTGATAATCTTAAGCTGAGTTAAAGTTCGTCTCGGTATCTATTACAAAAACGTTAAAAATTAAAATCACAGCTGTTCGGTTCATTCTTGGAGTACGAAGAACTAAGCACGTATACCCCGTGTCTGTAACATACAAAGCATATATTCACATTGTTACGTTTCGCTGACTGGCTTAACTTTCTGAAATGTTTGATATTATTTTATTTAAAACAACCTAACCATTTTGCTCGATGCATGTTGTTCTTACCATTTTTCATGGAGAGGAATGTACCATAGGTTCAGTAGTGTACAATAATGAACTTACTACGGATGATTTTGTGTTCCAGATATTCTAGATTATATCCTTTCTTTATAATTATTTGAACATTCATGTATTGCGACGTTTGCATTTGCTTGGAATCCATTGTAATACTGGCTGTTATATTGCTGTCATTCTGAGATAGATTGACTCGACTGTGAAAAGTATGGCTTTCATTTCTGAAATACACGCATGCAAAGTGAGATATCGTCCATGTCTGACTTACACGCATGCAAAGAGAGATATCGTCCATGTCTGAAGTACACCCATGCAAACTGAGGTGTCATTCGCGACTGATGTACACTCATGCAAAGAGAGATATCGTCAAAGGCTGATGTACCTGCTTGCAAAGTGAGATGTCGTTCACGACTGATGTACACGCATATAAAGTGAGATATCGTCAAAGGCTGATGTACCTGCATGCAAAGTGAGATGTCATCCATGTCTGATTTACAATCATCCAAAGTGAAATATCGTTCACGACTGATGTACACGCATGCAAAGTGAGATATCGTCAAAGGCTGATGTACCTGCATGCAAAGTGAGATATCGTCAAAGGCTGATGTACCTGCATGCAAAGTGAAATATCGTCAAAGGCTGATGTACCTGCATGCAAAGTGAGATATCGTCAAAGGCTGATGTACCTGCATGCAAAGTGAGATATCGTCAAAGGCTGATGTACCTGCATGCAAAGTGAAATATCGTCAAAGGCTGATGTACACGCATGCAAAGTGAGATATCGTCAAAGGCTGATGTATACGCATGCAAAGTGAGATATCGTCAAAGGCTGATGTACACGCATGCAAAGTGAGATATCGTCAAAGGCTGATGTACACGCATGCAAAGTGAAATATCGTCAAAGGCTGATGTACACGCATGCAAAGTGAGATATCGTCAAAGGCTGATGTACACGCATGCAAAGTGAGATATCGTCAAAGGCTGATGTACACGCATGCAAAGTGAGATACTTATGTTTTACCTCATGTTGCGCTAAAAAGGCAGAGCTTAAGCATTTAAGTGGTCAATAACGTTATCGCTAAGGCAAAGTTCTAATCCATGTGCTTTTTTTCCTTTTTCCTTTCTCACATTTTTAAAACATTTTTATTTTCTGTTTGTTTCGTCAGTACCAGGTACGACCGTATATATGTATGGAACAGAAAGAATTTTTTTTTATAAAGCTGTAAAAATACGTTAGTCGTTTGTTACTGTTCTAAGTTAAAGTATACGAGTAGAATAAGTTAAGAATTCTTTATTTCGCACAATTTTAAAACATTTTTATTTTATGTTTGTTTCGTCAGTACGAGGTAGGACCCTATATATATATGTATGGAACGGGAAAAAAAATAAAGCTGTAAAAATAAGTTAGTCTTTTCTTACCGTTATAAGTTAAAGTATACGAGTAAAAAAGGTTCAGAATTCTTTATCCATTAAATAATTTTACCCTTTGAAACTTTCAGTATTATGCCATCTAACGTAACAAACAATACAAGCCTGTAAATAAGCTATTACAAAATAGTTTTGAACATTTATCATCACCATTCAGCACGTAGTCAAAACATTGTTTTTAGATATAACAGCCAATGTTATATTTCATACAATGTGTCCAAAACTACCATGGAAAACTAAATTGTGACTTATTTTGTATTTTCAGATAAATGAATTGTCAATGTTATTCATACGTTTAAATTTGTATACATCTGATATTTTGCATGTACTCCACACTCAAGCTTTTGTTGAAATGTTCAGACTTGAACGTATTCAGAAACTCTTGACTGAATCAGTTCAGTCCCAAAATCAGTGGTGAAGAGAAGGTTGAGAGGGAAAAAGGGACAACTCTGGAAATAGTTGACACTGTTATCGATTATACACTTTGTTAAGATATCAAAGAAACATTTCTAGGCTAATCATTCAATCAAATATATGTATTTACCATGTACAAAATTCCTCTAAAGTCCGCATACGCGTTCTTATTATTTTTTAAACTGTGGAACAACGTTTTCACAGACAAGTTTGGAAAGAATTCACAGTGTATATATGGTGACGTTGAACTGTTATATACTTCTAATTTTTGTATTTGTTTTTTAATTTGAGGCAATTAATGATAACATGTAATTTATATCTGAAAGAAATTTTAGATTATAATACAAGCACGACAATGCAATAGATGTAGAATAGGTACTCACACAATTAAGGGAGCATGGAAAAATAATTTTAGCAAATGTTATAAAACTGTGCTACATGGAGACCATTTATGACAATTCATACAAAAGGCCTGCAAATATAATCACTAGGGATTTGGGATGTCAAACATTTAAACAAATATTATATAAATTGAGCCTACATCCATAACATTCTATAAAATGTTATCTAATTATTTTACATAAATACTTAATCAGAGTCATTCTAGCACTTCAGGTACAAATCAATAAACGGGTACCATGTTTTGTGAATGCTAATTCTGCAAAGACCACTGGTCTGAAGGACAAAGATTAAACTGATCTGCATGAAAACACCAATGATTGATATGCATGACGACGCCAATTATTGATATGCACGAGAACGGCAATGGGTGATATACATGATAACGCCAAAGGATGATATGAATGCGAACACCAAAGGTTGATATGCATGCAAACACCAATGATTAATATGCATGAGAACTCCAATGATTAACATACATACGAAGCCAATGATTGATATGCATGAGAACTCTAATGAGTGATAACCATGAGAACTCCAATGATTGACATGCACATGAATGCCAATGAGTGACATGCACGAGAACACCAATGATTGATATGCATGAGAACGCCAAAGATTGATATGCATGAAAACTCCATTGATTGACATGTATATGAAGGATGATATGTTTGCGAACGCAAATGATTAATATGCATGAGAACTCCAATGATTGACATGCATACGAACGCCAATGATTGATATGCATGAGAACGCCAAGGGTTGATAAGTATAATAACGCCAGTGATTGATATGAATGAGAATGCTAAAGGCTGATATGCATGAGAACTCTGATGATTATGATGTATGCGAACGCCAATAATTGATGTGCATGAGAACTCCAAAGACTGATATGCATGGGAACGCCAATGATTGATGTGTAAGAGAACACCAAAGAAAGATATGCATGAGAACGCAAAAGGATGATATGCATGAGATCGCTAACGATTGATGTGCATCCGAACACGAAATAGATGTGCATGATAGCGACAAACGCTGATATACACGAGAACGCCAGTGATTTATATGCATGAGAAAGCCAAAAGCTGATATTCATAAGAACGTCAGTAATTGATATGCATGAGAACGCCAAAAGCTGGTATGCATGAGAACGCAAATGATTGATGTGCATGAGAACGCCAAAGGCTGATATTCATGGGTTTGCCAATGATTGATATGCATGAGAAAGTCAGAGGCTGGTATTCATGCGAATGCCAATGATTGGTATGCATAAGAACGCCAAAGGTTGATATGCATGAGAATTACAATGATTTATATGCGTGAGAACACCAAAGGCTGATATGCATTAGAACGCCAATGATTTATATGCATGAGAACACCAAAGGGTGTTATGCATGCGAACGCCAATGATTAATAACCATGGAAACGCCAATGCTTGAATTGATGTGAATGAGAACGCCTAAGGCTGATATGAATGAGAACGTCAATGATTGATATGCATGAGATCGCCAACGATTGATGTGCATCCGAACACCAAACTGATGTACATGATAGAGTCAAAGGCTGATATACATGAGAACTCCAATGATAAATGTGCATGACAACGCCTAAGGCTGATATTCCTGCGAACGCCAATGATTTATATGCTTGAGAAAGCCAAAGGCTGATATTTATAAGAACGGCAATGATTGATCTGCTTGGGAACGCCAAACAAAAGCTGATATACTTGAAAACGCCAGTGATTGATGTGCATGAGAACGCCAATGATTGATATGCATGAGAACGACAAAGGGTGATATGCATGAAAACTCAAATGATTGATATACATTCGAACGCCAATGATTTATGTGCATGCGAACACCAATGCTTGATGTGCATGATTACGCCAAAGACTGCATAAGAACCCCAGTGATTGATATGCATGAGAACGCCAAAGGCTGATATGCATGAAAACGCCAAAGGATGATACGCATGAAAACGCCAATGATTGATATGCATGAGAACGCAAAAGGCTGATATGCATGAGAACGCCAATGATCAATATGCATGAGAAGGCCAAAGGCTGATTTTCTTGAGAACGCCAATTATTGATATGCATGAGAACCCCAAAGAATGAATTGCATGAGAACGCTAAAGGCTGATATGCATGAGAATGCCAATGATCAGTATGCATGAGAACGCCAAAGGCTGATTTTCATGAGAACGCCGATGATTGATATGCATGAGAACTCCAATGATTGATATGCATGAGAACCACAAAGAATGAATTGCATGATAACGCTAAAGGTTGATATACATGAGAACACCAATGATTAATATGCATGAGAGCGCTAGAAGAGGATATGCATGAGAACGCCAGTGATTGTTATGGGTGAGAATGCCAGAGACTGATATGCATGTGAAACTTAAAGGCTAATAGAAGGTTGTTTAGAAATCACTTGCATACATTTTCACAACTCTTTGGAATCAATGATATCCTTAGACAGTATAGCCAAGTTTCTATGGAATCACTGAAATTCTAAAACATCATCGCAACGTTCTATGAAATTACTGAACTCCTAAGATATTATTGCAACGTTCTATGGAATCACTGAGAACCTATGACATTATAGCAAGGTTCTATATCATCACTGACATCCTATGACATTATTGACAATACAGCCTTACTGTGGTTCAAGTCCTACTTAACAATACACAAATTGTGTCTGCGAATGGAATACCCTTCAGCCCAGTTGATCTATGTTGTAGTGTTCCACAAGGGTCTGTTTTGGACCCGTACTCTTCATTCCATTCTCTCAGCCGCTCTCAAGTGTCATAAATCATCATCCAGTGTTTCACCAGTTGTACGTTGATGAAACCCAAATATACAAATCTAGCCACCCAACTGAAGTTGATGCTACCATCCAAGGAGTAGAGAGGTGCATTGATGATGTGAAATCATGGATGACATATAACAAGCTGCAGATGAATGACGATCAAACTGAGGCCATTCTGATCACAACACAAAGACTTTCTCATTCACATCCTTTACCTCGAACAATAAATATCAGCAACACCAACATTAAAATCACATTGAGATAACCTAGATGCTACATTGGACAGTACTCTCACATTACACCAACATGTCATGAATATATGCTAGGCTGCATATCATGAGCTGAAATGCATCAGCTCCATTCGCAAATATCTTTCAGCTAATGCTACCAAAACACTTGCGTGTTCATTAGTACTATCAAGACTGGATATTGTAACTCAATTCTGTATTGTTTGTATTAATATATACTCCAGAAACATTTTAAAAAAATCAAGCCACAACTACTCAGATCATCCTTAGAGTACCACGACCAGAATACAGCTCCCCGCTGATCTGTACCCTACACTGGCTATCCATTCGATCCAGAATGAAACACAATTTTTTTTATATGTGCTATGATTCCAGTGCAACATACTTCTCTGTCCTCACCCATATGTACACACCAGCAAGATACTTTCGCTCCTCTTCTGACATTCGTGTAATAATTATTCCCACTATGAAAACGAAGTCATATGGACAACGTTCTTTTGCATACCAGGTCCCAGCAACGTGAAACAAATTCGCCATAGAAATTAGACATAGTGCTCTTAAACTCGCCTTTTCTGACTGCAAGAACAAACTTAAAGACCTAATAATGTTTCCTATCTTATATATTTTCATTACGTTTTTTATGTTTTCTAATTTCATGGTGGGATTTTTTGGTCGTATCAATATATCTCATAAAGCGCTTAGAGTTTCTAAAGATTAGGCGCTATACAAAGTCCTCATTATTATTTATTATTATTATTATTATTATTATTATTATTATTATTATTATTAATTATTATTATTATTATTATTATTATTATTATTATTATTATTATATGACCTATTTTTAAAAAAATACACCCACGTTAAAAATACACACACACACACACACACACACACACACAAACTACAAATCACACGCTCACGCACACACACTATACAAATCACACACACAGATATGACGAGCGATGATAACTCTGACCGCCCCATATTCATTCAACCCCAGTGAAGATTTCCCAATAAATGTAACAATTTATATCGTGTGTCATGAATATGCATAAGAATTCGTATGTCATGAATATTCATGTAGATAAGATTCAACCGTTAAATATAGACGGGACTGGTCCTTTATATGAGTCAACATAACGATGGAGAAGTCGGGTGCGTCCGTCCGTTTGCATGTCATATTGAGTCTCCTGAGGATATTTTTATTCATCAATGAGACAGGTAATAGAGAGAGAGAGAGAGAGAGAGAGAGAGAGAGAGAAGAGAGAGAGAGAGAGAGAGAGAGAGAGAGAGAGAGAGAGAGAGAGAGAGAGAGAGAGAGAGAGATTTATATACATTAAAACGTGTACCGCATATTGGTATTATGTCAACCAATAGCTAAAGATTTCCCAGATCATATATGATATACAATTATAAATTCGGAAAGTGAATGAGTTTTTCAGAGTATTGCTATCTCTGCGATAGTTATCTACTCGTGTAACACAAAACATTCCGGACATAAATATCTCACCACTCTGCTAACAAGATATTTGAAGAAGAATAATTCATCATTTCGTTCATGGCCATAATTGTAACTTTTCTTCATATTTTCATATTGACATATGTATGTATGTATGTATGTATGTATGTATGTATGTATGTATGTATGTATGTATGTATGTATGTATGTATGTATGTATGTATGTATGTCACGCCACTAATAATTCAATCAGCCCATTGTCATATCGTATATAATCATCACGTCCGCAAGGTCACCAGATGTATTACAATATAAATAGTTCCATGTGCAGATTGTGATCACTGAGATACCGTAATAGATTTGTATGAGTAGGGGAACGTCTTATGTAGGCTGCAACCGGCAAGAACTGGTAAGTCAATACCACAGGTTGGTAATAAAATCTCTGTATTGTAATTGGTTAGTAAGTAAATGACGTCATTTTTACAACAGTGTCGTTATTCCCACACTGGCTAGTTTGAAAGCTCTTCATTGAAATGCCGTGATTAGTTAAAGGCTATACATATGCGCATCGCATACGAAAATTTTGTATTGTTTTAAAAATGGCGGTAATAGTGCCTCTCCTTCACTACAAACTTGTTAAAATAAATTATATTTACATTGATTCTAGTTGAAAATGGAAAACTCTTATGTGTTTGTAGGGCAAAGCAGAATACGTCAATGTATCGAAATCTATAAAACACTCGCATTATTGAATTCGAACATCTCGATAAACAAGAGGAAAGAACTGAGCCCCGAGGTGGAATGTTAAAAGAGTTAGACATCTTAGTATGAACAGCATTTAGCTTCGCATTTATTTGCGTTAAAATTAATTGATTTAAAATTCAAAGTTCTGCTTTAGGTGTAAGAAATTCACAAATGTAAAGGCTGAGATGATACGACACATTATTAGAATATTCTAACTCCACAAATGTACGAACTTGCAAAATTATCTCCATCTTTGATACATGTTTCCTCTGTGTGTGTGTGTATGTGTGTGTGTCTTTCTATCTCGAACGATCGAATAACATTATAGATGGCACCAGATAGTACGCTAAGTGTAGTTCAACGATGTCCTTCAGTTAAACAATGCCTCTCAGTTTCATACCTTGTAAATTCTAGGCTTTGGTCACACATGAACGAGAGTAATCATGAAGACTACATATGTTTTCAAATGTGTTGACGCTGCAAGAAATATTTATGTTGGTCTGTCTGTCCATCCGTCTGTTCAAAAATTTAAAATTGTTCATACTCACACACGGAAAGTAAACATCGATTTTTTTTTTAAAGGAATGAAATGTTATAGATTATACAAAGCTGAAAATTTCTTCTGAACTTTATCACATTGTACACTTTACAGTTTGCAGTTTAATATTTTTATATAACATGTTAACATATCACTTTATATGATTTTCAATAATTCAAATAAGTTAATCAGATTATTGCGCAGTATTAACTTTATTGATTGGCTGCGATGGTGGGGAAATTTCCTACACCTCCTTCTGGAACTTTTTGCTTTTACTATTGAGTCAAAAACTGAGTCAAAAATGTAAAGTCTGAGCATGGCCAATTTATTTTCAGGGGCTTGTGACGCCATGCATAGCATATCATGCTTTGAAAAATGGCGTTAAACCCCAAACAACAACAATTACACTTAACGGTATTGATCAATAAATAGCAGTTGTGGTCGTGGTGATGGGGTGGGTTATACCTGTAAAAGGTCTACCCTGTATACAAAACTGGTTTACATGTCAACATATAGGACTAAATAAACTCAGCTCTGTTCACAAAATAATAGTGACATAAAGCTGTCACCCAAATGACAGAAAGTTATCCAACCAAACACAAGATTGTAACGCGGTAAAATGACTCAAAGGTATAATGTTTCTTATTATGTGATGCAATTAAGACTCTAAATAGTATTTGTCTATTTCTGCTGTGATCTATTCTTCTGAATCAAATCGTGCAAATCTATGGTCAGAAAACATCCTAGCAGTTAATTACTACAGCCAAATGAATGCAAATCTACAGAAATATCCTCATTTGTGAGCAAAACTCCTACATCCAGCAGTTTCTCCATCCAGTACTACTCTCTTCAGAGAAATATCTAACAGCTCCAATGATGTTAATCTGCTAGATCGAATACTGTATCCGTGGCGAATGTATTTGTGGAATAAATACTTTTCGGCAGAAACGTTCTAAGCAACAAAACATACAAATTTTTCTATGGTGCTTCCACTAACACAGCAGACCTATCCAAATGAAGCACGTAAGAAAACCCTGGAATTTCCTTGGGAATTCAGTTTCGAAACATTATCCTGTTCATGATAAATGGTTTATTGATTAGATGGGCTTCCGCTTGTAATTTAAAACAAAAGGATACTTCTAAATATTGTTTGTAATACAATTTTTCAATAGTTCTGTGACTTTCGTCTGGGATTATTTTTCTCACTTAAAAGGTGCAGAATTCGAGTCAGAATGAAATACCGAAAATGATATTCTTCCTTCTCTTTCTTTTCACTCTAAAGAAAAACTGTGAAAAATAGAACCTCAAATTGCCAATGGTTAAATATTAAATTTGTGAAACACATTAAATAAATTCCATTTTTTTCGCTCTAAAGCTCGCAAAACAATGTACATTATTTAACTCATTTCATAAATTCAGTATTAAATCATTGTCTATTGAAATCCTATAATAATAATAATAATAATAATAATAATAATAATAATAATAATAATAATAAGAAGAAGAAGAAGAAGAAGAAGAAGAAGAAGAAGTTCATTTCATTCTGCAGTTCATTTACAAATACATTACAAATAAAAGGTATAACATTTTAGAGTCATTTGTTCCAGAATGTGTTAAAGAGCGAATAACGAATTTAGGACACTCACATACAATTTTATAGTTATGTCTCTCATTCTCATACACTCTAATGTTATCGACATTACTGTGAATAAACATGGCCGCATGCATCCTCTCATACCGCATTAGAAAATGAAACTTTTTGTAGCAGACGTTCAATCTCATTATTTTATCAATTGAAAAAGATTATAGTTTGCATAGATAAGCATTCAAAATTTATGAGAATGATTTAAATAACAATTAAGTTTTACTTCTGCTGACCATTATCTGAATGACCTTGAGGTAGTGTTCATCTATAAGCAGAGAGAACGATTTAACCTTGGTATATTGACATTATCTTATCATCTTATCAGGTTTTATTTGAACAAATAATACAATCTTATTTTGTAGCTCTTCATTTACAAAGAAAGTCTCTCACCACGATATCAAACTTCGTGAATAGATGTAATCTCAATGTTCGTGGCTAAACCCCTACAAGCAAAGTCTCCAAAAGCATGTACATAAAATCGTTTTAGTAATATACTTATGATTATCTCGAATGCGACGCGGTCACATAATTTTAGAGTTTTTCCTCTAATATAAAGTAAATATTGACGATTCTTTCATGAAATATTCGGAAATATTTCATTCCTGAACTGTATTTTCACTTTAAGACTGTTTAGTGGCAAATCAATGTAGAAATCATTAATCAATAAATTAAACGGGTTGAGTCTTGTGCATTTGTATTTCCTTGGTGTTTTTACTTGTAAAATGAAGGGAAACAAATTGGGGGAGGAGGGGGTGGTGGAGGTAGGCGCAAACTACAGGAGTGACGGTACGAATGATATGGAAGAATCGGAACCAATCTCGAAATCGGTGAAGATAAAATCGAGTATATATATATATATATATATATATATATATATATATATATATATATATATATATATATATATATATAGTTTGGCAGGTCAGGTCTGGTGTATAATGAAAGTAAAATTTTACACAACAAAAATCTTCTTGGGAGAGTTTATCTTAGATGTTACTGAAGCAAAAACAAAACAATGACACTGGTGCTTTTTGATAGAATTTTAGTAACTTTACAGGATTGAGTTTGAAAGACTTATTGCCGAAATCAGCACCCGCCTCTTTGGTGCGACATTAAAAACGTATGTTTCAAACACATGTTGATATAGAAAATGTCTCGGGTCACGTGGTTTTCTCGACGCAAAAACTGTCATCATTGATGTATATATACTGATAAGTATGCTTGATAATAAGCACTCAGAATTGTTTAAAAGTATTTAATTTTTAATAGCATGGTATTTGCATAAATAACTATGAGAACTGAATTAGTACACTGATTCCTATAATACACATTACACTGCCTCCTGTCCAGTATGATTTATATGAGGCTCACTCAGACCTAACGTTAACAAAATAATAATTTGAAGGAAAAATAAAACTGAGTGATACAATTGCATCTGATTATCTCCGTTACCCGTTCTGACTTAGGACCCCATCTATCATGCTGTTAAAGATAGAGAGCATGTAACTTCCAAACACTTGATTCCACACCTGACCCACCATATCTTTGAAAGCACACTGTCATAATCTATAACTTGATTTAATGTTGAAATAATGTTTTATTGACCACGCTATCATTGACTTTTCTCCGTTGAACGAAACTGACGTTAGTTGTTCCGAATCGTACGAATTGCCTCTCGGGAATTAATGAGAGACACGTTATTTACGTTACAGTCCTGCATTAGTATGTCAAAAGTGGTACATGCATAAGTTTCTACTTACCATTCACTCGCATCATTCGAGGGTCGGGTATGGAATAAAGTGTTTGGAAGTTACTTACTTTGTCTCTTATGATGGATAGGGTCCGATGTCAAAACTGGTCATCAGTGTAATCTTCAGGCTATTTATTTATTGTTTCCAACATTAAGCTCGCGTCAGCTACCTGTTTAACGAATCATGCCATATCTCCAGTCTTCGAAGGTATTTACCTGGCGCAATAACTAACTAATTGAGAATTATTTAATTCATTTATGCTTTACACATTTCAAACCATGTTTTGATCCGTCCGCGCAATTTTTTTTAAAAAAAATATGGATACACAAGGTCGTCCACGTCAACGGCGAGTGCGATTGTTACAGAAACGCTATTTTTATTAGGTGGAGCAGACTAACGTACATCTTAAGGCAAATGGTTATGACGCGGATATTAGCGCATATTGAACAATAAGTCGTTTCAAAATTCCTGTGTATACTACGTGTAAGGTACCAACCACAATAACCAGTACAACTAAAGTCAAATGGACTTATTAAAGCGATAATTAGGAGCACGACGTCTTAAAGAAGACATAGTTCCTTCATAAGAATTTATTTAACGTTCGATGTTGAAATTTTTCTAAATTGCTTATGTTTATAATGTTATAAAGATAAGGACAACTCATTTGTTTACTTCAGATCGTGGATCAGGATTTTTGCTAGGCGATGCTGCATCACTGAGCAGATGTCCTGTGACTGTGTTGCGAACACAATTCCTCAAAGTCTACAGGTATCACACCACTTTACATCATATAACCTGGCATTAGTTGCTGTTGCACTTTTACGGTGAGGATGTTGACATTGATTATCATGGTGATGACGATGACGAAGACAAAAACGATAATTATGACGATGATTAAAGGACGATCATGGACAAATATTGCAAGTATTAGTAATGTTGACATTGATGATAGTTATTCAGGTTATGTATTCACTGAAGTAGAATGCACATTTCCTTCCTTAAAGTTGCATGACAACACACACACACACACACACACACACACACACACACACACACCACTGAGTTTTGATTTTGTGTTTCATATAGAACCATGCAAAATATATCATAAGACACTTCTAAGAAACATTTCTCCTTTTGAAAAAGACCTTATAAGATAATGCAGTAAAACTAGTAAAAATGTTAATTTCACTAATTTCACTTATAATATATTTTTGAATAAGTATCTACATTGTAATCAACTCAGGGAAAAATGTTTCGAGTTCGTCATAGATCATGAAACGTACTGGGATAATGCAGACAAGGACTGTCGGGTCCGGGGCGGACACCTGGCAACAATAGGAGATAAGGAAACTCAGGCCTTCATCATGGAGACGCTGCGGTCGATCGGGTTTAACAAGCATGGGCTATGGATTGGGCTAAACGACCGGGAACACGAGCAACGTTGGGTGTGGGCGACAGGTACATAAAATGTCTAATACAATATATACCAACATATTTATTTTTTCTACCTTAGACATAACCTAATTACGTCCAGTTACGGCGTCCCCCCCCCCTCCCCCTCCTAGAAAACAACTTGCAATAAGATGAATTTGATGTGTACTCTTGACTTGCGGCATCCGCCCCTGTTGCCTCCTGAGGCGTGCTCAAGGAAGTATATTATTCTTTTTTTTTAACATAGTGCTAGAATGCAATCTAAATTAAAAGCATGAAAAGAATGCAGACATATAGCGGACGAACTTGCACGTGACACATTTAGGTACTGTTCCACTCTAATGAACCGAAATGTGTTTCATGCCCTATCAACTTGTAGTATGAAATCATCTTTTTATTGACAGACTCCTGACATTTTTCATTTAATTCTCTTTAGTTATCATGTTATTTCAACGCGAAAGTTTTGATTTTTTTTTTAAAAGGAGAAAACCTGGGTAGCTATAGAAACTGGGGTACTCAACAGGGTAATGGCATAACTCATCTGACAGACGACTGTGTGCATTTGCGGTACATTGATGGCGGGCTATGGCATGATTCGCCATGCCATTTGGGAACCTACCATTATACATACATATGCCAGTACCGTAAGTAGATTGCTGGTCTTAATTTTACAGCACTGATAGAAGTAGGATAAAAAAAAGTGACACGCAATATAGTTGAAAAGAAAAAGTTACGTGCAGCTGTAATACCCGAATTTTCAATTGTTAAATGAACACATCAGTCCATTGCGTGTCTCATATTTTTTATTTAAAATTAAAGTAAAACTTATAATTTTTATAATCAGAAAGAATCAATATAGTACAAATTAAGAAACAAGGAAAGCTACAACTTGAGCAACATAACATTTATTGTTTTCTGTTAAACGATTCGCTTGTTTCATTTTCATTACTCATTTTGTGACTTTCCCTCCCCAAAGTATATTAATTTGATACGGCTTAATTAAAGACATTATTATAATGTTTGGTTTCATTTCAAATGTTCTTTATTCGGGTCATTTTTGAATGGATTGTGTTTATGAAGATAGTGCAGAATTAAATAAATGTATCTTAAATTTATTTCAATTAGCAGTAAGTAATGTTTTGAATATAAACAATTTTTTTTACAATATATATATATATATATATATATATATATATATATATATATATATATATATATATATATATATATATATATATATATATGTTATCAAAGAAATGATACTTACAACTACATCAAAAACGAGCGCTCGAACAAGTCCATCAACTACTGCAACCAAATCCACTGCTGCAATAATGACTTCGTCAACAGTAAGCCCAGCGACTGCATCAAAGACGACTTCTAGTCCATCACCTACCTCCCAAACACCGAAAAGGACAGCAACAGCTACTGCCACGTCAACATCATCCTCAACAACTTCGTCGACAACAACCACTACAACCACTACCTTATCAACAAGAATTAGTCCGACAACAATATCCAAGTCGACGGCTATTCCAGTTAGTACAACCACCGCTGCAACAAAAGCAACGACCTCAATAGCTTCTTCATCGTCTATAACTACCTTAATCACCTCTTCTACAACAATTCCAACAGAAACAACAAAATCAACAACCATCGGCCAAATTCTGATTAAAGCTACAACAGAAGAGGTGGATGCAAAGACGATATCCTCTACTTCGACATCTCAACCTGCGACAATAACAACAACATTGCCATTGACTTCGACAACACTATCGGCAACCACATTTTTGACAATGACAACTCTGAACCCACCAATTACATCAACACCAATATCAACAACTGACGAAAGGAAAACTCCAGAGCCATTCAAAAGTGAGTAAAAACAAACTTTAATGAAAGTTGCATGGCCAAAACCAGAAATGTGTACATGCCTACGCCACTATGATGTAATTAATGTGTAAATTTGAAAGTCAAATAAGGACCATATTACATTTTGCCAGAAAACACTACTGGTTAAGTCGTCAGTCTAGATGTTCATTTTGTAAATTCTCATTTCAAATTAAGTGTCTGTTAAAATCTTCCAAATTTATTAAGTGGAAGTTGAAGTGTAAACCTCTAAATCTGACGGGAACATAACTCTGTAAAATATACCAGCCATTGGTAAAATTGGAACCCAACTTAGGGTTTTCCATGTAAAGCCTGCTACTAAAATTTATTTAAATCCATGAGGTCCTTTAAAAGTTACTGAGGAGAAACTAGATTGATTGAACGGCCATGTTCGAAGTCAAACAGGAGCCATAATACTGATAAATATTGGCCGAAAACGATTTTAAAAAATACCTTAATTTTGGTATTTTTAATTGCTAACCTACTACCAAATTTAATTGGAATATATTATGACCTTTAAATGGCCTTGAGCAGAAACGAAATGGAAGACAAAATGCTAAATTAAACAGTAGCCATAACTGCTGTCTATTTTGCCAGAGGACAATTAACACCTTAGTCCTTACCTTAGAAGGTGAGGGACGTGGAGATTGGCAACATCATACGGGTCCTTCTTTAATATCGCGGGGGAGCAGAGTTGCAGCAAAGGTACAGAAATGTCATGATCACCGTATGCGTTAACGTAAAATTCCATTTTTTGTATTTTCTATTGATTTATAAACAACAAAAATACATGTAATTGGTTTTCGTAGCACAATGGATGTGTATATCACAAAGTTGAAAAACAGTCCTCATCTTACGCAAGCGTTTACTTATAGCTGAGAAAAGTAAAACATATTTTATATTCTAAACAGTTATAAAACAAATGTAGTTTGATGGTCCATAATGTGACGGTATGGAAAATCAAATGTATTTCAAGGGCTATAATGGTATTACAATTAAAAGAAACAATGTATTTTCGTGGCCCACATTGTCAAACAAAGAGAAAATGTATGCAACAGAGGTCGTAAATGACATGCATATTGATCTAGATAAAACGTGCAATATTGCTTGAACAGAAATGATTCTTTCTTTATTCAAAATGGTAAGAATAAAAAGTTATATTTAGATTTTAAAAAGGAAGAGTGTTAAAGGTGTAGTGTTGCAGGTAACGTTAGATCCCTTAACATTTAAAAGTGAAATTTCCTTGCTGCTTCAATCCTGAAAAATATTGTTACTTCATTTCTTCCATTTTCAGCCATCCCACCATGTCAATCGCTAATCTGTGGATTGGATTGTGGTATTCTCGGCTTCGTATACACCAATGACGGTTGTCCCATATGCGCATGCGCTTCATAACGAAATAAGCGTACAGCTCTCGAATATTCACTACCATACAGTTTTCTTGATGTAAATTGTCGATAATTTGAGAAGCATCATTATCATCATCATTAAACAGTATCACGCTAAGATTATTCATTTGGACTTTTGACGTCACAGACAAATGTGCGCCCGATGTTTGAAAATTACCAATAGTCGAGTGCATACTAAAATGCTGGCGTCTTATTACCTGAAAGATTCCACATTGCTTCGAATCAATCAATCAGTCAGTTAGTCAGTCAATCAATCAATTAATCAATATATCGATCATTCAATCATGATTTTATTATTTCGCCCTTCTACTAACAGCCATTGTAGACTTGTCGGGAACTGGGGGTTTTAATGATTGGGTGTCCCGCTTAATTTAGTTTTTGTTATCTAGAGATTGACCGCACTCGATGTTAATGCCCGGTTCGAGTAAATATAAATATAAGTGGTGAAACTTATAGTTGTAATATATAGAGGTCTGAACATATATATGTATATGTATATATATATATATATATATATATATATATATATATATATATATATATATATATATATATATATATATATATATATATATACATATATATATATACATATATATATATATACATATATATATATATACATATATATACATACATATATATATACATATATATATATACATACATACATATATATATATATATATATATATATATATATATATATATATATATATATATATATATATATATAACAACCAACAAGAGCCCCCGTACAGGTAAACAATTTAATCAATTACATAAAACAACTATGCGAAGTCATTACATTAGGAATATACTCTGCTGTTAGAAAACAAAAGTTTCTCGAATTACAAAGGTAAGCACAAATGGATTTAAATAAAAGAGCTGATCTGTTTATTGATAGATTTAGTTAATAATATGACCGAGTGAACAATCGAATTCAACGCCCTGTACGATTGCATAACCTGTTTCTTCGGTTCGCTCTACTTCCACTGTAGCTGTTCAGACCCCTGAATCTCAGGATGTTACTTTCAACAAACCGTCTCAGGATACTCTCAGAATACCTCTCAGAATTAATACGTCGCAGGATTACGGCACTGGATTGTACGTCTCATATTTTCTCGTATTGTACGTATTTTCTCCCTTTTAAAAAAATATAAATAGAGACAACCTAAATTTCCTATTATTTGTGTTACAGGGGATTTTGCATCAATCCTGCTCGTAATCAGATCTTCTTATCAGTGCTAAACAGATGCTAAGGCTATCAATCGACTCCTCATGTCCTATAATGACCCTAGTTCGTCAAATGGCTAATTCGTCACTCATTAACATCACATATTAACACACACCACCCTAAGCCTAGCGGTTCTTCACCAGCCTCAAGTTACACAGCGAATAAATGAGATTCATTGCGGAAGTTACTGCGTCATTTTACACTCACTCTTAATCATACGTGAAATCCTCTTAATTCGGTGAAGTCACACGGATTCTCGTAAACATATTAAGTAATGTAATTCATTTAATTCTTAGAACCTAATTGTTATGCAAACACGACAGCAAGTTAAAACAATTCGTCAAACTTATCTAAAGATTAATGTAAGATTTCATATGCATGAACTCAACAGTTATACTTCGTAAAGCACATTATTATACGATTGTATTAGAAACAATTCATGCAAATACAAATAAATTCAGTAAAGCATTATATATGGCATCAACAAATTAAATGGAATTGTCAAACTACCTTTGATTTCAAAGTCCCTCCAAATTAATTTAATCAGACAGTCCTTCAGTCAGTCAGTCAGTACATCCATCCATCCATCCATCAATCAGTCATGATTTTATTATTTTACCCTTCTCTTAACAGACATTGTAGACGAAATATGTTGGGATTGATATCCAAAGTAATTTGTAATTTACAGAAACGGAAATTTTGCAACTTCTTGGAAATTGTCTCACATTATATTGACATTGTATTACTATTGACTATAATTTTTTTCTTATGATTGACTTAAGTACGAAACTCTTCATACAGAAACTATGTATAAATCATATTTTTATATTGCAATCTTTCTATGGCATAGATTCATAGTCAACACGTTTTCTTCAATATTGTATTATAGAAGAAGTCAAGCAGGCCATGTATCCGTATTTACTCATCGTCAGTGAAATACAAATTATTGTTTTAAAATTTAATACTAGTTGTGTTTAACTCTAGATTATTAAATCATGATAATTGAATGCTCTGCTCTCGTCAAAAACAAGTCCAGGCAGAAATGTTAGTCGCTATGGAGCTTGACAGTGGAGAACAGGAACTGTATTGGGTCAAGAAGAACTCGTCGGAATCGAATCGTCACAATACAGGGTGGTACAAATTTGTTGATCAACATTCGTAGCTTTTATTGTGACATAACAGGGTTGAACACTTACTTTCACAGCGTCCTGAAACGCCCTTAATCCTATAACGATGACGCCATCAGTTGTCTCCCCCAATTATTCAGATTCTATCTTTATGTTCTGGAAAATATACCTGTTGTATGAATTCAAGATCTCGCCTTAATTATGAAAGGATTTGGAAGCGAATTCGTTTATACTAAGGTGTAATTTTCCATTATCTTGAGATAAATGGAAGAAGAAAAAATCTCGAATTTATTTTTGTTTCTTCTGAAAATGCTATTGCGACATAGCTCAAGGAAGATGAGTATGAAATTTTTTTTCTTAAAACAAAGCCTTTATTCCACCTTAAAGTTCGGTCTGTATAATGTTTTTGCTGTTGTGATCAGTTATAATTTGTGAGGAATCTTTTTTTTCCTAAGTTAAATTATTCGCTGGAATAACATATTACAGATTGATAGTTTTGGATAAAATCTTTTTTTTTTTTTTTGGGGGGGGGGGTATTTTTTAAATTGATTTAAAGATATTCTGGATTATAGCAATACGATACATCAAGACTATTGGCACATCAGCTTTTTACCAGCTTATGGTACATCAACACATTCAGTATTATAATCAATTTGGAACACTAGACGGTTAAACTTGTGTTAGAAAGTATAGGGATTTGGGATTTAAGTAACAATACCGCAAGGTCCTCTTACGATTTTACTTTTAACTTGTAGAAATAAATGTACATGTATGTGTTGATTTTAATAAACTTGTTCAGCTCGCGTCTTTCTGGTACTTATCTTATTACCATTGAGTCTTAGCACATTAACCATGAACCCCTAGAGATTTTTGTCATTTTCGCATGAAATACGAGTAGGAAAAAACATTTTCAGGGCAACGTCTGAATACATAAAAAAAAACTTGCTTCCAATATAGTTTCCTTTAGTCTGATGCCTGTTTGTGTTAGGAATCTTATTTGCCATTGATGTTTTCGGTCGTTCATGTACATATGGGTAAATGTTGAAAATCGTGTCTCAAACTATACCTGCTTCCCTTTGTATTTTGTAATGCGAGTAGATAACAGATGTTTTGCTATCATTGGACAGCTACATCTGTCTACATTTCTGTAATACCACCCACTTTGGTGGAACTTATGAGCATTTTATGCTACAGAGTTCGGAAGTAGAGTACTACCTCCTTGCGCATAAACGTGACACCATGGGTTAATTACTCAACACAATTACATACAACACAAAATGAATTACTAGATCTCCGAGTTATTTTATATGACCAAGAATCAGTCACCCTGTGTAATATGTGTCTATAGACTGAAAACAATATTGGTGATTAGTCGCACGCTGTACCACATCTTTGTATAGGAGACTGATACAATTTTCAAGATCCTAGCAGGACAGTTATATATATATATATATATATATATATATATATATATATATATATATATATATATATATATATATATATATATATATATATATATATATATATATATATATATATATATATATACATACATATATATATATATATATATATATATATATATATATATATATATATATATATATATATATATATATATATATATATACATACATACATACATACATACATACATACATACATACATACATACATACATACATACATACTGAAAACTAAACAAAACCAAAATCTTCATTAGTATTACATTTCGTTTTATTTCTTTTTCATAGAAGAATCTTTACTGTACATTTGCAAATCAGTCTTTCGCAAACATGTTTTAGTTCTTCAAATTACACCGTGTAATTGAAAAATGAATACTTTACTAAATAATCTAAACTTTAGATGTATGCTTCAAAATATGAACTGTTCTTAATTATACATGTCCTTACAGTAATCTGCCTTATTGTTCATCACTTCTAACAACTATTGGCATCGTAATACCGATACACATCCCATCTCCAAAGGTCATTATGGCTGTTGCTTCCAGGCAAGAAATTCAATTTTGACAGCGCCGGAATGGGAAGATATGAACTGTACTAACACGAATTTCTCCAGGTGTGTCGACGTGACAGGTTTAAAAGTGTCACCACAGTAATTGATTACAATATACCGCTAATCATTTCATCTTCACTCCACCTCTATCGTTCACTACTTATTCCCAAACTATAAACATTTGTCACCTGAGTGAAATCTTTACAAAATTAAGAACATTAGTGCGGTGTCATTGTGTAATGCAATGTCTGCATGGTTTTAAGTTGTTCATGAAAAACAGCTTTAAACTTAAAGATGTCAATTGTACAACCGAAATATCTATCATGTCATGGAATGAATCAATTTAGTTAAGTGTGTCAATGGGTTATTATTTATGAACAAAGTCTATTATGGCATTTCCACCCGAGAATAACTTACTAAAACTCACACATTTTAAAACAGCGCTAAATGAAATAATACTACTTATTGATTGAATTATTTAATATGAGAAGCTTGTCTAAATATAAAATATGAACCTTTAGAGAGAGAGAGAGAGAGAGAGAGAGAGAGAGAGAGAGAGAGAGAGAGAGAGAGAGAGAGAGAATGAGAGAGGGAGGGAGAGAGAAGTGTTGAAAAGTATTAAGACTAACAATTTACAGATCTATTCATTATACACACCTGTAATAAAATATGTCAAAGCGAGCAAATTGAAAAAGATATAGCGAATTTGAGGAATGCAGCAAAATCTTTCAGCTAAATAATGATATCGTCATTATATATTTTGTAGGAATATATCATTCAAATAATGGTTCAATTAAATTCTGAAAATATTAGTATTTGCTTCATACACATTTGACCATCGGACAGTTTATTTTCTTTAACATCAATATTACTATATAAGCTAACAGGAACATGTCCTGCATCAACGCGGTTCTTCAATCAAATAAATACCTGATTAAAAGATAAGGCCATGCTGCTTTTTCACCAAGGCAGTTGTATAATTGCTCACATTTTACAAAGTAAAAATATATTACGTCATGCTCAAGGACGTAATTTATATTTTTCTGGTGGGAGGGGGGCAAAACTTGATTGAGCAGGGGGAAACTTTGGGGGGAGGGGGGCACGCATATAGGCTACAGCAATTTTACAGCCCATGCAAATGCACTCCACCCACCAATTACGTCCTTGGTCAGGCTCACTTTTTAAAGTGATTAATTCAGTGAGAGCGGTTGAAACTGTTCCGGCAAAATAGCAATATATATATATATATATATATATATATATATATATATATATATATATATATATATATATATATATATATATATATATGCAACAAGAAAAGGAGTTGAATAATCCATAGCGCTGTCTTTGCGAGCTGTTTGCCTACATGTTAGAAATAGCAGGTCTGATCTTTGATCTCTAGCCGTGGTGATCTCTCTCTCTCTCTCTCTCTCTCTCTCTCTCTCTCTCTCTCTCTCTCTCTCTCTCTCTCTCAAGTTTTTTCTGGTGATTTATCAAAAAACAGCTAGCTTACCGGTTCATAAAAATATTAGACTTCAACAATCAGTCATCAGATTGTAGCCATAAAGATTTTTTTATTCAGAGAAAATGGGTTTCGCTTGTCAAAGAAAGAACAACAGAAACAATAAACAAGGCGACAACTAAACTTTTATTAAAAGAAAGAGAAAAAGTAATTTAGATGAATAAAATTGCGATAAATACAAATTAGTCTTCACACATAAAATGCTTTTTTTAAGAGTGATATATATGATTAAAAGAACCAAAGATTTTGATCATGATGAAAAGATATTTTAAAAAATCACACACACACACACACACACACACACACACACACACACACACACACACACACACATATATATATATATATATATATATATATATATATATATATATATATATATATATATATATATATATATATATATATATATATATATATATATATATATAGAGAGAGAGAGAGAGAGAGAGAGAGAGAGAGAGAGAGAGAGATACAAGAACAGATCCTACGATTTGTTAATTTGTTAATTGTCTGATAAGGAAAATTATATGTATGACATATATAACTTTAGTTTGCTATATATGGTACGGTTATCTAGTATAAAGGAAATTACCCTCTGTTATAACAATATATTTGTGTGACATTTTAAGTCTTATTTGCTCCTCCGACTTACTATAGAAAATAATTTAACAATTTAATTACAACGCATGATCACGAGTTTAAAATTTAGTCTTATTTCTTGTTGTAAATTTGAGTATTCATCGCTTTGTCTGTTTGATAGTATCAGTTTAATGCAGTCATTTTTATTCACCTGTAAACCACTTTGTTAACACCTCAACAAGGAGTTAACCTTTATGACACGTGTTTGACATTTTAAAGACAGGATATATGTCACGTGTGATATAGGATAACAGTAGTTAACAAAAATTCCGACATATGTCTACAATAGATTTCAGTCCAAAAGGGCTTTAAATACGTAGTCTTACGATAATTATTAACTGATACTCAGGCTCGTAATATCTCTCTGCTTGCGCGTGCCGGTTAATTTTGTCGCTTTAAACCTTCAGTTACATTCCTCAACAGGAAACACTGTTATCAACAGGTGATTACTGCTGCATAACCAATCGCAGCAGTCCATTCTTCGGGGATGCCGGTTTTGGTAATTGTGTTATGAAATCTGATTGGAAGTAGTTCGAACTTTTAATACCTCCATAGCCATATATAAAACAGCCTTTTGTAAAGACTTCACATACTGTTCAGCTGGAAATCAACATTTTTTGTGTGGATTAATATCTCTAGTTTCAAGAAAAGAAGGACTATTCTTGTATTTAAATATTATTACGCATCATGCAGGATTTTTCAAGCTTATCGACGACGGCTGCATGTGTTCTAAGAAAGGTTTTATGTATAAAAACTTAAATTCGTAACATTTTGTCCACAGCTAAAGCACAGTTCATGTAGATATTATAATTATGTATACATATTTTTACGTTATTTCATTTTTTTAAAATATTACTCATTATTATCAGAAAGTATTATTTGGAATATATTCAGTCTACGTAATTATAAATAAGATGCCATTTATTAGTAGCATTTATATTTAAAAAGTTATTTCCATTATTTATTTAGTTATATTTGTAGTTATATAATTATTTTATTTATTTATTTATTTTTAAGATTAAAAAGCCCATAATAGAAAAGAAGAGAAGAGATAGAATAAACCATTCTCTGGAGGAATTGAAAGGCATTTTACTGGAAAATGTCAGAAAGTCGGTAAGCATTGCATTTTGAAGTCTGTTTGACAATAGTATTTCCTGAATATAACATTTTTTTAAAAACTATCCCTTAAGAATTTTGTGCAATTACAAATAAAGCAGACCTACATTTTCTGGGTTCATCAACTTTGGTAAGAATTTGACCATCATAGCCATGTAAATGTGCAATGTATATAAAATATCACGGTTTATGCTTATTTAAAAACTGCATGTTTGCAGATGCACAAATAATCTATGATTTTATCGGTATATTAATTCTCCTTGTTATTGGTGAATTGATTATACTTATTCATCGGTAAATTCATTCTTCTTGTTATTGTTGAATTGAGTATAATTGTTGTCGGTAAATCGGTACTGCGTGTTGCCGTAATCTTTGTGGACAAATATTCGAACTGTAAAGACCATCTATTATTGGAACATTACATTTCTTATAATGTATGAATTATTTATGCCTAATTCTTTGAAATCAATTCAGTCGAGTTTTCATTAAAGTGATAATCTGTGAACATGCTTAATCTTGGTAGAGCAGATAACTCGTAATATTGAGGGATTTATTTAAATTGTATATTTTGCCTCGACAACGTAGTATGTACCTCGTATTATTAAATCTTGTTTATTGTTATCACAGCAGGACACGCCGATTTCAAGATTAGACAAAGCAGATATTTTGGAAATGACTGTCAAGTACATACATCAGTTACAAAAACAGGTCAATACATCGACAGCGGCGTGTGATGACACAATAGCAAAGGAATACAAATCTGGATATGAGGAGTGTACACGGGAAACTATTCATTATTTGAATTCTGCGAACGGAATAAGACAAGACATGAATTCTCCTCTGGGAATTCATTTATCAAGCTGCGTTAAAGTTAATTGTGAGCTATCTACATTTAATTATCCCGGAAAAAATTCGGTGCTTCGTGCGCCTCTCGCTGTTTCTAGCAATTTTTCTTACATCTCACCCCTTAATGTCAACATTCCATCGTCCATAAAGTTTCCATCCACAACGGCCAGGAGACTGAATTATGATAGAGCCTTGCTAAAGCCGGTGCCCATTCATCCAATATTGAAGATAGAATCACCCTATTCTCCTTACTAACCACTGACCGGAAGTACATCCATCCTTTGTTCTACCCCAATGGATGATCCGCTCTCAGATCAATCGTCGGGCTACAGTTCGTGCCATAACCAATCTTTTCAAGGAGCTGATTCGTCAATGGACAAAGATTCAATGGACAACTTTGTGAATAACAATTCCTTAACTTTTGACAATGTATGGCGACCATGGTGATATATATATATATATATATATATATATATATATATATATATATATATATATATATATATATATATATATATATATACTGTATATAATATACAAAGGTGTTCTCTGCAATTTTTGAATTTTTGTTTAATTTTGTGTGACGTGCCGAATGTGCTATAAAACTTTTGAAACCCGTCACAACGACCTGTGATACATTTTTTGATATGATTCATAATAAAATTTTAATGTGAAATTATCTCGTTGTCTTTTTAAATCAAAATAAATCTGTACAAACATAAAGCTCTGTTCTTATTTTCTTTTATTTAGTTCTTTATATATCACGACAAATGAGGTGCTTGGGCTATTTTTTTTTACTGGCAATGTAACTATGTGTTAATATCGGTCATAACTGACGATAAACTTACTGATCAAAATTAAGACTAATAGAATCGGACATTTACATTTCGATTTTTCCATGCTAAAAAACTATGTAAAGATTAGACATGCATTCGGTTACTCACTCTATCCAGATGTCCTTGTCTGCCCTTGTAAAAATCAATTGTTTTTAAAATCAATTTATTACATGTTGAATCTCATTTAATTATGTATGGCTTTAACAAATTTCATCACATTATAAGTATCTTTATCCAGACACGGGCATATTCAGCGGGTTGGAAAATGGTGGTATGGGGGGGGATCCTTTGTTTCTCATAAAACAAATTATATTGTGTAAATGAGACAATTGATCTTAGGCAACAATGTATAGAACTTAACATTAACGATTTTCTAAAAATATTTTTCATATATATATATATATATATATATATATATATATATATATATATATATGGGTTAGCGGGATTATCAATAATAAAAAAAACTATAATTTCATCTTAATCGAAGTCGAAATATAAAAGGAGATTCCTCTATTTATCATGAAACATTTATAGGTTTAACATAAAACACTAATACGCTTATCATTAAACATTAAAACGCTTTCAACAACAATTATACACTTATCATTAAATATCCATACGCTGAAAAACATTCATACGTATAAAATTAAACATCAATACGGTTATTAAAATTCATATGTTTATCATTAAAAAATTATAAGCTTATTATTAAACATTCCTACAATCATCATTAAACATTTATACGTATATGTAAACATTCATACACTTATCGTTAAGCATTCACACGTTATCATTAAACATTCATACATTTATCATATTATTAAACATGAACACACTTATTGTTAAACATTACTATCATATTATTAAACATTTATACGCTTATTACTAAACATTACTATCATATTATTAAACATGAACACACTTATTGTTAAACATTACTATCATATTATTAAACAGCCATACTCTTATTGTTAAACATTACTATCATATTATTAAACATTCATACGCTTATTGTTAAACATTACTATCATATTATTAAACATTTATACGCTTATTGTTAAACATTACTATCATATTATTAAACATTCATACGCTTATTATTAAATATTACTATCATATTATTAAACATTTATACGCTCATTACTAAACATTACTATCATATTATTAAACATGAACACGCTTATTGTTAAACATTACTATCATATTATTAAACATTCATACGCTTAATTTTAAACATTAAAATAATATTATTAAACATGAATACACTTATCGTTAAATATTCGACACTTATCATTAACTATTCATCCGCTTATCTTTGAACATTCATACACTAATCATTAAACAGTCATACATTTATCATAAAATATTCATACACGTGTCACTAAACATTTATATGCTTATAATTAAACATTCATACGCTTATTAGAAAAGGTTACTACACATATCATTAAACATTTAAACGCTCATTGTAATACATTCATACCATCATCATTAAACAGTCATACACGTATCGTTAAATATTCATACACTCATCATGAAATATTCAGACGTTTAACATTAAACATTTATATCACTAAGCAATCATAATTATTCATATATCATTCTCCAGTCAAACACTCATAATTAAATATTCGTTTATTTATCGTTGCACATTCCAACACTCGTAACTAAATATTCACACGCGTATCATTAAACAGACATAGACTCATCTTTAAACATTCATACGCTTATCATAAAACGTTCATACATTTATCATTAACTTTTCTCAAACTTATCTTTAAACAATCGTACACTCATAATTAAACATTCATAAACTTATCGTTAACTATTCACACATTTATCGATAAACATTCATTCGCTAATCGTTAAACATTCATACAAGCATCATTAAACATGCATACATTTAAAATGAAACAGTCATGTACTGAAAATTAAACCTTCACACGCTTATCAATTAAGATGAACACGAATATCATTAAACATTTAGACTCTCATCATTAAACATTCATACACTTATCACTGAAAATTCAAACGCTCATCGCTAAACATGTAGAGGCTTATAACTAAACATTCATACGCTTGTTAGTAAACATTCACACACTTATCATTAATTGTTCTTAAGTTCATTGTCAGTGATTCATTCACTCATCTTTAAACATTTATAAACTTTTCGATAAGTATTAATATACTTATCTTCAAAATATACACATATGAGTAAACATTCATTCACATGCCATTAAAATATTCATACGCTTACCATTAAACATTCATATGCTTACCATTGAACATTCATACGCTAATCATTAAACATTCATACGCTAACCATTAAACATTCATATGCTTGCCATGAACAGTTATACGATTGTCATTAAACATTCATACGCTTGCTATTAAACATTCATACGCTTACCATTAAACATTCATACGCTTGCCATTAAACATTTATACGCTTATCATTATACATTAATACGCTTACCATTAAACATTCATACGCTTGCCATTAAACATTCATACGCTTACCATTAAACATTCATACGCTTATCATTATACATTAATACGCTTACCATTAAACATTCATACGCTTGCCATTAAACATCACTACACCTGCCATTAAACATTCATACGCTTGCCATTAAACATTCATACGCTTGCCATCAAACATTAATACGCTTAATTACATATTTATACACTTGCAATCAAATATTCATAGGTTTCCCATTAAACATTCATACGCTTGTCATTGAACATTCATACGCTTACCATTAAACATTCATATGCTAACCATTAATCATTCATACGCTTACCATTAAAATTACTTTGCTTACCATTAAACATTCATACGCTTGTCATTGAACATTCATACGCTTACCATTAAACATTCATATGCTAACCATTAATCATTCATACGCTTACCATTAAAATTACTTCGCTTACCATTAAACATTCATACGCTTATCATTAAACATTAATACGCTTGCCATGAACAGTCATACGATTGCCATTAAACATACATACGCTTACGATTAAACATTTATACGCTTGCTATTAATCATTCAAATGCTTCTCATTAAGCATTCATACACTTATCATTTAACATTCTCAGTCTGATAAACATTCATATGCTTATCATTAAACATTAATACGCTTACCATGAACAGTTCATACGCTTACCATTAAACATTCATATGCTTACCTTGAAACATTATTACACTTATCATTAAACACTCAGTCTGATTATCGTTATTCATTGAAACACTTGTCAGTAAATATTCTTACTCTTATCATTAAACATTAATTCACTCCTCATTAAACATACATTTCTCGTTAAATATTCATATACTTATCATTAAACAATCATACACATATCATTCAATATTCACACACTTAATATTAAAAATTCACACGCTTATAAGTAAACACTTATACTTTTAGCATGCATAACTGTATAGATACAAACTCATACACTAATCAATAAACATTCATACGCCTATCAATTGACATTTATATACTTATCGTTATACATTCATACCCTTATCATTAAAAAATCATAATCTTATAATTAAACATTCATATGCTTGTTAATAAACGTTCGCACATTTATTAAATAATTCATATCCTTGTTAATAAACGTTGGTACATTTATTCAATATTCATATGCATGTTAATAAAAGTTCGTTCGCTTATTAAATATTCATACGCCCATCATTGAACGCACATGCATTTATACATCCATACACTTTTTAAACATGCATTCACTTATCGTTAAACATTAAAACGCTTATTTTTAAACATTCGTACACTCACCATTTTATATTCATACACGTATTATTATAGATTTATAATTATCATTAAACCTTCACATTTGTGATAAACATCGATAACATTTATACACATATCATCAAATAGTCATACACTTATCAGTAAGCATTCACACTCTTATAATTAAACGTTCACATTATTTTCATTCAATCATTAAACATTCATACGTTTATCCTACGTTTAAAAAATCCAATTCACTAAATTGAAAATAACCGACTGATCAACGCTATTTTATGGTCTGGAGTGAAATAGAGGGATGAAATCTTAAAATGTAAAGGAGACAAATAGATGGTGAATAATGACAGGAAGAAGCCCACCTCTGTTTTCATTAAGCTGGACACACAGTGTTATTTATTCAGTTATAATTAGTAGAAACAGGTTTTAGCTTTATACATTTTTTAATTTGAAGAGATGATTTGATGACAGATTATTAGCATTAGTTTTATCTATGGAAATAATAAAGAGAGAATATGATCACAATACAAGTTAATTCCACACATTTGTGTGCGTGTGTGTGTGTGTGTGCGTGTGTGAGAGAGAGAGAGAGAGAGAGAGAGAGAGAGAGAGAGAGAGAGAGAGAGAGAGAGAGAGAGAATTATGAAGAATTTTAAATAATTTTTAAAAGGAACTATAATACATAATGGTAAAAATGGGTTGTTCTAAAACTTTCTAAGCTGTTTGAATTAATATGATTCCATCTTTATCAGCTTCTAAACAAATGCATTAAAACATTAGCCATTATAAATGCTTTTAAATATTACATTTAAAGAACGTGTGCTTTTCACGTTTTTGTTAGAGCAACTTACTTTTAATGTTCTATCGACTGAGGTATTGTTGGTTGTTGAATCATGACATATCCATAAGACATGTATGTATGTATATAATATGTGTAAATATGTATATATATATGTATATATGAATGTATGCATGTATGTGCATGTATATATGTATATATGTATGCTTATATGTATATGTCTATGTATTTATATATATGTGTATATTTATGTGTATGTATGTATGTATGTATGTATGTATGTATGTATGTATGTATGTATGTATGTATGTATGTATGTATGTATGTATGGGGGCCCCGAGTGGCTGAGTGGTTTAAAGCGCTCTCCGTTACAGATCACTGCTATCTCACCTCTGTCTGCGTGGGTTCGAGTGTCGGATTCAGGCAAAGTGGATATGTGAGAAAGCTTGCCAGTAGCTTCTCGTGGGTCGGTGGTTATTTCCGGGTGTTTTCCCTGATTCTTCCTCCACCATTTTTACTGGCCGCCATGTATGAGCTGAAAAACTGGCGTTAAACCTTAATACAACAACAACAACAATATATGTATGTATGTATGTATGTATGTATGTATGTATGTATGTATGTATGTATGTATGTATGTATGTATGTATGTATGTATGTATGTATGTATGTATGTATGTATGTATGTATGTATGTATGTATGTAGGTATGTATGTGTGTGTGTGTGTGTGTGTGTGTGTGTGTGTGTGTGTGTGTGTGTAGATATGTTTGTATATGTGTATATGTATATGTGTGTATGTATATATGCGTAGATGTATGTATATATCTATAAATGTATGTATATAATACTAAACTCACTTGTTTACTAAATTGTAACATTTATCAAGCTTTAGCCTTTAAAATATATACAATAAAAAATAGTTTATATAATTTTGGCACTGCAGAACAGGGATTTGTTTCATAATTAGTCCAGGGTTGAAGGACAATTACACATTGAAACGTGTAAAATACGGTCATCGCCAATTTCTACATAAAAGACACGGTAATCACCATTTTCTACATAAAAGACACGGTAATCACCATTTTCTACATAAAAGACACGGTCATCACCATTTTCTACATAAAAGACACGGTCGAGGTCTAGCCTAATTCCTCCAGTACAAATAATGTGCCATGCTCAATAGTTCTGCGAGAGTAAATGTAACCGAATTTCCATAAATGGTACATTTTTTTCTAAATAAAATTATGAAAAATCGAATGAATCTTTCAAATAAATTTCTCATATTTGCTTTATATTTTATATCCTCAAATGTCCTATTTTCCCCAATTGATTTGTTTTTTTCTTTTTAATTTGGTTTCGGATGAGTCCAGTGAATACAAAGACTTTGAGACAATATTCGAAATAACTTAATTAGTCCCTGTAATATGTCAATGTTATGATTATCTTTATTCATCTTTATTCTATTCAATATGTAATGTTAACAGTTTTTTAAAAAGTCTTTTTAATCTGTCATTGTTGTAACACGGTAATTAGTCAGATTCCTTTTTCATTACTATCTCCGATTATATACTTACCGCCACACTGTAGATGCTCGTTGGATGCAAATTCATGCTTGGTTAGTTTTTATTTATGGAGTCTGATTTATCACACTCTACATTGATAACATTACATTATTGTTATCAGACTCAAATTTTGTTTATTTCCTACATTTTCGTGACATCCTTGCAGTAATTTATTTCTTCATTTGTTTAATGACTTAATTCAGAAATGAAAATTTCCACAATTTCATCTGAATTATTTGGTTCTACTCCACGGAATAAAACGTTGGCATAATCAGATCTATCGTTTTAACATACTATACTCTTGCATATTTCATCAAGTAATCACTTTTTATATATTTTTATATACACTCCTACTTTTTTTTAATCCTTGTATTGTTACGTCTATTGGATTTAAATTATTTATTTTTTTAATTGTTAAATTCAAATGTGTCATTTAGGGTTTAATATTCATTAATTGGGAGATTTTTCTGGTAAATTCAGGCTGACCTACACTCTAACTGTAAACAAGTTTTGACCTTGGCTTGTTGATCTAATTCCTGACCTTGCTTTAGACATTGTCAACAAGCTTCTAAAACTATTGGTTAATTTCAAGGACATCAATTTATTTTTAGTTCTTCGGGGTAGGAAATATCTAGATCATTCCACTTGGTGAAGGTAGACTCTTCCTCTGTGACCTTCCATGAACCTCTATCAATTTCTAGAAAATCACGTGATCACTTGTTTACTTGAGAAAAACAGTTATATAGACTGTTGTTTGGGAAAGTTCAGTTTAGTAGATGTTGGGCTTTATTATTATTAACTTGTGTTTTCTGTTTGAGTGTTAATTATCTTGTTCTGGACTTTGTGTCAATTCGTTGGAAAAGAAGAATTATTCTATTTATTTGGAAAAAGGACATGTGTTTCATGATTTCATCTGGATGATATTAAAACAAGAACTGCATCACGTGACAATGTCAGCCATTTTGGATTACATCGTCAAGATTCGAACCTGGAACTATTAGAACATTTATTTATCAGGACTTGCAATTCCATTAGTGGATTATTTTGTGAATTCTATATTTGTTGGATTTGATTCTCTAAAACCGCAAGTTTATCTATTTTATGAAAATAATTGTCCTTAATAAAAATCATTGTTAAAGTTTTACAAGCTTGTTAGTTTTCATTCTTTCTGTGTTGCTGCTTATTCGAGCCTAAGAACGTAACATAGAAATTGGGATCTCGTCTTGGGATTTAAATAAATTTGAATTTAAATTTGAATTTCCCCTAGTTTTTGAAAATTTTAAATCATTATTGAGACTGACACGCTTGTATCAAAATGACATCTAAGGTAGAAATATTTCTTTCTAATCCTACCCAGGAGCAATTAGATCTTTTCAAAAAAGATGAGTTGGTTCAACTTGCCAAAAAAATACGATCTTTCCGAAGTGAAGGCTTCTTTAACGAAACAAGATATCAACAAGATTTTGGTCCAGTATTTGGTAGAACAGGATCTTTTGGAACAAAGTGCTTTGATTCCAGTCAGTAAGTCTGCATCAGACTCTGACATTAAACTAAAGGAATTAGAATTAAAATTCCAGATGGAATTAGAGTTAAGGAAGCTGGAGTTTCAGGAAAGGGAGAAAGAGAAGCAAATTGAATTACAAAAAGAGCAGATGCTGATTGATAGAGAAAAAGAGAGAGAGAGAGAGAAAGGAAAGGGAGAAAGAAAGACAATTACAATTTGAAAAAGAGGAGAAAGAAAGACAATTACAATCTGAATTAGAGTTTAAGAAACTGGAATTTCAGGAAAGGGAGAAAGAAAGACAATTACAATTTGAAAAAGAGGAGAGAGAGAGAGAGAGAGACAGGAAAGGTTACAAGAAAAACAAATTGAACGAGAGAGAGAGAAGGAAGAAAGGGAATATCAGTGTAAAATGAAAGAATTAGAGCTGGCAAGTGAGAATCACCATCATACTTCAAATCAAAATTTTGATTTAGCAATGAATATTAGATTAGTGCCCCCTTTCAAAGAAAAAGAAGTAGACAAATATTTTATTCTTTTTGAAAAAGTTGCAGAAAATTTAAAGTGGCCAAGAGAGAATTGGACTCAGTTACTACAATGTGTACTTACTGGTAAGGCTAGCGAGATTTACACTTCACTGTCTGTTCATCAAAGTAGTGACTATGATGTAGTTAAAGAATGCATTTTAAGAGGTTATGAGTTAGTTCCTGAAGCTTATAGGCAAAAATTTAGAAATTACAGAAAAGAAGCTGGACAAACTCATGTCGAATTTGCTAGACAAAAAGAGCAGTTGTTTGATAGATGGTGTTTAGCCAAGAAAGTCGAGCAAGATTATCAAAATCTCAAGCAAATTATATTAATTGAAGAGTTCAAAAACTGTGTCCATAATGATGTTAAAACTTATCTTGATGAGCATCAGATTGAAACCTTGGAAAATGCTGCTCGAGCTGCTGACGAATATTCTTTGACACATAACGTTCCTTTTGTTAACAAGACTTCTACTCAACAATTTTCTAGCAGAAAAGAATTTCCGCCTAATTCAAGCCCTTCTAAAACTCAAACTAATACAACTTTCAAAAATCAGACTTCAGAGAAGTTTGATTCTAGATCCTTGTCTCTTCCGACGTGTAACTTTTGCAAGAAAAAAGGACACGTTATTTCTGATTGCTACAAATTGAAAAATAGGCATCAGAATCAAGACAGACCTGTTCCAAATGCTCTTATTTACAAGAGGTCAAGGTCACAGTCATGTATTGAAAGCAATACATTTGTTGGGTCTAATAAACCCCGGTCTGATTTTATTATGGAGAATTATGAACCATTCATATCGAAGGGTTCTATATCACTCTTGGATGATTCAGCCAATCCCACCCCTATTAACATTTTAAGGGACACAGGAGCTTCTCAGAGTCTTTTATTATCAGGTACTTTGCCTTTTTCTGAGAGGTCTTCTTCTAATGAATGTGTTCTTATTCAGGGAGTAGAGTGCGGCTTTGTTAATGTTCCTCTCCATTGTGTAAACTTGTCATCAGACTTAGTGTCAGGACCTGTGACAATCGGAACAGTCTCGGTTTTACCCGTAGAGGGGGTAGATTTATTGCTAGGCAACGACTTAGCTGGGGACAAGGTTGTGGTTAATCCACTTGTAACTGACAAGCCTAATTTGGATCAGAAAGTTGATTCAATTGAAAAAGAAATCCCTGATATATTTCAAGCTTGTACAATTACCAGAGCTATAGCAAAGAAAGCTCTTGAGAATGAAGTTGAAAAGGGCAATTTTCCCTTCGTTGACATATGCATGGGTCAGGTTTATGTTATTGATAGCAGTATTCCCTTATCTGACACCTGCGTGGGTCAGGTTTATGATGTTACAGAAGGCAGCATTCCTTCAACTGACGCTTGTATAGGTCAGGTTTTGATGAGGTCACTTTTACTCTTGATTTAGATCAATTAGAAGGTATTGATCATAGTGATCCTCTTTTGACAACTCATTCTCTTTATTTTAATCAGGGTGATGATTTTGAGAGTGATGTTACAGAAGGCAGCATTCCTTCAACTGGCGCTTGTATAGGTCCGGTTTTTGATGAGATCACTTTTACTCTTGGTTTAGATCAATCAGAAGGTATTGATCCTAGTGATCCTCTTTTAATAACTCATTCTCTTAATCAGGGTGATAAACGACAGTCACTTGTCGTCGAACAGGAAAAAGATCCTGAGATCTCCTGTTTGTTTCAAAGGGTCATAAATGAGACTGAAGTTACTGAAGTTCCTGTCTGTTATTTCATTAAAAATGGAATTTTTATGAGAAAATGGAGACCTTCCGAGGTACCTGCTGGTGATGAGTGGTCAGTGAACTATCAAATAGTAGTTCCAAAACCTTACAGACAGGAAATACTTAATTTGGCCCATGAAACTCCTTTGGTTGGTCATTTAGGGATTAATAAAATGTATCACAAGATCTTGACTCACTTCTATTGGCCAAAAATCAAAAGTGATGTTGTCAAATACTGTAGATCTTGTCATACTTGTCAAATGGTAGGAAAACCCAATCAGAAGATACCTAAGGCTCATCTGCAACCTATTCCTGCGTTTGATGAAACATTCAGTGGAATTATGGTAGATTGTGTGGACCCAAGACCAAGTCAAGTAATCAATTAAAGTTAAAAATGAAACTATGGTTTTAAAGAACTGAAAGGGAGAGAACTTTTGAGTCTGATATTGGAGTTGTGTTGCTCTTGTTCATTCTTCTTACTTTTCTTCAGATTAGATATTATGGCCCTTACAAAGTTAAGAAGAAAATGAATTAGTTAAATTATAGTATTAGTGCTCCTGGGATCAAATTAATTATAGGAGTACCAGTATATTGAAAGAAATAGCCATGTTAAATATGTATTTGATTTAGTTGTACCTTTCCCACTCGGTGAAGGAATATCATCGGATTCTACTGACATTGGAGCGACGAATTGTTGGAATTTAGAAATTATGAAGAAAAAATTCTAGACCAGAAACTTTCACATTTGCAAGTGCAAGAAAGAAATGAACTGAAAGTTATTATTATATGAGCACTTATGTCCAGATATTCTTACAAGGACAAACAAAAGTTTCATGACGTTGAAATTGAAAATTCCAAACAGCATCCAAGCAGGATGAGTCCACTCAAACAGGAATACTTGAAAAAGGAAATTCAGTATTTGCTGGAGAATGATTTTTATCAAGCCCAGTAAAAGTGATTGGAGTTCACCATGCATACTTGTTCCAAAACCAGATAAAAACTCTCCGTATGTGTACTGATTATAGGAAGGTGAATAGAGTGACAAAAACAGATTCATTCCCATTAACAAGAATTGACTATTCTATTGATAAAATTGGGAATGCCAAGTACGTCACCAAATTCTGACCTTCTGAAAGGATTTTGGCAGATTCCACTACGGAAAGAGCAAAGGAAAACTCAACATTGTGACTCCAAAAGGACTCTACCAATATAAAGAAAGTCCATTTCAACGTCTCATAAAAATGTTCATCTCTGGTCTAGAGATTTGTTACGTCATCATCTACAACGATACCTGGAGAGAACACCTGGCAACAATTCGAAATTTTTTTGACAGACTCACTAATGCGTGTCTGACTGTTAATTTATTTAAAAGTGAGTTCTGCCCTGCTAGAGTGGCTTTCTTAGGACATTTAGTGGGACATGGACAAGTTAAAATGTTGAGGCTATTTCTTGATAGTATAATTGCAGACACTCTTTCCCGTGTATAACAATTTATTATACTGTGTAATTTATACTAGTTCTTTTAACCTCAGATGTAAATTGGTTTGTGATAAAAAGAAAGTTTTATCATATAAACCTTTCTTTTTATTTTATGGGGGAAGGTGTTACGTCTATTGGATTTAAATTATTTATTTTTTAATTGTTAAATCCAAATTTGTCATTTAGGGTTTAATATTCTTTAATTGGGAGATTTTTCCGGTAAATTCAGGCTGACCTACACTCTAACTGTAAACAAGTTTTGACCTTGGCTTGTTGATCTAATTCCTGACCTTGCTTTAGACATTGTCAACAAGCTTCTAAAACTATTGGTTAATTTCAAGGACAACAATTTATTTTTAGTTCTTCGGGGTAGGAAACATCTAGATCATTCCACTTGGTGAAGGTAGACTCTTCCTCTGTGACCTTCCATGAACCTCTATCAATTTCTAGAAAATCTCGTAATCACTTGTTTACTTGAGAAAAACAGTTATATAGACTGTTGTTTGGGAAAGTTCAGTTTAGTAGATGTTGGGCTTTATTATTATTAACTTGTGTTTTCTGTTTGAGTGTTAATTATCTTGTTCTGGACTTTGTGTCAATTCGTTGGAAAAGAAGAATTATTCTATTTATTTGGAAAAAGGACATGTGTTTCATGATTTCATCTGGATGATATTAAAACAAGAACTGCATCACGTGACAATGTCAGCCATTTTGGATTACATCGTCAAGATTCGAACCTGGAACTATTAGAACATTTATTTATCAGGACTTACAATTCTATTAGTGGATTATTTTGTGAATTCTATATTTGTTGGATTTGATTCTCTAAAACCGTAAGTTTATCTATTTTATGAAAATAATTGTCCTTAATAAAAATCATTGTTAAAGTTTTACAAGCTTGTTAGTTTTCATTCTTTCTGTGTTGCTGCTTATTCGAGCCTAAGCACGTAACAGTATATTCTTTTACTGTCGCTATCTGGGTCTCTAACATTGCTATCTTTGATCCATTCTCCACGGCTTTTTCTCATCCTTGTTGAAAATTCGGTGGGTTTTCCCTAGCATGTCTTCAGATGCGATCTGAAATAAGAATTCAGAATATATTTTGCATGAAGCCAAGACGTGTTGGTGTTAATTCATTATTCTTCTCTCTTTTGTCCAATTATTTACACTCAAAGTTCAGGGTTTAATTCACGTTATATTGATCAGCTCTAATAGTTTAATCAAGTTCCATTTATTTCTCAAAGAATTAAGTGTTTTCAGCCTTCTTTAAACAAATCTTTTACGAGTGCTGTACTTACTGGTAAGAGATCTGATTTAGCCAACTTTATAATATCACACCATGTGTGTACTTTATTACCAGCTTCGATTTTATCAAGAAACAGTATGTTATCTACTATAAAGGTCCGTGATGTGACATCCGATCTATACGTGATGTCACGTTCATTACGTTTTATGGATCTCTGTTTTGTTATCTACTGTACAGGTCCGTGATAGGACATCCGATCTATACGTGATGTCACGTTCATTACGTTTTATGGATCTCTGTTCTGTTATCTACTGTAAAGGTCTGTGATAGGACATCCAATCTATATGTCATGTCAGGTTCATTACGTTTTATCGATGCGATAGAAATGATGTTTCTCTGTTCTGTTCTATTCTGGCGTCCGATTTCGACTGAATGGAACTTTAATGATTATGCATATTTTCAAAAATGTTTTATACAACATACATATTAAAAAAATATCACAAAATAAGTTAGGCACATGATCTGTTCTGGTTGTTGAAGAAAGTAGGTTTTATTTTAATTTTATAAATAACGGCTTTCAGCTCTCTTATTATAACTTCCGGTTTCATAATATCTGAGGGGCGTTGTGTGGTCTTAACCTATCATCGCTGTCGGCGTGGGTCTCGGCCAATGAGGTAATGTAAGAAATCTTTCCAGTAGCTTCCGTGGGGCGGTGGTTCTTATCGGGGTTCTTCATCCCAAAACAAATGCAGCAATCATAATATTTGATAAATAATTTTGAGAAGGACTTAATTTGCCTGGTAATGATTGATTAAAATTGACAACCAGAAACCACTTTCTATAGCAGTGTGATTATGGGTTAAGATGGAAAGGCTACTACTTCGAAATCGAAATGTAGTTTATCTAAACGTTAGAGCCTCTTCAGCAACCCAATTCAATTCAATTCGACGTGCAATGCAATGTACCACAAACATCTCAGGATGAGATAGCATAATTTCAATCGTGACACAAAACAATTCCTACACCAGTGTCCATTAGGACAATGTATACCGTTTATCATTTCATCAAATGAAAAATCTTCTTCACACTTTCTTTTGGAGATATATTCTCTACAGTTTATTTCAGAACTCCAAAAAAATAATTGTTCATCGTCCGATTAAAATCTTTTCTAAATACATTTAGTAGAAATGTATAGTTTATTAATTACTTCCTGTGTAAAGCGGACGAATGTTATCGTAACACTCTCATCCCTCCAATAGCTCGTTATAACTGTCGTTACGCTATCGAATATTTTTCTAGATTTGATATTGGACAGAAAAATGTGTTTTTTATGTCTTATAACAAGCCTAGAAACATCCAGTTCCATATTTTCTGTATTTGGTCTGATAATAATGATCTCAAAATGCACATATAATATATATTCCATCTGTTGACGTCCGAAGTGAACTCAGTCGTATTGTTGGGTTCAGTTTTTATTTTGGGTAGATTTATTTATTGAAGTTATTTACTGGAATTACAAAGTGTTTATTAATACTTCTGGGACTAAATCATTAATTTGAAATTATAGTGAATTCTGTCAAGGACATTATGGATTATAAGATTGTGATACATCAAAAGACTCTTAACATATCGGCACATTCCAGGCCATTGGCACATTATCACTTTTGAGACTGCAGGCACATTCAACACTAGAATTTATCTAAAACACCATTGAAATTCAGTTAGAACTTTATATAATTGGACTTGTGATAGAACTTTCAGGACTATTTGTGATTTAATTCACAACACATTAAGTTATTTTGACATTTTCACTTTGTATGCTAAGGAAATAAAACAAATTGTTGATTTTTACAATACACTTTGGTTTTAGTTCTTTTCTGTTACTTAGGTTAACACCATAGATTTACAACAATATACAGTGGATCTTTTTCTCACAGCTTTTTCATTCTTATGAGACATGTTTTGGTCTTCTGACGATCCGAAGAGAATAGCATGTATTTTATTCCTATGTAGGATTCGTTTATGAATCAGTCCTTGCTGATTATAAAATACGGCCATGTTGTATGCTTAATTAAATGTCCAATGATCGCTGTGAAACATTACGTCCTATTATTACGTCATTTAGATTTTTACCAGAGCAGTAGATAGTACGAGTATGTTTGCTCAGATTCTACAGGAGAAATGATCAAAACGTCAGATGGAGTTAATACATTGAAACCGCTTAAAACTGTTTTTGCAAGCTAATTTCGTTTATATGTTCATATCATAATCTCCAAAAATTGTGTGTCGTAGCAACACGCTGTTAGTAAACATTTCAGGGAACACTGTACATATTTCTAAATTGCTTTGTATATATGCAATAAACAAATAATTTAAATAATAAATTAGTGCTCTTCTTTTCATTTACTTCCAATTTTGCGACAAGTAGCAGATCGGAACTTTGAACTCTAAAATCAAGGAGACGTGTTACACTTGTCCATGCAAATTTTCGTACTGTCATACCTTTATGAAAACAAGCCATCGATACATAACACCTTTTATCTCCATGGTAAGAAAAATCAGAATTAACATCCTTTGAGGAACTTCCTAGTTCCAAAACTGTAAGGATTTTATGTCTGTTTGTATTCTTCCTTAGTGTGTGTGTGTGTGTGTGTGTGTGTGTGTGTGTGTGTGTGTGTGTGTTTATTTTATTGGATTTTAATTTTGAATCAATTTTGACTAAGGGTTTGGTTTCTACACTAGTGGCTTACTACCCCTTTACCCAGGCTGGTTTGGGAATTATTTGCATCAGTGATCCTTGCCAAGGGATATATGGTGTCCGATGAATGCTATATGTTTGTTGCAATATTCTGAGTATACACGACCTTTGTATCTGTGCGGACTGGCTCACGTGATCAAATTATCTTCGAGTTATTAATAATTTTATTTATTAAAGAGTTGGATGCGTTTTATTTGGGTGATAAGTTAGACTATAGGTATGATTTGTGTACAGAGAATATTGTATTTTGTTTTTGTTGTTGTTATCGAGGTGTATGTATGTAATATGCTTGTGTATATGTTGATAGAGTCAGTAGTAGATAGTTCCCTAGAACGACCTCCCTAGTTGAACCATTTGTATGTTAAATATTATGTTAAATCTTCTCTTCATACTTTTACAATAAAATTTATATATAATATTAATCCATCAAATTCCCTTATCATAAATGTTGTTCGCAAATAAAAGAGCATATCATGTATGTTCCATATTTATTTATCATCTAATTGTTTATTATTGCCTTTCTATGTCGTTTGCCGAGCATTGCAATTTTAGATGTATTTTTAAACCTATATCAATTTACACATTTTGTCACATTTGCATAATATACAGCGTTGTAATGATATACCTATATGTCTGTTAAAAGCTACTTCCCCAGTCAGCCAACTATTACGTAAGTATACATTATTCTACTTTGCATAGCATGTGATTTTATATTTGCACAGTTTTTTTAATATTAGTGTCTAATTTAGATTTGGACATTTAAATTGTATTACATGTTTGTCTTGACATACCTTTTTAATCAATATATCGTATACCTTTTCACTTTTATCCCATATATTTTGATTATCCCAATATTTATATAATAAATCAGTTATTATTTTGCAGTTCCAAGAAGGTTTTAGTAATTTTGTAAGTAGATTGTTTGTATATATAGTAACGTTAAAACGACATAAATATTTATACATGTATATGCATACTGCCTTAAATAGTAATTGGGTCTTGTTATTTAGATATTCAAACTTAATTAAAACATTAGATTTTTGTATGAGATTAAGATTAGGAATGGCTATTCTTATTATGTCATTAGGTCTGCATATAAGTTATTTGTAGAGTAAATGTCTTTTGTTAGCCCAAATAATCCCAGTATTCTTCTTTAAATGGAATAGCTTCTTTGAGTTGAATTGTACTCATCGTGTAGTTCAAATTTCAAATTGTGCTTCTATCTTAATTAGTAACTCACGATAGTTTGTGTGAGTAGAGTTCAATCCAAGTATTATTCTTAGTGCTTTTATTTTTCCCTTAATTAGATTGGTGGGGGGGGGGGCAGTCTTGGGTGATTGCCTGTCCAGTTTCCTATTATTAAGATCTCTGTCGTGTCATGATTAATTGTCCAACCAGATGCTTTCCCAAATTTTTCACAGTTGTTTGTAGACTAAAGGTCATTTCGTAGCCCAGATAATCTCAGTATTCTTTTTTAACTGTTTTGGCTTCTTTTATTTGAATTGTACTCATTGTGTAGTTCAAATTTCTAATTGTGCTTCTATCTTAATTAGTAACTCATGATAGTTTGTGTGAGTTGAGTTCAATCCAATTATTATTCTTAGTGCTTTTACTTTGCTTTTAATTAGATTAGGGGGCAGTCCTGGGTGATTGCCTGTCTAGTTTCCTATTAATAAGATATATGTCGTGTCATGATTGATTGTCCAACCAGATGCTTTCCCAAATTTTTCACATTTTGTTTTAAAAAATATCCCTCTGATAAAGTTTGTGCAGACATCTGCTTGCAATATAGTTTTGAATTCTCTTTTCAAATTTGGTAGATAGATAGATAGATAGATAGATAGATAGATAGATAGATAGATAGATAGATAGATAGATAGATAGATAGATATATAGATAGATGTTTTCTTCTTAAAGTTTGCAGCGGATGAAAATCGGTATGCTTTCATCTGTTAAAAGTCTTAATTTCGCTCAGCAGGTTTTTGTCAATTATGATTGTTATTGTTGTTGCAGGGGTTAACGCCATTTTTCAGCACACAGTAGGCTATACATGGCGACCAGTATTATTGGTGAAGGAAGAGCCCGGGAAAACCCCCGGAAAAAAAAACACCGACCCACGAAAAGCTACTGGCAAACTTTCTCACATATCTACATTAGCCGAATCTTAGACTCGAACCCACGCAGACAGAGGTGAGATGGCAGTGATCCGTAACGGAGAGCGCTTTAGACTACTCGGCCACTTGGCCCCGGTCAATTATGACTGATAGTGTCCAAATAATTCCAGTTTAAAACAGATTATGAACAGACAGACAGATAGATAGATAGATAGATAGATAGATAGATAGATAGATAGATAGATAGATAGATAGATAGATAGATAGATAGATAGATAGATAGATAGATAGATAGATAGATAGATAGAATATGACATGAATAAGCTTGATGCGTTTAGATAAACCATTTGCTTAGAAAAAACAAAACAAAATCAGTTTCACGTAAAATATTATATTTTAAATGATATAGAAAAATAAGAGTTTTACAGATTGTTTTTTTTCGACAGAATTGAAAAGCTTAATAGCAGTTGATACATACACCTGACACGTCACACAAATTTACTCCCAAAGTGCAGAGAATATTTATATATAAGTTTACAGTACATACATCACCATGGACGCCATACTGTATCACTCGTAACCGATGTATTGCCTGCCAAGTTACTCGAAGAAAGTCTGCTTGCTGAAGAATCTTGTCCTTCACTTGATTGTTCATTTAACGAAATGTTCCCAGAGGATTCATTTAAAAGAGTATCATCCGTTGGGGTGACACAGACACTAGAGTCATTCTGCTGGGTAGGGTAATAATAGGGTGAATAAGGGTCTTCTGTCTTGATTACTGGATAACCGGGTATTGGCATTAGCAAGCCTCCATTAGAATCCGGTGTCATCGCTGTGGTGGATGGATATTGTGTTGATGACGGGATATCGACATGAAGCGGTGTGAAGTATGAAGATTTGACTGGAACACTAAGAGGCGAACGAATGGCCAAATTTCCTCGCGAATATTTAACTGCAGATTGTTCATCATTAACTTCAACAATGCAGCTAGATAAATGACTCTTCATACGAGATTTCAACTCATGTGTTGTTCCATTCGCAGAATTCACATAATTAATGATTTTACGCATACACTCTTCGACACCATATTTGAATTCGTCTGCAAGTGTGTAATCATGCTCCTCCGTCGATATAATGTTCTGTTTTGGTAATAGGTGTAGGTCCTTGACAGTCGTTTCCGAAATTTCTGCTTTGTCTAAGCTTGAAACCTGCGGCTTCTAAATGAAAATAAAAGTAAACAAGATTATCAAGGAAATACGAATAATCAATACAATAACGGTAAAGATACGTGTGAAACTCAAGGCCATAATAGATCATTTAAACAAAGTCCACCACATTCTACCAGTCATTTATTCTTATAAATTAAACTTGTTGGGACTGTCTTGTTTAATAGGAACTGCACCGAATTAAATTGTAATCAAATTATTTTTTTAAAAAACTCCTTTTCGCTGAAAAAGGATTTAGTATTTATATAGTATCTTGTGCTTAAATTTTTCACAACTTGTATTCTAAATAATTAAAAATAGAAACATCAGCAACAAAAATTAACATTTAAGTAAGAAGATTATGTTTCCAAATTGAATCAAAGTTCGAAGCTCTTTAATAACTTCTCCATGTCGAATAATTCTGGTAACATAATTGTTATCTTAGTAATTTTGTTTAATGATAATATTCTATTATTTGTTTTCTAAAACTATATATTACACTTTAAAGCTTGTTTGTTGCGTCCCATGTATAGAGTACATGTCTGTTACGTCCCGTGTATAGAGTACATGTCAAAACGTAGTACTATTTCTATTGAGAAATCAAGGTTGAATATTCAAGTTCGTGTTTGACAGCTCTCCAGTGGCCTACGTTGATATAGCGTGCACCTGGTATGCGAACGGGGTGGGGTGGGTGGTAGAGAGTTCGAGAATAATCTTATGGATATTAGAACAGCAATTCTTCCCTGATAATAGCACACAAGTACATGATAATTTTCATTAGAGATACTTTTGATTCCTTGAAATTAAAAGTACATTAGAAAATATTAATGAGATTCGTAGTATGATGCAAGTTATTTGAATTTTTTCACTCTCCTTAGCTTTAAATTGTAGGGAAAAGCATTATTTTTAACGAAATTTGAAAATATAATACTTACATTCTTTTTGACATTTTCCAGTAAAGTGATCTTCAACTGATCATGACTTTTTGTTATTTTGGTTTTTCTTTTCTTCTCTATAAGAGGCTTTTTAATCTGAAATAATAATAATAATAATAATAATAATAATAATAATAATAATAATAATAAGAAGAAGAAGAAGAAGAAGAAGAACAACAACAACACCAACACAACAACAACAATAATAATAATAATAATAATAATAATAATAATAATAATAATAATAATAATAATAATAATAAAAATTTGTTGTATTATCTTATTTATAAATTCGTAAAATACTAACACTCCAAATAATCCTAACATTTCTTTCTGATAATAAAGAATTAAAATTTACGAATTAAATAATTCATCGCAAACACGATCGTGTAATTTTTATTATTTTAAAAACAACAACAGTGAGTGAATTATACTGTTACTAAGAAAGTGTCTTTTGAAACATGTTCTTACCTTTCTGAGAACAGTTGCATTCATCGTCGAAGATTTTAGAAAATCCGCCATAACTAGCAATGATTTTTGGAGACAAGGTTCTTTACTCCTTTCTCAGTACAAAAAATATAACTCCAAACGATATGTCAATTTGGAACTAAACAAATGTATTGTCTTCAAAAGCTTCGATTTATATATTGCTTGTACCGTAGGTCTTATCTCGAACCTTCCAATCAGATTTTAGAACACAAGTATAATATATCGTAATAGAAAAGAATACGTGTGTGATTTATAGCGTGGAGCGTGGCTCACCTGTCAATACAAAACGTTTCCTGTTTTGGAATGTTAATGAAGGTATTAATCAACAAAACTATATCTAGCACGTGCCAGTAGACAAATATTGCTAGGCTGGGGGTCAATGTTAGCTTGGATGGATAATACGTAACGAAAATTACACGTATCTACACTAATTTGGGACTGATATCTATTGTAGACAGATGATGGAATTAAATTCTTTTTACTTGGTCAAAACGTACACTATATCCGGTATTTAAAATGTCAACCACGTGTCATAGATGTTAACTCGTAGTAAAGGTGACAACTAACGAAATTAAAGACACGTGTATATGACTGTGTTAATTGATACTATCAAATATGAGAAAATCCCTAAACTTACAGCAAACTCTATTCATAACTACTGATTTAACCTTGTAGATATTTTATTTACAAAAATGCAATGGTAAGTCAGAAACGCCTGTCATACATAAAATGTAAAAGTTCGACCGAACCCCCCACTCTTAAAAAAGATAAACAACACATCCAACATTGAAAAACAAAACAAACTGAAGACAGTTCCTGCAAAGCTAATATAAAATGTACGAATACAGTTCCTTTCTTCTAGAAGATGGTACTTTCTTTTCTACATGATAACTGTGTAATATATTAGAAACTAAAGGTATATATGTAAATATCAGATGTTCATTTTTGTCATTAATGTCGCAGTGAGAATTAAATAAATCGTAGCATATATTCTTTGTTTCGTAGTTTTGTTTCTGTATATTTGATTTACGAATGTACTTGTTTTAATGTCTCTGCTTTTATGAATATTCATTTTGCTAAAATTTAGTTCGCTTCTTTTGTGCATTTATTTTGTGTTGCCTTTACTGCATTTATATACGAATGAATTACTGTTTTCTTTTCGTTGCGATAATGGTTAGTCCGTTTTAATATTTTGTTTAAACTGGTGTTATCTCATTCTCTCAGAAGAAATGATGGCTTTATCTGACAATAAATATACTAGTTGTGAATGGTTTGTTAGCAATGATATGACACAATGTTGCAGGAGATCTGAGGGTTCAATGCACGCTTAGATTCACGTGTAAGATAATTTCTCGTTTGTGTCTCTTTTTAATTTCTTTTATACTTTACTTTAAATGAATTGGAGATTTTCTACGCTATTCGAAGCAAATATTTCACGCTCTTTTTATTTTATAGTGTATTCTTCGATCGGCGAAGCTGCAAATTGAACAAGAAAACAGATTTACAATGCTTTTCACAATAATAAATGTTTTAATTTAACCCCATAAATTCCTTTCTGTTAAATACCATGCAGTAGTTAATAAATATATATGTCTAACAATTAAGATGACGTTTTTGTGGGTTTTTTTAAATATTTTTTTTAAAATAATAAATAAGAAGAGTTGCTCAGGACTGTTTCACCTAACCCCTCGTCGTTTATTGTAAATGATACATGCGTAACAAATTAAAGTGAATATTTTGATTTGTCTAAATCAGAGTGCATAATCTACTTGAATCTGAATTCCTTCAGTATTGTATTTCGTTCTTGAACAACGCATTCCGAATAATTATGACACTTTTTCCAGAGAAAAAAAAAACATTTTCAATTTTACCTTCGCAAGGATTATCCGATTTTCGCTCACTATGATTTATTATGATCTATTCTGATTTCCCCCTACATTCATTTATCTGCCAGATTTTGTGTGTAGCTCTTTCACTGACACCCCTGGGATGTTATCTTATCCAGTTGCCTTCCCATTCTTCAGTGCTCTTATTGCTGACTCCACATGTTGATTGAGAATGGGGAAATCATCATCATTTGTGGAGTTTGGAACTTCAAGCACCTCTGGGTCTAAAGCAGACGGATGATTCTATTATTCTTTACAATACTCAGTCCATCTGTCTGCAATGTCACTTGCTTCTGTGAGGCATTTTCCATTTTCGTCTTGAATGGTACTGACCTTTGGCTGCTTCTGTGTATTGAGGTATTTCACACTTTGGAATGCATATTTGATGTTTATCTTCATCAGACAGCTCTCTGTTTATATGCGCTTTTGTCTTATCCATTCTTCTTTTCCTTTCTGCAAGTTTATTCTGATATTCCTTTTTATTTCTCGGCCTCGGTTGTGTGTCTTTTATTACAGAGGTCTCTTCGGATATCACACAGATTCAGAATCTCTTCTGTAACCAAGGGTTTCTTCATTTTGCGATGGAGGCCAATAATGTCCTTGGCAGCTGTTGTCATGTCTTTTGAAAGTGTCTTTCATAACTTGAACATAATCACAAAGAGTGGATCAAATTTTCCTTCAGGTGTGGCTTGGAAAGACTTGCTGATCGTAGGGTACTTCAGTTGCTCAAGGTTGACTTTGAGTCTGATTTTCCTTGGCTTGTTAATTTTCTCCAGCCTCACTCGGATGTTCAACATCACGAAGTTGTGATCACCCCAACATCAACACCTGGAAATGTTCTTGTGTTTGCTCTGTTGATGCTATATGACTTCAAATATTAGATAGTTACATTTATGATTTCTCGATTAAATATAACATCATATATGTAATAATACATTGAGACATACAAATAAAAAAGTGCACGTCAATCAGTTTGATCGAGAGAGAGAGAGAGAGAGAGAGAGAGAGAGAGAGAGAGAGAGAGAGAGAGAGAGAGAGAGAGACAGAGAGAGAGAGAGAGAGAGAGAGAAAGAGAGAGAGAGACAGACAGACAGACAGACAGAGTGAGGGAGAACTCATAATCATTTCTTTCTCTCAAGTTTTTTTTTGTAGTGCTTAACGCCATTTTTCAACACAAGATAGGCTAAACATGGCGGCCAGTAATAATAGTGGAGGAAGAACTCGGGAAAATACCCTGAAAGAACCACCGACCCACGAGAAGCTACTGGCAAGCTTTCTCACATACCCACATTGGACGAATCTGAGACTCGAACCCACGCAGACAAAGGTCAGATGGCAGTAATCCGTAACGGAGTGTGTTGTAGACCACTCGGCCACTCGGGGCACAATTTCTCTAAAGAAAGAAACTGTATATTAATCCTTGTCAAAAGCGATATGTGTTCCAATATTTTCATAAAACAAATTTGGAATATGATTGGCTTTATCATGCAGAAGAAACTTTAGCAGCTATGAAAACCTAGAACATTGTAGAAGTGAATATATAAACATTGCTACTTGCAGGAAATGTTTAAACCGGTTCATTGAATTAACCCCCTCTAATAAATAATCATGATGAATTATGTTTATTCTTTGTAAAATCTGACAAAGCATACATGTCTTATAAACTACCCTAGTAAAAATATATTAAAAAAATACGTAATACGTAATATTTGACAGTCAAGAATGGACGTTAATTTAACCATTCGACATGGCCTTGGTTCTCAATCAGCCCAGTCTTTCATTCACAAAACTCTTTATCGAAGGACATGTTCACATTAGGTTTTCCTGCTGTATCAATGTATAAGCTATATTTAACTTATGTAGCTGTATCGCTGTATGAGATATTAAATTCAACTTATCTAGCTGTATCGATGGATGAGATATTCAATGTAACTTATCTAGCTGTATCGATGTATGAGATTTTAAATTCAACTTATCTAGCTGTATCGATGGATGAGATATTCAATGTAACTTATCTAGCTGTATCGATGGATGAGATATTCAATAGAACTTATCTAGCTTTATCGACGTATGAGATATTCAATCTAATTTATCTAGCTGTATCGATGTATGAGATTTTAAATTTAACGTATCTAGCTGTATCGATGTATTAGCTATTAAATTTAGCTCATCCGGCTGTATCGATGTATACGTTATTAAATTTAGCTAATCTAGCTGTATCGCTATATGAGATATTAAATTTAGTTTATCTAGCTCTATTGCTGTATGAGATATTAAATTCAATGTTTCTAGCTGTATCGCTGTATGAGATTTGATATTTAACGTATGTACGTGACTTAGACAACATTATCGGCAACCACAACTTTGACAGTGACAAATCAGACCCCACAAATCACCTGAACATCAACAAACGACGAAAGGAAACTCCAGAGCTATTGAAAGTGCGTAGAAACAAACTTAATGAAGTTGCGTTTCCAAAACCAGAAATGTGTTGATGCCTTCGTCAATATGATGTAATAAAAGGGTAAAGTTGAAAGTCAAATAGTGACCATAATTCGATAACATTCTGCCAGAATAAAAATTACAGGTTAAATCGTCTGTCTAGACGTTAATTCTGTAAATTCTCATTTCAAATTTAGTGTCCGTCTGTTAAAAACTTCAAAACTTATTAAGTGGAAACTGAAGTGCAAACCTCTAAGTCTGACGGGGACGTAACTCTGTAAAATATACCAGACATTGGTAATATTCGAACCTAACTTAAGGTTTTCCATGTAAAGCCTCCTTCTAAACGTATTTAAATCCACGAAGTCCTTTAAACGTTAGTGAACAGAAACTTGATTGACTGAACGGCCATATTCTAAGTCAAACAGAGGCCATAATACTAATAAATATTGCAAAAAAACGATTTTAAAAAATAACTTAGTTTTGGTATTTTTAATGGGCAACCTTATACAAAATTGAACTTGAATCCATTAAGACTTTCAAAAGGCATTGAGCCGAAAAGAAAAGGAAGACAAAATTGCTAAGACGACGGTAAATATTGAAGTCTACATCATTTTCTATGTGCTTGAAACGTTATTGAGTACAAAGGAGGACAGGAACTGTATTGGATGAAGACAGACGCGTAGCTAGAGTGTTTTGAGCCCGGGGACAGGATTTATTTATACGCCCCCCTATATATATATATATATATATATATATATATATATATATATATATATATATATATATATATACACAGAGAGAGAGAGAGAGAGAGACAGATAGACAGACAGACAGACAGAGAGGAGGGTCTTCAAAATGATTAACAAATTGCTCTTCTATTCATGCTTCACGCCTGTAATAAAATATGTCAAAGCGAGCAATTGAAAACATTTTTTCTCAAGTAATGCCTTTAAAAACTGAAAAAGATATAGCGAATTTGAGGTATGCAGCAAAATACTACAGCTAAATAGTGAAATCGTCATTAAATGATTTGTTGGAATTTATCATTGAAATATAAAGGTTCAATGAAATTCTGAAAGAATTAGATATATATGCTTGATACACATTCGACCATCAGATATTTATTAACCAAGGCAGTTGTTTGTTTGCTCAGATTTTACAAAGCAAAAACACATTACGTCATCCGCCAAGACGCCATTTCAATTTGCTCGGGATTCTGGGTAAAATTTGATAAGCTGGGGTCAAACTTCATTTTTTCCGGGCCGGGGGGTGGGTGGGGGGTGGGGTAGGGGGCGTGGGATGAGGGAGAGAGAGGCAACATATATAGGCTACATCAATTTTTCAGCCCATACAAATGCACCATACCCACTAATTACGTCCCTGCTCAAGATCATTTATATAAGAGTTAATTCAGTGAAATCAGTTGAAACATTTCCGGCAAAATATCATTTCTATATATATTCGCGACGTAATCTACAATTTCTTCAACATGCAACAAGAAAAGGAACTGAATAATTCATAGCGCTGTCTTTGAGTTGTTTGCCTTTATATTACGAATTCTCTCACTCGCGTTTATCTGGTGGTTTATCAAACAACAGCTAGTAGACCAGTTCATAAAAATAGTCGGCTTCAACAATCAGTCATCAGATTGTAGCTATAAGGATATTTTCTGTATTCAGAGCGAATCGGTTTGGCTAGTTAAACAACAACACCAACGACAACAGCAAACATAGGTGACAACTAAACCTTTATTAAAAGAAAGAGAAAAAGTATTAGATGAATACAGTTATAATAAATACGAATTAATCTCCGCACATAAAATGCTTCATTTAAATGTGATACATTTGATTAAATGAACCCAGGATTCTGATCCTAATGAAATGATATAGAAATCAATCACACACACACACACACACGCACTATATATATATATATATATATATATATATATATATATATATATATATATATATATATATATATATATATATATATATATATATATATATATATATTGAGACAGAGAGAGAGGGATGGAGGGACGCTATGGTTTCTTTAATGATTTGCCCCTATCAACATCATATTTACCTTTGCACATAAAATCTTATGGCCAGTGAAAAAAAATAAAAAGTGTCTGAATATGTTTGACCAGGGAACTAAATTATATGTAGAATAAAAAAATGTGCAGACATGAAATGGATTATACAGCAAGCTCAGAGTGAAATGCCGCAGCAACAGAGTAATTTTGTTTCACATCTTTCACTCTTTACTAAAAATGTGAAAATATCGGACTTTTGTTTCTAAATTATCAACAACAAAAATCACAATTTCATCTTATTCGAATCGAAATATAAAGCAAAGTATTATATTTATCATGAAACATTCAAACGTTTAACATAAAACACTTATATTCTTATCATTAAACATCCAAACAATTATAAATATTCATACGCTTATAATAAAACAGTTACACACTCATGATTAAGCATTCTTACACTTTCATTAAATATTCTTACGCCTATCATTAAACATTCATACACTTATCATTAAACGTTCATACACTTATCATTTAATATTCTTACGCTTATCATTAAACAGAAATACACTTATCATTTAATATTCTTACGCCTATCATTAAACATTCATACACTTATCATTGATATTCTTACGCTTATCATTCAACATTCATACACTCACTCATCATTAAACACTCATACACTCATCATTTGATATTCTAACGCTTATCATTAAACAGAAATACACTTATCATTTGATATTCTTACGCTTATCATTAAACATTCATACACTTATCATTTGATATTCTTATGCTTATCATTAAACATTCATACACTCATCATTAAACGTTCATAGATTTATCATTTAATATTCTTACGCCTATCATTAAACATTCATACACTTTTCATTTGATATTCTTACGCTTATCATTAAACATTCATACACTCATCATTAAAAACTCATACACTCATCATTTGATATTCTTACGCTTATGATTAAACATAAATACACTTAGCATTAACACTCAAACACTTATCATTAAACACTCATAAACATATCATTAAATATGATTACGCTTATCATTAAAGATTCATATCCTCGTCATTAAACATCCACACGAGTATCATCAAGCATTCATACACTTATCATTAAATATTCATACACTCCTGATTAAACTGGCATACGCTTAAAATTAAACACTCATACACTTATCATTATACATTCATACCTTTATCGTTGCACATTCATGCACTTATCATTAAACATTCATATACTTATCATTAAACATTCATATACTTATCATTAAATATTCATACACTCCTGATTAAACTGGCATACGCTTAAATTAAACACTCACACACTTATCATAATGCAATCATACGGTTATCGTCGAGCATTCGTTCGCTTATCATTAAACATTCAAACGAGTATCATTAAACATTCATACACTTATCATTAAACATTCATACCTTTATCGTTGCACATTCATGCACTTATCATTAAACATTCACACATTTATCATGAAACACTCATACACTTATCATTAAATATTCATACACTCCTGATTAAACTGGCATACGCTTAAATTAAACACTCACACACTTATCATAATGCAATCATACGGTTATCGTCGAGCATTCGTTCGCTTATCATTAAACATTCAAACGAGTATCATTAAACATTCATACACTTATCATTAAACATTCATACACTTATCGTTATATATTCATACACTCCTGATTAAGCGGGCATAGGCTTAAAATTAAACACTCATACACTTATCAGTATGCAATCATACCAATATCGTTGAGCATTCATTCGCTTATCATTAAACATTCATATACTCATTCTTAAACATGCACACGAGTATCATTTAACATTCATACACTTATCTTTAAACATTCATACACTTATCTTTAAACATTCATACACTTATCTTTAAACATTCATACACTTATCTTTAAACATTCATACACTTGCCATTAAACATTCATACACTTATCATTAAACATTCATACACTTATCATTAAACGTTCAAACACTTATTTTAAAGATTCATTCGCTTATCTTTAAAGATTCATTCGCTTATCATTAAACATTCATACACTTATCATTAACATTCATACACTTGCCATTAAACATTCATACACTTATCATTTAATATTCATGCACTCCTGATTAAACTGGCATACGCTTAAAATTAAGCACTCACACACTTATCATTATGCAATCATACCCTTATCGTTGAGCATTCATTCGCTTATCATTATATATTCATACACCTATCGTTAAACATTCATACACCTATCGTTAAACATTCATACACCTATCGTTAAACATTCATACGCTTATCGGTATGAACTTAGACACTCATTATTTAACAGTATTACACTTATCGTGAAACGTGCATACACCTAACATTAAACACTGTTACACTTATCACTAAACGATCCTACACCGATCATTAAACATGTTTACACTTGTCGTTAAACATTCCTCTACCCATCATTAAATATGCATGCACTTATCGTTTACCATATAAACGATCATCGTTAAATATTCGTACGCTTATCATTACACATTCATACGCTTATGATTAAAATTCATGAGCTGTTACCAAAGCTTCATTCGTTTATTAAACATTCATACGCTCATCGTTAAACATTGATACTGTCGTCATTAAATAGACATGCATTTATCGTTAAGCATTCATACACTTATTACTCAACATTCATACGCTTATCATTAATCATTCATTAAAGATTCATACACTCATCCTTAAACTTTCAAATACTTTTCGTTATGTATTCATACACTGATCAGTAAACATTCATACGCATATAGTTAAACCTAGATATTATTTTCATTCAGTCATTAAACATTCATACATTTATCTTAGATTTAAAACAAAATCAAATTCACTGAATATAAAATAACCGACTGGTCAATGTATTTTTATTATCTGGAGTGCAATAAAGGTGTGAAATCTTAAAATGTAAAGGGAAAAATATAGATGGTGAATAAGGGTAGAGGATCGAGTGCACCTTTGTTTCCATTAAGCTGCGCGCACAGTGTTATTTATTCAATTATATTTTGTAGTAAAGGTTTTTAACTCTATACACCTTTTAAGCAGTTAAAGAGATCATTTGATTATTAGCATTGGTTTTATCTACGGAAATAATAAGGAGAGAGATTGATCACAGTACAAGTTAACTCCATACATTTGTGATAACATGAGAGAGAGAGAGAGACAGAGAGACAGAGAGACAGACAGACAGATTCAAAGAGAAACAGACAGACAGACAGAAATACAGAGAGAGAGAGAGAGACAGAAAATATTTCGTGAAAAATTTTAAAAAATTTAAAAAAGAAATGCAATACATAATGGTAAAAATAGGTTCTAAAACTTTCCAAGCCGTGTGAATTAAATATGACTCGACCTTTATCAGCTTCTAAATAAATGCATTAAAACATTAGCCATTATAAATGCTTTTAAATATTACACTTGAAAAACATGTGCTTCTCATGTTTTTGTTACAGCAACTTACTTTAATGTTCTATCGAATAAGGCACTGATGGTTGCTGAATCATGCAATGAGGTCACATGGGTTCAATGATCAATCATTTGACGGGCTACTAAAACAACTAAATACTAATTCTGAAATTTATAACAACCTTAAGAAGTAAATTGTAGCCCAACAAGGAGGTCACATGGGTTCATTGACCAATCATATGGCGGGGCTACACATTTAAAATAGAATTAGATGAAGCATCAAGGATAATAAAAGATATAGAAATAAACATTGAAGTATTTAAGAAAATAACATCAGGTACAACAACAAAAGGGTGCATCCAAATACCAATTAGCCAGTATTCTCCTAAAAACAAAATCAGAAATACAATTTGGTATCGATAACAACAGCACAGAGTACTTCCAAATTGAAAGGGACAATTTTAGATCTAGATACACAGAAGAAAGGAGGACGCCGGTGCTGACAATCAAGATGAACGGAGGCCCAAGGAACAAGAGACGACAGGAGGACTCCGGAGCAAACAAACCAGAATGAGGGAAGACTGGTTACCATTACGTAACCCTCCATCAAAAAGCCCTTCTAAGGGCTACTGCCATTTAGCCATTAAAGAGTTCTCATTTGGTACGAAAGCTCTATTTGACAAGCTCTTTTGAGAAACCTAACTTGATCAATTTAGAACATCGCCATTCAAAATTCACAATCCATATAACATAACAGTGACCAACCTACATATGTCGCACATATATTCAATAATTAAAATTGTTACATACACTGGGTACTAGAAACATTGGTATGTTAGGAGTTAGAAAAAATATTCTACTACACAAAATTTGATTGAATTACACAGGTGGCTTGCACATTATTGGTGTATTTTCCGTCCATTAATGAAACTGGACCTGATTTGAAATAAGTATGGTTAGGGCGTTTAAAGGCTCTCGACATACATGGGCTGGCTTATTGGACCTTTTTCTCCTTTCTCGCGACCAGAAACCCCCAACAAAAAAAAAATTCTTCACCAGTCATTATTTGGTGCCATTGCACCTCTAGTACACTCCTTCCGATTGGTTGATAGGTTTGAGTGCGTGTTTGATCTGTTCCCACTCACCCATGTCCTACATTCATGTCGATAGTCCCTTCATAGGGGCGCGACATGACGACCAAATTAAATAGCACACTATGTGGGCATAAATGCCCGTGGGGATGTGGCACCATTCCTTACCCCACGGGAAAAATTAAATAACTTTCTTATGAAAGATAAAACAGTGAATAATGACCCTTCGTGGCCGGTTCACTTTAATTTAACATTCATTCATTCATGTAGGTATATATATATATATATATATATATATATATATATATATATATATATATATATATATATATATATATATATATATATATATATATATATATATATATATATATATATGTGTGTGTGTGTGTGTGTGTGTGTGTGTGTGTGTGTGAATAGATGTATGTATATAATACTAAACACACTTATCTACTAAACTGTCCTACTTACCACGCTATAGCCTTTAAAATATTACACAATACAAATAGTTTAAATAATTCTAATTAATCTAATTCTGCCACTGCAGAACAGTGATTTGTTTCATCAATAGTCAAGGGTTCAAGGACAATTTCACATTGAAATGTGTAAAATACGGTCCTCGCCATTTTCTGCATAAAAGAAACCGTCATCACCATTTTCTATAGAAAAGACACAATCATCACCATTTTCTAAAGAAAAGACACGTTCAAGGTCAGGCCTCATTCCTCTAGTACGAATAATGCGCCATGCTCCATTTTTTTGCCAAAGTAAGTATTACCGAATTTAAATAAAATGTACATTTTTAATTCTGAATGAAATTATGAAAATTCGACCGAATCTTTCAAATGGGTTTCTCATATTCGTTTATATTTTCTATCCTGAAAGGTCTTTATTTTGACCAAATGATTTTTTTCCTTTTTAAATTGGTTTGGTTAGAGTCCAGTGAATGCAAGAAGTTGAAATAATATTCGAAATGATTTTTTAGTCTGTCTAATATCTTAATGTTATAACTTATTTTAGTCTATTTAATACGTAATGTTATCGGTTTTTTATAAGTCTATTTAATATGTAATTGTTGTACCACGGTAATTAGTCAGATCACTTTTTCATTATCATATCCGATAACATACTCACGGTCACACCGTAAATGCTCGTTGAATGAAATAGCTTCCGTGGTGTGGTGGTTCTAATCGGGGTTTTCCCGGGTCCTTCGTCCCAAAGCAAATGCAGCAATCATAATATTTGATAAATAATTTTGAGAAGTGCTTAATTTGCCTGGTAATGATTGGTAAAAATTGGCAACCAGAGCCACTTTCAGTGTGATTGTGGGTTTAGATGGAAAGACTACTACTTTGAAATCGAAATGTAGTTTATCTAAAACGTTAGAGCCTCTTCATAAGCCAATTCAATTCAATTCAATTCAATTCAATTCAATTCAATTCAATTCAATTCAATTCGGCTTAAAATGCAATGGACCACAAACATCTCATGTTGAGATAGTTAGTATTATTTCAATCGTGACACTTCCTACACCAGTGTTAATTAGGACAATGCTTAATATTTATCGTCATTTCATCAAATGAAAAATCTTATTCACTTTTTCTTTTGGAGATACATTCTCTACATTTCATTTCACAACTCAAAAAAAAAATGTTCATCGTCCGAGTAAAGTCTTTCCCCAATAAATTTGGTAAAAATGTAAATATATGTTATCAATTACTTCCTGTGTAAGGCGGACGAATGTTATATTTACACTCTCCTCCCTCCAACATCTCGTTGTAGCTGTCGTTACGCTATCAAGTATTTTTCTACATTAGATATTGTACAGAAAAATGTGTCTTTTTTGTGTCTTATAACGGAGTATATAAACTCCCACGTGCACTTGCCAAGGAGAATTATTCGCATTTTACTTCCGTATTTTGTTTCTTATTAGAATGTCGCATAGGTTTTTGTTCTTCCGATATGCCGTTATGAGTTTCTGATGATAAACCTGACGAAAGTCTTTCTGAATTTTAATGTATCCTTCTTTAATCAATTTGGCTGCAGGAGTTGCTTTAGTATTGTATATGATAAGGAACTGTATAATGTCAACCATCTCTTCGTGAAATTTAAAATCGTTCCTGGTTTTTTTAATTTTTTTGCCTTGTTTGTTTGTATTGATTATGAATATAACGTTACAATTTGAACAGTGGTATACATAATAAACTGTAACTCATTTTAATAATAGTAAACCTTATTTAAATACCTGTTTTTTATATTGTATGAATTATTTATACGCAAGAATAATTTTTATTTGACATATTGACTTTTTAAATTTCTGCCTTGTGCGCTTTTGACGCCGCACTTTTGTATTGCGCGCATTTGTCGGCGCGCTTTTGACCTGCGCGTTAACGACGGGATACCCCCTTTACCCAGGCTGGTTTGGGAGTTATTTTTTCAGAGATCCTTGCCAAGGGATACATGGTGTCCGATATATGCTATCTATTTGTTGCAATATTGTGTGTATGCTAACTTACACCCTTTGTTTTTCTGTGCGGACTGGCTCACGTGATCAAATTCTCTTCGATTTGTTAATAATTTTATTTATTAAAGAGTTGGATGCGTTTTATTTGAGTGATAAATTAGACTATAGGTATGATTTGTGTGCAGAGAATATTGTACTGGGACAGGTAGTGGTAATATTCAAAATATCACTTAGAAGCTAAAGTGTGGGGCATACTAAATTTCTCAGAAATAATAAAACAATCTACAGCCAGTTTAATAGGATCCTTGAGCTACATTATACAATGAGCAGCAATCTAAAAGGAATGGGATCACCAAGGTGTATGTATGTAGTATGCTTCTGTCTTACTTTCATAATAGAATTTATGTATAATATTAATTCATTGAATTCCCTTATCATAAATGTTGTTAGCAAATAAAAGTAGCAGATCATGTATGTTCCATATTTATTTATCGTTTTATTTTTTAACTATTGTCTTTCTGTTTCTTTTGCCGAGCATTATCATTTTAGATGTATTTTTAAGTCTATATAAATTTGCACATTTTGTCACATTTATATAATCTACAGCGTGGTAATGATATACCTATATGTCTGTTAAAAGCTACTTCCCCAGTCAGGCAACTATTACGAAAGTATAAAATATTCTACCTTGTATAGCATGTGATTTTATATTTGCATAGTTTTTTTTTAATATTAGTGTCTAATTTAGATTTGGACATTTAAAATATATTACACGTTTGTCTTGACATATTTTTTTAATCAATATGTCGTATACCTTCTTCCGTTGATCCCATATGTTTTGATTGTTCCAATATTTATATAATAAATCAGTTATTATTTTGCAGTTCCAAGAAGGTTTTAGTAATTTTGTTAGTAGATTCGTTGTATATATATATAGTAACGTTAAAACGATATAAATATTCATACATGTATATGCATACTGCCTTAAATAGTAATTTGGTCTTGTTATTTAGATATTTAGATATTCAAACTTAATTAAAACATTTGATTTTTGTATGAGATTAAGATTAGGAATGGTTATTCTTATTATGTCATTAGGTCTGCATATAAGTTATTTGTAGAGTAAATGTCTTTTGTTAGCCCAAATAAACCCAGTATTCTTCTTTAAATGGAATGGCTTCTTTGAGTTGAATTGTACTCATCGTGTAGTTCAAATTTCAAATTGTGCTTCTATCTTAATTAGTAACTCACGATAGTTTGTGTGAGTAGAGTTCAATCCAATTATTATTCTTAGTGCTTTTACTTTTCCCTTAATTAGATTCGGGGGGGGGGGGGGGGACAGTCTTGGGTGATTGCCTGTCCAGTTTCCTATTATTAAGATCTCTGTCGTGTCATGATTAATTGTCCAACCAGATGCTTTCCCAAATTGTTCACATTTTAAAAAAAAAAAAATCCGCTTCTGGTAAAGTTTGTGCAGACATCTGCATGCAATATAGTTTTGAATTATCGTTTCAAATTTGGTATATTTATTCCTTGAATATTGTCGTTTTGATTAATATTTATGCTAGGGATTCTATATAGCAGTATAGACAGACGAAAGCCCTGTTTAACTGAATCTTGTATATTGATTTCCCTTGAGAGAGCCCCGTTCACTATTATTTTGGAGGTGATATCATTGCACATAGCCTTTACACAAATTATTATATTCTGCCCAAATCAGCATTTTTTTTCAATGTTGTAAAGATGAAGTCATGTTTTATCTCGTTGAACGATTTTGCTTGATCAAATAGATACAGGACTTCTTTTTCTCCTTTTTATTTAAAAAAAAATCAATTATTGATGGATAGTTTATTATTTATATTTCTTCCCATCCAAGTACACCTTTGATTAATATAAATTACTTTGTTTATACATTTTCTTATTATATTGTTTCTAATTTAAATGGGGATTTTATAATCGTTTTTTAATAGCGACCTTGGTCTCTAATTTTTAATCATTTTCCTATCTTTCTTTCCCTATTATATTGAAGTAATGATTCATTTCAACGGTGTTTTTGGCATTATCCCATTAGGTATTACATTGTTAAATATTAGTGCTAAAAATTCTGTTATTTCGTGTTTAAAGTTTATGTACAAATCTGAGGTACTTGGTGATTGCCCATTTATAAAATGTTTATAGCTTTTAAAATTTCCTTTCCTGTAATAAAATTATCACACACTTCTTTATCTTCCGCAGATATTTGTTTATAATTTGTGTCGTTCATATCGTCGCAATTCCCTGGGATTCATAGATTCTCTCATAATACCTCTCTACGTATTTACATGTCATCCTTTTATTAATAGATTGTTCCGTTTTCTTGTATTGAGTATATTTTCTTATGTTCTCCTTTTTTAATTTCAAGTATTCTTTATATCCTTCTTCCCTTTTTATATTAGTTCTCATACTTCCCCTCCCTTAGTTTAATTTCTTGTGTTGTTTCTCTTTCTATTTTCTCCCATATATTTATAATATTGTTTTCTGCATCTATAAGTTGATTTTTAGTTGTTTTTATTTCTAAATATTTCTCCCTAACCCATTTGTTTGTAGATTTTCCTGGTTTTGATATGATAATTCGTGATACGTTAAGTTTTAGTTTTAATTAATTCCCAATTCTTTATTATATCCCTAGTTTGTTTTTATTTCACATTTTGTGTATCATACTTATTTCATTTTTTATTATTAATACCATTGTTTTAAAATTTCACATTTTTTATCATATTTATTTCATTGTTTTCTTATACTAGTTTTTTTATATTTCATATATTTTGTATTATACTTATTTAATTTCGTTTATTTAAACCATTGTTTTAATATTTATCATACTTATTTCATTTTTTTGTTTATACCAGTCTTTTTAATATTTCACATTTTTTTGTATCATACTTATTTCATTTTTTTGTTTATACCAGTCTTTTTAATATTTCACATTTTTTTGTATCATACTTATTTCATTTTTTTGTTTATACCAGTCTTTTTAATATTTCACATTTTTTTGTATCAGACTTATTTCATTTTTTTGTTTATACCAGTCTTTTTAATATTTCACATTTTTTTGTATCATACTTATTTCATTTTTTATTTATTCCATCATTGTTCATAGTCAGAATTCCCAGGTTTAGTTCCTCAATCTTGACTAAGTTAGTTATTGTAAAATACTAAAGATATAATTTTTCCTAGTCGGTAGGTTTCTTGCTCTATGTTCTTCAAGGTTTATCAGCCTGTTTTGTCGTCCGTGTTAAAATTGACTGCTTGTCTATATTACTCTTCATTTCTCTCTTTACTGGATTTTATTCCTCCTTCTTTACATTTTGGAGGAGTCCAGTAATCTCCGCCTCTCACGGAGTCCTTGTTAAGTATTGAACGAGGCTTCCGGGCGATCTGTATGCCAAGAGAATTCTCCCGTTATCCGTATTTCTCAAGTCTGTTGGAAAGTAATTTCTCATCGTTCCTCCTCCTTCCATCATTGCCATTAGAGCAAGAGAAAAAACCCAACCATTCCTTGTAAGGAATAAATACCCTGAAAATTTTAAAACAAGACAAATAGTACATAATGTTTAATATAATATGGCACCTTACAAGATAAGAAAAATACCCGGATGTCCCAGTAGGGGGGAAATCAGAATAGATCACAAGGAATGATAGTGAGGGAAAATCAGATAATCCTTGCGAGGGTAAAATTGAAAACGTTTTTTTTTTCTCTAAACTCAGTGTCATAATTATTCGGAATGTGTTTTTCAAGAATAAAATATAACACTGAAGGAACCCTGATTGTTTAGTTAAGATTCAAGTAGCTTATGCACTCTGATTTATACAAATCAAAACATTTACTTTGATTTGTTACGCATGTATCATTTACAATAAACAACGATCAATTTGGTGAAATATTCCTGAGCACCTCTTGTTTTTTTTAATTTAAAAAATCTAAACACAAATTCTTCGTCCCAATTATCAGACATATATATCTACTAACTACTGCATGGTATTTAACAGAAAGCCATTTATGGGGTTAAATCAAAACATTTATTATTATGAAATGCATTGTAAAATTGTTTTAGTGTTCAATTTGCAACTTCACATAACGAGGTATACACTGAAAAGTACTAGAAGCGTGAAATATTTGCTTTGAATAGCGAAGAAAATTTCCAATTCAATTAAAGTAAAGTAAAATAGAAATTAAAATAGATACAAACGAGAAATTATCTTAATTGTGAAACTAAGCGTGCATTGAACCATCAGATCACCTGCAACATTGTGTCATATCATTGCTAACAAACCAATCACAACTAGTATATTTATTTGTCAGATAAAGCCATCATTTCTTCTGAGAGAATGAGATAACACCAGTTTAATCAAAATATTAAAACGGACTAACCATTATCGCCACGAAAAGAAAACAGTAATTTATTCGTATATAAATGCTGTAAAAACAACATAGTCACTGTACACAAAATAAATGCATAAAAGAAACGAACACATTTTAGCAAATGAATATTCATGAAAGCATAGACATTAAAACACGTACATTCGTAATTCAAATATACAGAAACAAAACTACGAAACAAAGAATATATACTACGATTTATTTAATTCTCACTGCGACATTAATGACAAAAACGAACATCGGATATTTACCGAGATACATTTAGTTTCTAAAAGATGACACAGTTATCGCGTTGAAAAGAAATTACCCTCTTCTAGAAGAATGGAACTGTATTCGTACATTTTATATTAGTTTTGCAGGAGCTGTCTTCAGTTTGTTTTCTTGTTCAATGTTGGATGTGTTGTTTATCTTTTCTAAGGGTGGGGTTGGGGTCGAACGTTTACATTTTATGTATGACAGGCGCTTTTGACTTACCATCGAATTTTTTTAAAATAAATATCTGCAAGGCTTTCATCAGGAGTTATGAATAGAGTTTGCTGTAAGTATATGGATTTTCTCACTACATTTATTCAATCGAATCAATTGATATACACGTGTCTTTAAGTTAAGTAGTTGTCACCTTTACCACGAGTTAACATCTATGACACGTGGATGATATATTATATACCGGATATATTGTACGTTTTGAACAAGTAAAAACAATTTAAGTTTAATTCCATCATCTGTCTACAATAGATATCAGTCCCAAATTAGTTTAGATGCGCGTGATTTTCGTTAAGTATTATCCATCCAAGCTAACATTGACCCCCAGGCTAGCAATATTTGTCTACTGGCACGTGCTAGATATAGTTTTGTTGATTAATACCTTCATTAACATTCCAAAACAGGAAACGTTTTGTATTGACAGGTGAGCCACGCTCCACGCTATTAATCACACACGTTTTATTTTCTATTACGATATCTTATACTTGTGTTCTTAAATCTGATTGGAAGGTTTACGGTAGAAGCAATATATAAATCGAAGCTTGTAAAAGACTTCACACATTTGTTCACTTCCAAATTGACATATCGTTTGGATTAAATTCTTTGTACTGAGAAAGGAGTAAAGAACCTTATCTCCAAAAACCATTACTAGTTATGGCGGATTTTCCAAAATCTTCGACGACGAATACATCTGTTCTCAGAAAGGTAAGAACATGTTTCAAAAAGACACTTTCTTAGTAACAGTATAATTCACTAACTGTTGTTGTTTTTAAAATAATAAAAATTACACGATCGTGTTTGCGATGAATTATTTAATTCGTTAAATTTAATTCTTTATTATCAGAAAGAAATGTTAGGATTATTTGGAGTGTTAATATTTTACGAATGTATCAAAAAGATAATACAACAAATTATTTGGAACATTATTATTATTATTATTATTATTATTATTATTATGTTCTTGTTGTTGTTCTTGTTGTTGTTCTTGTTGTTGTTATTATTATTATTATTATTATTATTATTATTATTATTATTATTATTATCATTTCAGATCAAAAAGCCTCTTATAGAGAAGAAAAGAAAAACCAAAATAACAAAAAGTCATGATCAGTTGAAGATCACTTTACTGGAAAATGTCAAAAAGAATGTAAGTATTATATTTTCAAATTTCGTTACAAATAATGCTTTTCCCTACAACGGAAAACTAAAGAGAGTGAAACAAATTAAAGTAACTAACATTATACAACGTATCTCATTAATATTTTCTAATGTACTTTTAATTTCAAGGAATCAGGATACGCTGCAAAAGTATCTCTAATGAAAGTTATCTTGTACTTGTGTGTTAACACCAGGGAAAAATCGCTGTTGTAATATCCAAAAGATTTTTCTCGAACCCTCTACTCCCATCCCACCCCGTTCGCATACCAGGTCGACGCTCTATCAACTTAGGCCACTGGAGAGCTGTCAAACACGAACATGAATATTCAACCTTGATTTCTCAATGGAAATAGTACTACGCTTTGGCATGGGACGTAACAAACAAGCTTTTAAGTGTAATATTTAGTTTTAGAAAACAAATAATAGAATATTATCATTAACCCAAATTACTCAGATAACACTTATGTTACAAGAATTATCCGATCTGAAGAAGTTATTAAAGAACTTCGAACTTTGATTCATTTTGGAATCGTAATATGTTTATCTAATTTTTGTTGCTGTTGTTTCTATTTTTTATTCTTTAGGTTACATCTTGTGAAAAATTTAAGCACAAATCTAGATAAAACTATATAAATACTCAATACTTTTACAGCGAAAAGGAGCTTTTTAAAATAGTAATTTGATTGCATTATAATTTGGTCCATTTCTAATTAAACAAGACAGTCCCTACAATTTTAATTGATAAGAATAAGTGACTGGTAGAATGTGGCGGACATTTCTTAAATTGTCCATTATGTCCTTGAGTTTCACACGTATATTTACCGTTATTGAAGTTATTCGTATTTCCTTGTGAATCATGTTTACTTTTATTTTCAATTAGGAAACGCAAGTTTCAAGATTAGATAAAGCAGACATTTTGGAAAAGACAGTCAAGGACCTACAGCAATTAGCAAAACAGAACATTACATCGACGGAGGATCGTGATGACATTATAAACGAATTCAAATATGGTGACGAAGAGTGTATGCGTAAAATCATTAATTATGTGAATTCTGCGAAGGGAACAACACATGAGTTGAAATCTCGTATGAAGAGTCATTTATCTAGCTGCATTGTTGAAGTTAATGATGAACAATCTACAGTTAAATATTCGCGAGGAAATTTGGCCATTCGTTCGCCTCTTAGTTTTCCAGTCAAATCTTCATACTTCACACCGCTTCATGTCGATATCCCGTCATCAACACAATATCCATCCACCACAGCGATGACACCGGATTCTAATGGAGGCTTGCTAATGCCAATACCCGGTTATCCAGTAATCAAGACAGAAGACCCTTATTCTCCGTATTATTACCCTACCCAGCAGAATGACTCTAGTGTCTGTGCCACTCCAACGGATGATACTCTTTTAAATGAATCCTCGGGGAACATTTCGTTTAATGAACAATCAAGTGAAGGACAAGATTCTTCAGCAAGCAGACTTTCTTCGAGTAACGTGGCAGGGAATACATCGGTTACGAGTGATACCGTATGGCGTCCTTGGTGATGTATGCACTGTAAAATAATATAAAAGTATTCTCTGCACTTTTGGAGTAAATTTGTGTGACGTGTCAGGTGTATTTATCAACTGCTATTAAGCTTTTCTTTTCTGTAGAAAAAACAATCTGTAAAACTCTTATTTTTCTATATCATTTAAAATATAATATTTTATGTGAAACTGACTTTGTTTTGTTTTGTTCTAAGCAAATGGTTTATCTAAACGCATCAAGCTTATTCATGTCATATTTTTGTCATCTATCTATCTATCTATCTATCTATCTATCTATCTATCTATCTATCTATCTATCTATCTATCTATCTATCTATCTATCTATCTATCTATCTGTCTGTCTGTCTGTCTGTCTGTCTGTCACGATTAATAAAGTTTATAATCTGTTTTAAACTGGAAATATTTTGACACTATCATTCATAATTGACCGGAGCCCCTTTTGGCATAGTGATCTGAAGCGCTCTCCGTTACGGATCACTTCCATCTCACCTCTGTCTGCGTGGGTTCGAGTCTAAGATTCGGCTAATATAGTTATGTGAGAAAGCTTGCCAGTAGCTTCTCGTGGGTCGGTGGTTCTTTCTGGGGGTTTTCCCGGGTTCTGAGATATTAAATTTAGTTTATCTAACTGTATCGTTGTATGAGATATTAAATTCAATGTATCTAGCTGTATGAGATTTTAAATTTAATGTATGTACGCGACTTAGACAACATTATCGGCAACCTCAATTTTGACAGTGACAAATCCGACCCCACAAATCAATAGCTAAGTTTTTGTATTTTTAATGGGAAACCTTATACAAAATTGGATTTGAATCCATTAAGACCTCCAAAAGGCCTTGAGCCAAAACGAAGAGGAAGACAAATTACTAAACTAAACAGGAGCCATAACTGCTGTCACTTTTGTCAGAGGACAGTAAATATTGAAGTCTACATCATTTACTAAGTGTTTGAAACGTTACTGAGTACAAAGGAAGTTTATGGCGAACGAGACATGGAGGGAGAGGGACAGGGAGATTGGCAACATCATACGCTTTCTTCTTAAATATTGCGGGTAATCAGAGTTGCAACAAAGGTGAAGAAATGTCATGATCATCGTATTTTTTTTAACGTGAAATTCATTTTTGTGTATTTTCAATTGATTTATAAACAACAAAAATACATGCATTCAGGTTACGTAGCACAATGGATGTGTATATCACAAATGTGAAAAACAGTCCTCCTTTATAAGAATTTACTTATAGCTGAGAAAAGTAAAACATTTTATATTATAAACAGTTATAAAGCAAATGTATTTTGATGGTCCATAATGTAACAGTAAAGGAAAACATTTATTTCAAAGTCCCATAATGTTAATGAAAAGAAGCAAACAAAATGTAATTTCATGGCCCACAGTGTCCCCAAAAGAGAAAACGTATGCAAGAGAGGTCATAAATGACATACATATTGATCTAGATACAATTTGAAATATTGCTTGCAAAGAAATTATTCTTTCTTTATCCAAAATGGTAAGAATAAAAACTTATATTAAGATTTTTAAAGGAAGAGTGTTAAAGGTGTGGTGTTGTAGGTAACGGTGAATCTATTAACAGTTAAAACGTGAAAATCATGTCCCTGTCTGATTAAAGGTTGAACAATAATGTTACTTCATTTTCTTCCATCGACTTATACCTAAATATTCCACATTGCTTCGAATCAATCATTCACTCAGTCAGTAAGTGAGTCAGTCAGTCTGTCAGTCAATCCATCCATCTATCCATCCATCCATCGATCGATCGATCGATCAATCAATCATAATTTTATTATGTTTGCCTTCTCCTAACAGCCATTGTAGACAAAGTATGTTGGAATTGATATCCAAAGTATTTTGTAATCTACAGAAACGGAAATTTTGCCACTTGTAAATTGTGTCACATTTTATTGACATTGTATTACTATTGACAAAAAACATGTTTTTTCTTATGGTTGATTTAGGTACGAAACTCTTCATACAGAAACTATTTTTAAATCATATTTTTATATTGCAATCTTTCTATGGCATAGATTCATAGTCACCACGTTTTCTTCAATATTGTGTTATAGCAGAAGTCAAACTGGTCATGTGTCCGTATTTACTGTGTTTAACCCTAGAGTAATCAGTCCCGGATTACCCATTAGGCAGAGTAGGCAACTGCCTATGGGCCCCGCGACTTTTTTTGATGGGGCCCCCATGAGACCGTGACCGTGGGTCTAGGGCCCCAAAAGTTTGACTGCCTATGGGCCTCCACGGTGCTTAATCCGGCGCCGAGAGTAATACATTATAATTAAATGATCTGCTCTCATCAAATAAAAAAGTCCAGGCAGAAATTATTAGTCGCTATGGAGCTTTCCAATGGAGGACTTGAACTGTATTGGATCAAGACAGAGGCGTAGATAGTGTTTTGAGCCCGGGGACAGGATTCATTTTTACGCCCCCTCCCCTCAGCTCTGAAACCCATTAATTTCATCAATAAAATCACCATCACCCAATATAACGCCAACGGATATTAAAGAGAAGAAAAAACTAATGCATAGTTGCATATTTGCAGCAAAAATCCCTCATACAACCTATTTCAAAGCCCGGTTTGGCGCACTCACTACTCTGGCGCCCGGGAACATCTGTCCCCCTCTGCGCACCCACACCACCCCCTCCCCCAGCTACGCCTCTGGACACAATACAGGGCGTTACAAATTTCTTGATCAACATTTGTAACCTTTATTGTGACGTGACAGCGCGACATGCTATCTGGATGGTACCGGATCTTACCTGTAGATTGATCCCGTCAAAAAATGTTCACATACTGTAACATTGAATCTTTCTTACGTACTTCTCGACGCGTGTAATCAATGACCCCAAGAACCCCAAGTCCACCTCTAAGAATGATGCGTACATAAAATATACACACAATTGTGCACCAGTATCTCCGGCAGATGCGAGCTAAATGGCCCCTTCTCAGTGCCTATCGCTACACACGGTGGCGTAGCGAGAGCAAAACACCCAAATTTGCGCCCCCCGGCTGCCCCTGTTGCGCCGTTATGTACCTTGTACCCGATTTGGGCGCCCATTTGGCGCCCCCTAGCCACCAATTTAGCGCTCCTTAGCCACCGGCGCCCGGGGCGAATGCCCCACCTGCCCCCCCCCCCCCCACTACGCCACTAGATACACACTAACAACGTGAAGATTGTTCAACGATGGGTTTAACACTTTCACATCGTCCTGAAACGCCCTTAATCCATTAACAATGACGCCATCAGTTGTCTCCCCTAATTATTCAGATTTTATCCTGATGTTCTGGAAAATATACCAATTGTCAATTGGGAATTTAAGGACACACACACACACACACACACACACACACACATATATATATATATGTATAAATATATGTATGCTTGTGCGTGCGTGTGTAAGTACGTGTGGGAACACAAAAAAGGAGGATTGCAGTCGAAGGGCGAATGGTTATCAAAGAATCAAACGACTGATCTAAAACAAATGTACTGTGACTATCCATATAAGTACAAATTTATTTTCTGTTTAAATGTACTGTGACTATCCATATAAGTACAAATTTATTTTCTTTTTAAATGTACTGTGACTATCCATATAGTTACAAATTTATCGGAATGAGTTGTTTTGTTCGGAATTTCTTTTTAGTTTTAATTCCGCACACGAAAATTTGTCGTTAATTAACTTAATATAACAGAGAGAGAGAGAGAGAGAGAGAGAGAGAGAGAGAGAGAGAGAGAGAGAGAGAGAGAAAGAGAGAGAGAGAGAGAATAGTATAAGAAGAATAAAGACTTATGTATGCAGACAAAACTTTTGTATTGAAAAAAGTACAAATTCATTATCACATCAAAGAATTTATTTTAGAAAATTCTGTAAATAAATACCAAGGACTGTTGTTGCGAAGTGTTTCGAGGGTGTACAAGCACCTCGTTCACACATCAGACACGTGACATAAATTACACCACAAGTTCTGAGAATACATTTGTACTTTTTTTTTAGTCTCAGCAGCAGAGAGGGTGAATCCGACAACTTTGTAGAGGCGTCGATTCGGCAAACGGAGGATTCCTTCTCGTAAATGTTTTATAGAAAGGTCTATTTGACAAACCAAGGCTTCCTCGAAAAAAAAAAGCGTCGATTCAGTAAATTGAGGCTTCTTCAAAGACGCCATTATCGTTGTCATTCACCCTCTCTGCTGCTATGGGTTAACAATTCTTTACGAGATTCAGTAAACGATTTTAACCGAATATTTTATCAAGTCCGACATGATATCGCGTCCGAGGATCTGATAAATTTATCGTCACAAATCCATGTGGGATTGACTGAGCACGACTAAAGAGATTATAATCCATATCACCGCTGCACCAAGTTTGCCAAATATTATGTGTATCAACTCTGTTGAATACGGCAAGAATATTGCAGTTATCTCTGATTACTTTTGGTATTTGTGTGTATCGTTGAGTGACATATATCACGTCAGTTTTTTTTATGCCTACCTCTGGAAAATATCCTAGCGGGATTCTTTTGATTGTCTAACATGATATCATCATATACGACTAAATTGTTAATAATTGTATCAATATCATCAATGATCGGTGCTTCATCGATATTGGTTATAAACTAAATAATACTCTCGCCGGATTCTTCTACCGCTTTGTCGTTAAAATCTTTTAACACATTGTAACATCGCTGATCATCTAGACTTGGAGCTATCAAATACAACTTGTCCCATTTCATCCATCTCGTTATCAAATTAAGTAGCAGTTGTGTCTTGCAACTTCCAGATGGTCCGATTATAATCATTCTAATTGAATTCGGCAACATCGCATGGTGTTTAATAGGTTCCCGTCGTTGGGTAGCTGAATAATCAATTACATTCATGTTATTATAAATATATTATGGATCTATATTGTGTGAAATGTAAGAAGCGTACTGGCACAGATGACTTGACGACGATTACAACTAGCAATAACAAATCAGCACTTTCTGGTAAGTGTGTACAATATAGTACAAAAAAAATTAGATTTGTTTCCAAGGATTATAAAAAAACGAGGAGGTGATATTGCAGCCAAGCTAACTAAACTCCCGGGAACGCCATGGGCAAAGTATCCAGGAGAAAAACACCTTCCAGGGTATAGTTATTGTGGACCCGGGACTAGACTCGATATCAGACTTGATGATCATAACCAACCCCGACCAGGTGAATATCCAATAATGATGTTAGGTGCGTGTAATTAATAACAACATGGAATCTATTTATTATTCTCCAAAAGGATACTGGCGGGGTAAAGCAACAATTGGTAAACTCGCTAGCGCCGTACAGGTGAAATATACCACTGCAGCGGATTGGTTATCCAAACAGACGATATGGCAAATATATCTACCGCCGCCTAAACAAATTAACTACTCGCATTTTGATGTGACCGATCCTAATGAAGTTCATTAAGCTGATATATTATTTCTGCCACATGATGGTGGTTACAAATACGCGTTAACTGTAGTTGATGTTGCGAGTCGATACAAACAAGCAGAACTGCTAAAGACAAAATCATCAACTGGAGTAGCTTCTGCATTTGAAAGGATTTATCGAAGGGGTCCTCTGCGCTGGCCAAATCTATTACAAGTTGATCCTGGCAAGGAATTTCGGGGTGTGGTTCTATCAACGATGAGGAATCATAATACCGCGTTACGACGAGGGCATACTGAACTACATCGCGATCAGGCAATTGTTGAACGATTTAATTGGACGCTTGCTGAGCTGTTATTTGGATATCAATACGCGAAGGAATTTATTCAGGATAAACAACCTCGTGAATGGGTCAAGAGATTACCAGGCGTAATTACCGCGCTGAAAAATGAGGTTACTCGAACGATTAATATGAAATCTAACAACGCGATTAAAAAGAAGTATACACCCGTACAACCGCAAAAAGATTTTTCAAAACAATCAATACTCGGTAATGTCAATGTTAGGTATTTATATGAAGCAGGAGAACTCGAAGGTGGCACAAAAAGAGCTACTGATCCTATTTGGAGTATTAACGCGCATAAAATATCTAATATAACACGATCTATGGGTAGACCAGCAATCTATAGACTGGATTTGACCGCTCCTCAGCGATGATGTACTCGTGAACAACTTCAAGTGATACCCGAGGATACTCAATAACCGCCGCGTGGTCTTAACTAGCACCTCTTCGTCTTTTGCACTCAAGACAAGTCAGCATCACATTATCTCTAGTATGACCTACGCTGCTATTTTTTCTGTCTACGGTAAATTGGCGAGGATCTTTATCCGACCAACACCAACGCATTATACAATTACAACTCGCGCAGTGATTATTCTGTTGTTGGTTCAGCGTAATTATTAATTCAGCATCAATATCAAATTCTCTGTTATTTTTTTTTTGTCCTGCTGTTTATAACCAGCGAGTTTTTTTCTGATTATGTCAAGGCTGACAATATCACTTATTGTAGTGTCGTTATCATCTAAAACAACTCTTCGAAGCTGATTTATTCTCCGTACACTGGACACTGCGAGATAAACTATATTTGACCACTCGATGTGATTATCCACCATCCAAACAATCGTATCTGATATAGTCAATCCCTGTGAAGAATGTATCGTCGCTGCTTAACCTAGCGTCCATGGAGATTTATCAGTGCGCAATGCTTCTTTGACCACGCTGATATCAGCCAGCACAATATCATTTAACACTAAATTCTGCTTTTCACGCTGTCCTGGAATATCAACTTCAATATTCTGTTTTCGTGTATCCGAAGGCCTATAACACAACGGCGTTGAAAGTGTTGCAAATTTTTCTTTATGCAAATCAAATAACTTCATCTGAAGTGTGTCTCTGACTATCTTTCTACTCGCCACTATCAAATCGTTTGGTCTCCACGCTTCCCAGAAATCTTTTAATGGTGTTTCTGAAATTATTTCACGCGCTATCTCACATTGAATTCTATCAGGTTGTAATCTGATTAGTTTTTTGAAAACGCGCTAGTGTTCTTCAAATGCTCTATGATCGGTGTTAATTTCTTCATAATAGTCAACAAAATTCTTTAGCCAATCATGTGGCGATAAACCGACAAATGGTGGTGGTTGGCCATGATCGCCGCATATTTTTACTTTTGTATTCGCTAGCAATAACCAATCGAGAAATTTTTGTAATACATCTAACGACACCGTGCATATTTCATCCCAAATAATGACTTCAGGAATAAATTTCTCGCCCATTCGTTCAGGAGTCCATTCATCGCCCTTCCATCGAAAGAAATTGTGATAAGTACAAGCATTTACCACTCGTTCTTTCATCTCTCTGGCGAGTCTGTGTGTTGGTGTTAGTAAAATCATGTTTGATTTCCCACGAAATAATTCAATCGCGCGAGTCGCCTTTCCTAACCCACCACAGCCGTTTAGGTAGCTGGTTTTATATCTTCATATTGGATCAGATATCTGCGGTGTATTAGATAGTTCTGATATCTGATTATTTTTCAAATATTTATCTTCAATCGTAACATCTGCTGATTTGGAATAGTCACACAGTATTTCCCGCTTAATTCTTCATGATCCCCAGCTCTCGTCAGAATTAGTGAATTCAGCCACTGCTTCCTGTGTTTCACGTCTATATAAAATGAATCAGTGGCAACTCTAACTGCGGTGTCAGGAAATCTATTTATCATCGAAAATAAATTGATAGAAGCATAAGCTAGCATAGACGCCCTCAAATGTGTACACTGAAGATTTTCTCCGTCTGATTAAGTAACAATTGTACCAAATTTTGTTCCATCGGACAAGAAAGCGTCTTTACGATCGACATATATACCCTTAGATGTTATATCCGCGATTATAAAATATTAATCAACGCTATCTATAATCAACCGTGAAGAATATCGTTTATTGTCGTATTTTCCACCCTGAGTAAATTTATCAATTAATCTTCTACCAAGATCCTTTGCATCTTTATTTCTAATTTCAAATAGCTGTTTGGACCATTTCACGATATTTTCTTCGTCACGATCGGGAAACTGTTTTCGTTGTTCGCTTATTATACTATCTAGATTGGGTTGTGGTAACCAGACTTCAGTCTGAGCTCGATGTGATATAATCGCTTCACTGACAATCAGCGATATCAGCATTCTACAATCAATCATATACCGTAACAGCACTATTGGCATCCAGTGTTTTTCAGATATATGTCTACCAATCCAAACATAACAGCACGGATGAAGTCCTGTAGCCAATTCAAATGATACCACACGAGCGAATCCGGTTAAATCAAAATCAGGCAGTGGTCCATTAACCGCAACACGAGTCATCTCATTTGTGGGATGTCCAAATCGCTTGAAGTATTCAGCGCATTCTCCGTACCCGAGAAAACTCCCTGGGTAACACGCAACCATATCAACCGAAATAATACTTTCAGCGGTGTATTTTGTATTCCATAATCCGCCATGGTTAAATTCTATACAACTTGATTTGATGTCTGTGAGAAATTCAGCTCTTGTTGGTTTCCACGTGTTTCTCTTTCTCGCAAAATGAGCTGCAACCGACGGAATTGTAAAGCAGTTTGTTAGTAATTGTTCGTCGTCGAAACTCTCCGAGAAACTACTAGCTAGTTGTTTCATTGCGTGTTGGAGGGCTTCAGTGCGGTATAATTCTCCATTGGGTCTTACAAATTGATCGAATCCGCCCTCTTCGTACTCAAAACTGTGAAGTAACCACACTGACACAGGATCGTTGTTACTCAACTGGTAAATAAAATAAAAAAGTTTCTCTTCTCCGGAGAACTCTGCGGGTATATATTTTATGGTTCTATCCCGCGGAAATATTGTTACCGCAGGTGTCCATGCTTGTTCATTATGGTCAATAATCTTGATTGGAGCTCCATTTAATTTATATTTTGATTCGTATAATACTTCACCGGTTTTTGTCATTACCGATATTGGGAATCTTAATGATGTTTCTAATTTAGTTATATCTTGAATTGTTGCCCCATGCTCCTTTACTGCTAACCCCCACTCGGTTATTTTTTTGCGTCTTAGATCAGTCAATTTGTTTCCACGCAGCGCATTTGTGAAGTGTTCTAATATTCGTTCTGCTACACAATTCAACGACGACAGTTTCATGGTTTTTAGTTTTTCAATACTCGGTTTATCATTTAACGGATATATCCCATAAACAACTGCTGTTACAGGATAAGATCTCTCGTAATACGGTTTGTCAATTCCAGTCAAAATTCCTGGTTTTGAATCTTGACACACAGTGACAGTTCTTTTATTCTTCAAGATAGGTTCGTATTTATCTCTGATAATCCAATCTCCAGTGTCTGAACGGATAATGAATTTTATCCTATAAAAAATACCTTTTTCGCCCAAGATGTGAGATTATCATGGCTGCTCTTTTATCGTTCATGGTAGCATCAACGCTACCATCAATTCGAAATGTTGACCAACAGTTTGATGCTCCATCACGCTTGAATTCATTAAAACAATCACGAATTTTACTTATCATGGTTCTATCACGAATTTTACCCTTTGATGCATCAGAGACTCTATCGAGATTGAATTTAGCATTTTTCCAGGGCTTAATTTTCGATAATCTCTCGAATTCCTTCATATTATAATTAAAACAAGTATTTAAATAGAGAATATATTATATAATGAATCATTGCAAATGGCTTATGATTGGATCAGTAACCCCGTGTAACAAATCATGCAGAAAGTAGTTCTGTGGATATCATATGCAAAGCTTTCGGCGTTTAGGCCTTGGTCCGATTCCTTGTATAAGATGTGGGGTAGGGGTGCGAGGAAAATCACAGTTGTGTCTCGGTTGTGGTGGTAAGCGATATAGAGAGCTGAAGCGTTATTATGATAAACGAACTAAGAATTCCATCAATGACTCTACCTCTGACAGCGTCAACGACAAAATCATAAGAACACCCCAAGACTACATTGATAGATTTCCAAGTAATGTAATAATTCAACCAAACAATGAATTAGACAAACAATAGTATAGTATATAAATGAACCAAGAATTCCGACCACACCCTGTGATTGCAAACTATGAGGCATGTAGTGATGGTGTTATCAGAAACCGCAGATTGAAGAAGCCAGTTGGTGCTGTGTCTAATCAAGGTAATTTGAGGTTTTGCGCTGGAGGGAAAACTTATCTTAATCACAGAATAATATACGAGTGTTTCCATGGATTGATCGAGGATGGTTTTGTTATTGATCACTTAAATGGTATTAAGACTGATAATTCTTTGAGTAACCTACAAGTTGTTACACAGAGTGAGAATTTAAAACGAGGAGGAGCTGGTTCTTATAAATCAATTGGAAAGAGACCTGTAGAATCTTTAAATACAGCAACTAACGAAGAAATTATATTCCAATATATGAATGAAACCAGTAGATATTTTGATATTTGTATGCCCTCAGTACGAAGAGTAGCAGAACGAGTACAAAATTCGGCTTTTTCAAAAAAGATTGGACAACAAATACAGTTCGTTTCTGTCTAATCATATTTTTGCACTATTCCAAGGGAGATAACTCGTGTGGGTGTTTACGGCTTATGAAGGAGTTATGGATCTCAATGGGAGTTTCCGATTATTTCTCAGTGGAAATATAATATATTTTGTAAGAAAACGAATCAAATATGTAGTATTTTAAAAATAATTGTATTTTTATTTTTTTGTGGATTTTATTCTTTCAAGTATTCGGTTTTGTTTCATACACGAAAGGTATATGGATTCGTTCATTCAGTCAGTTTTGGTTTGTGATCGATCCATTGACGTCATTCATTGTAGATCGCTATTAATTATATTAGCGTACCTATATATTATATATCATATATAAGAACCGTTAGCTCAGTGTAAATACAATTATTTTGTAAGAAAACGAATCAAATATGTAGTGTTTTACAAATAATTGTATTTTTATTTTTTAATTTTAAGTATTCGGTTTTGTTTCATACACAAAGGTATATGGATTCGTTCATTCAGTCAGTTGTGGCTTGTGATCGATCCATTGACGTCATTCAATGTACATCGCACCTGTTCGCTATTGATTGTATTAGCTTACCTATATATTATATTTAAAAACATATACCGTATATAAGAACCGTTAGCTCAATCGTAACGTGTCGCGGTGCCATACTGCCGGCCATGGTTCGAAACCCGTAACAGGCATTATTGCCAACAGTGCCTACAGATGGTTTTAATTGGGGGGTGGCAACCTCCGAAATTCAAATTGCAACCGTATATACCAACCACACCACGCCGTGGTGTGAATGATTTTTCATTCAACCCAGGGTGATTTTGTTGGGGGGGGGTATGCGGTTGCAATTTGAATGTAGGAGTGTCATCATTCATTATCATTGTATATATCCATCCATTCATTCAGTGTTATATGTCGTATTGTCCCCTGTGCTGTCCCTTATCATTCATTCATTGTATATATCCATCCATCATTTAATATTATATGTAGTATTGTCTTGTGCTGTCCCTTATCATCCATTGTCATTGTATATATCATCCATCATTTAATGTTATATGTAGTATTGTCCCCTGTGCTGTAACTTATTATTCATTGTCATATATCCATCCATTCATTCATTATACAACTGCCATTTGGAGTTTTGTATATATACATACATATATATATATATATATATATATATATATATATATATATATATATATATATATATATATATATATATATATATATGTGTGTGTGTGTGTGTGTGTATGTAAATGTACCGTCCTATATGTCCATTCGCTAAACATATCCTCTTGTGATTCTAATCCGTTATTTGACGGGTTAGATTCACTCTTAGGGGAATATGCTTCGTGATAAATGTGCTGTCCCTATACAAACGATGCTGTTCATAATGATCCACCATATGCAGTCGACCAAAATGTCAGAGTTGGTTTTGTCAATAATGGTATCATGGCGCTATTTGAAAGTGCAAAATATCTCATTGATGGAAGAGAAATTGAATCTATTGAGCGTGAAGTTGATGTTGTCACAACAATAATCGGGTTAGCGAGATATTCCGATGATTATACAAGATCAGCGGGTCCATCTATGATGTTCTCTAAGGATATCACTGATACGCTAATCACATTCAGTATACTAATTTGCTGACACCACGAGATACCGCATCTGATCCACAAACAGCTGGTTCTCTTGAACACGAAGCAAGACCAGGTGCTGCCTTCGATATTATAGAAAGTGTTAGTAGTAATTACAACCTAGGATTTGCAACACGCGTATCAATGTTGAAGAGGCCTCGTCGACAGTTTTCATGCGCGATTCCACTGCATCATATATTTGGATTCTGTAGAAATGTCCGAAAAGTTATTTATGGAGCGAAACATACAGTAGTACTCGTAAGAAAGGGTGCTGATAATGATGCAATCTGGCGCTGTGCTGGTGTTGCTGCCGGTAAAGTCATTTTAACAAAACTGTCACTGTGGATGCCAGTACTGACTCCGTCAATCCCAACAGAAGAACGATTACTATAATTTATGGATCAAGGAGGAAAGTCGTTGCTAAGTTGGTTAACAACGAGTACAGATACCAAGGATCCTGATGTTGATAGTACATTTACGTGGAACTTGGCATCAAAATAGGGTGTTTCAGCTCCGCGTCATATATTTGATGCGCTACAGAATAGAAATCGATTAAACTCTCAAGAACACAGCCATATGATGTTTGATCAATTAGGTGTTAGTGACGTCTCGCTGAGAATAAACGGACAACAGGAACCATCCGAGGATATACAACTGAATTACGATGCCAACCAAATAGCACGGGTGTATCATCGTCTGTTGTCGTATATGGCACGCGATCAAAATGTTGATACTGGTTTGCAAATATCACAACATGATTTTAAAAATCTGTATCCGATCTAAAACTTTTCACTGGAACATCTTGACTTAACATGACAATCCGTTGTTGATATACACTTTAGAGCTCGTGTAAACCCTGGCGGTGTTAATTACAGAGCGGTTGCTGTCATTCACAGCGACAAATCAATGCAACTCGAAGGTTTTGGCGGAGGAATGAGAGTGATAGATGCACCAGTGGAAAACATGTAGTGGTCCAAAAACATGTAACAATTAGATCAATCTGTTATTAATAAAATTCCATATGATGTTATTAGTGTTACGTTAACTCCTAAACAGATTAAGAAACTACAATCAGAAACAGCTGGAAAATGTGGAACTACGATCACGCTGAAACCCAATCAGATGACAGGCGGGGAAAATAAATTGTCGCTGACAAATCGTCAAACAAAATATTTTAGTGCCGCGCTCGAAAATAAAAAAGGAATTCGAATTAAACTTTCTGCGGCTGCAATCGACAATATCAAAAAGACCGGATGTATATTTCCGTTGTTAGCTGGGTTACCAGCGTTGATTGCGTCAGCGGCCCCAGCGGTAGCTAAAGCGGCAGCATTAGGGGCCGTTGGTACCGCAGCAGGAATGGCACTAAAGAAAGCAACTGGAAAAGGATATAAAAAAGAAGGGAAAGGGTCTAAGACTACCAGGAACCCCGTATTCAGGGTACAGCGGAAAGGGTCTGAGAGTCCCAGGAACGGTTTATTAACACCAATGTCAAATTATGATTTACTCGATGCTGCTAAAAAAACTCGTGATTAAAAGCTTCAGAGGTGTCTTTATGAAAGATCAATTGCCGGCACAACCAAACAGAGTTGAAACCGGTATTATTAATCTCGATAACAGCAGCGGACCTGGAACTCACTGGGTTGCATACGCGATTGATCCACGTACAATTGTTTATTTCGATTCATATGGATTAGCGCCGCCGAAGGAATTTATGCATTATATAAACCGCTTAAAAACTCCTCACAAGCTCCATTCGCAAATATCTTTCAGCTGTTGCCATTAGTGTTCATTAGTACTTTCAAGACTGGACTATCATAGCTCAATTCTGTCTAGTTCATCTCAATATCTACTCCACAAACTTCAAAAAGTTCAAACACAGCTGCTAGGATCATACTTAGACTTAGAGTAGCACGACCAGAGCACATATCCTGCTGCTCTATACCCTACACTGGCTATCCATTCTATCCAGAATCAAAACACAAAACGTGTTCTACGTTTCACTGACAGACACAAGTCCTATCTGACCTCACCCATGTGTACACACGCACCAGCAAGATACTTAAGCTTCTCTTCTGACAACCATATACTGATTATTCCTACTATGAAAACAAAGTCATATGGACAGCATTCTTTTGCATACCATGGGCCAAGCAAAGTGGAATGAAATTAGACACAAAAGACAAAGTGGCAGCTTTTTTCTTATTTAAAGTCATGATGAAATCGCATATTCTTAAATAAAATTTGGGGAAATATTTTTTGCTCCAACATAATGTAATATCTATACACATGTATACAGGAAGCACAACAAGTTAGTGGGATCTTAAAAAAATTAAAAGTCCTGATATTAAATCTGATAATGCACAAAAAATAAAATTATATTCTATATTCTCTACAATAAAACTAACCATTCATTAGTTTATCAGTTAGTCTACTGATTAAAAAAATGAGAATGTCAGTCTTATATAAAATGTATATTCAAGCAATAATGACATTTGCATTTGAATATGTAGTAAAAAGAACAACCCTTCTCTATACAAATTGTATCACTGTCTGACACATAGTAACTGAAAAATGAAAAAGATGAACTGTTAATTGAAAATGACATGTTGAATACAACTTGTGGCATGTTTAAAAACTAAGTTACTCCATCCAGTAAATATCTAATTATTCACAACAAATCTTTTAATGGTACACTGATTATATACTTATAGAAAAATTCATCTGTTAAAATTATAAATATTTAAAAGAACAAAGATAATGTTTCAAAATAACACATATTTCATTGTTTTTATGGAGCTGTCAGATATGTGATTTTCCATTTTTGACAATGATAATGCTTAATATTTATTACCAATTGATTAACTCATTATTTTGGCCAGATAACTTGTGTTTTGAAACTCCTCTCTGAGAACCTTCCTTTCATAGGATGATGTTTAAAGAATCATATAGATAGCCAATGGTTCTTTATGGTAGTTAAGTACAAATTTCTAGTGCTCAAAGGTATCATATTTTATCTTTTTGATACTTCTGCTCCAAAACTGAATCTTTAACAAACTTAAGCTTTGCCCAATTTTCACTTTCTCAAATTACTGAATACTGTGATTATGGAAGCTTGGGCATAACCGACTTTTGATCCGGAAATCGGATTCCATCGGATAGTATGAACTTCCGATTAATCGGAGTCGGACAAGGCAGGAACGACCGATTCAGATAATAAAAATAATAAGGTTGAATTTCTATAGCACCGTGTCTAACACTGCATGTCATTTGATAGTGTGTTAATAAAGTTAAATAAGAAGTCAGAAAAGTCCAATATGGTCAACACAACCACGCTGTGAGACAATCTATTTGAACTGGCGGGTGAAAACCGGAAATGAAGCCGGATATGGTAAAGTACTAAGTAACATGCTAGACACGGCAAAACCAGATACCAGAAACCCGGAAACGGAAGATGAAATTTTTTAGAAAAAAAAATATGGATTTAGCATTTCCGATTAATTGAATCATATCCGGAATCGGAATAATTTCATGCCCAAAATCCGGAATCGGAAATCAGTAGAAAAATGCTAATCGGTTATGCCCTAATGGAAGCATCTCTGTATCTGCTTTGAAATGAATCTAAAGATAGAAAACAGCTACTGGATATTAAATTGTTGCAAAATTTAACAATTTTCAATGGATGGGTAATGTGGGCTTTAAAAGATTTAATTTATTGTGCTCCTAAAGTAACTTTTATGTTCTCAGAAATTTTCAAACATATTTTAAATGATGAAAACAAAACATTTGTGGCTAAGCTACCAAACCATCAATCACAAAATCTCTATCATCATATTGGTTTTAAGTAGCATTGTGAATAATTGTAGCCAAAATTAAAACGAAAATGTCCAAAATTGAAACTTTGAAAACAACTCTGTGTTCAGTTTACTACGTCAATGATTATGCAACCAACTTTTTACCCATGGTAGCAACTAACTGATACATGTAAATAAAATTCTAATGTGTCATTATGCATAATATAAAAACAGTGGTCATGCTATACCTCATACTATGGTTTGTGGTCATTGTGGTTTTAGCTCTGTATTCCTGTCTGGGTGTGGTATTTATATATCGGCTGGGACACCAGGTGGTTTCTCTGTCAGGTTGTCTCAATCAGAAAAGAGGTATACAGTGCTGAAAATACAAAAATAATTTAATTTTGCCACCAAAACAACTTCATATAAATTTGAGTTACACACACTACTCTTACAGTTGCATGGATAGTTAATGTAAACTTTACAACTTGTATGAATGTATTCTATGCTACTGCAGATATACAGATGAGCAGTGAAATTGTATATTATACACAATCAAACAGACTAATATCCCAAAGGGAAAGTGTTCAATGCGTACAGAACACAGTATTTAGGCATATATTACTCTTGTTTGTATGTACATTGTGTTATTAATTTTGGGAATGCTAAAATCAGATAAAGATGAAGTATATTTCGCTCATGAAATGAATAAAAAATATATTAACACTAAAGAAAAGTTCTTAGATAGCTTCATTTATTCAAATTACTTCTCATCCTTTTAACCAATTTTGGCATTTCTGACTTCCATTGCTTTACCGCCAACTGAAATGTAGGAAAATGAACTTGAAAACAAGCTTGTATGAGAATTTGAATTATAAAAAATCTTAGTAAAGTCTGATAAACTTTATTATTTTAATTTGAAGAAACACATTGAGACAGGCTGCCAAGAGTGTGAGATATTCCAGAAAATTTGACTTCTTGTTCTGATGTTAGCCAACATTAGAAATTATTATACACACTGTTATTATTTCAGTAAAACCTAAATCCGCAAAACATAAAACATCTGGATTGATGTTTTACATTTAGGATTAGCTTACAGCAATTTTTCATGTTATACAACAGTAAATATATCTGGTGGAGGAAGAACCTGGGAAAACCACTGGGAAGGACCACGGACCAATGGGAAGCTAGTGGCATGCTCTCTCAAAACCGAGCAGAGCCTGAGACTAAACTTTCCTGTAAATATTATATGTACTATATAATAATAAATAAATGATTTGGGTAAATTGTAAGCAACAATATCCCTGACCTATGCATTAAATTATACAAATGATTGCCTGTTATGCTGCTGATTTGTTATGAACCATCAAAGTATCCTCACACACCACCCTATTGTTTTGAAAAAAACATAAAGAATAAAAGATATATAAAAATGCACAAAACTTAGCCATTGCATTCACTGATTTATGAGTTCTAAACTGATTTGCTGCAAACACTGCTAACTTTTTCTTAATCAAAAGGGAGCTTCTTTAGCAACATGGTCACCCTTTTTTGCTTGGGCCTGCTTCTGTTTTCAAGCACAGTTGTGATTGAAATTACTGTCTTTGAAGAGCTCAGTAATTTCATAATTTGGGATTTATATTTCTTTGAACACATGAATACATGATGTTCTGTTTGAATAATATTCACAAAATCAACAAGACATCGATAATGTGTTCCTAGATTTCTAAAAGACTTTTGACAGAGTGTGGCATTAAGTATTGTGGGCCACAATGAAGAAGTACAACATAGGTAAAAAGTTGACCACTACCATCAAGCAGCTGTATACCAAGGCTGCCAGTGCAGTAATTGCTCAAGATTCGGAGGGGGACTGGTTCTAGACAACAGTTGGAGTACCTCCTGTCACCCACGCTATTCAACATCTACTTTGAGTGCATCATAGCGAAACCCTGGAAATCAACTATGGGGCAATCAGAATTGAACAAACCAATACTTTGCAAATGACAATGATGGGCTGGCAGGCAATGAAGATAAGCTTGCTACCTTAGTGAAAAACCTGGATCGAACATCTTCAAGATTTGACATGGAGATAAGTGCTGTGAATAAAAGCTGATGACAAAAAAGTGGCAAACAAATCTTAACCAACATTAAAGTCAGAGGACAGGAACTGGAAACATTGGGCCAGTTCAAATATATTGGTTCCATAATCACTTAAGCGGGATCACAAAGCAGAATTGTGTCACGAGCAACACAAACAACAGAAGCTATGTCAAAGCTAAGACCCATCTGGAGAGACAAGAATATCTGTCTGAAAACTATAAGCAGAATATTGAAAGCGCTAGTCATCTCAGTCTTTTTGTATTGATGTGAAGCCTGGACCATGACAGCAGAATTACAACGAAGAATCCAGTCACTTGAAATGAGATGCTAAAGAACCATCCTTGGCATCTCTTACATGGACCACATCACAAATGAAGAAGTTTGTTAACACAATCAGGCACAAAAGTTGGCCATTAGGAAAGACCTCCCCATCCCACTGTCAAAAGAGAATGCTGAAATGGTATGGCCATGTCACTAGAGCCAACAGTATATCCACAACAGTACTGCATGGCAGCATACAGGTGGCAGAAGGAGAGGTAGACAGAGAAAAAAAAGTGGACTGATAACATCACAGAATGGACCAGGCCAGGAAACGTTTTGGCGCATGATTGTGACAAGTGGAGGGAACTGGTCAGATGTTCTGCAGCAAAGTGTCTCAACGACCACACTAGGTCAAGATACTGACGACGACGATGATGATACAAGAAATCCTTCTATTTGTTCAAATTGTTATTGAAATATTAGAAGAAAACATTGCACATATCGGACGCAGATGACACGGCTTCTACTTAGCCCTACAATGTAAGACATAGCACATGTTTTTGTTTTAGTGATATGATGCCCATAACATAAATATCACCGTCGAGGTCTTACATGTAGAACGAGGCAACTACTGAAAGTTCATTGAAACAGACTATTCTATAAATCAGAAATGCACAGAAAGGCTTACAAACAAACGGGACAGTATATGAATACTATACATATTATATAAATCTACCTACCTCGATGCATTTAAGGTCTCTTGTATAACAGTTTCAGCTATAAATAAACACCGTCTAGTCCAATTACTAGCTCTACGAAAAATACTAAACATCTTGCCCGCCATGACTTTTGTACATTTTGTGCTCTTCAGCACTAAAGATTCAGCATCCTGCAGCATTTCGAGAAACAACCAATGAGAGTGAATCTTACAATTATTTTACTGAATACTAGTATAATATTGGTTCCAACGATTTCGCCTGTGAGCGATCTCTAAGAAATAAATACACCAAAGGACTAAACAATATACGAAATGAGTACACCAAACGACTAAACAATGAACAAATGAGTACACCAAACAACTAAACTATTTAAGAAACGAGTACACCAAACGACTAAACAATGGAAATATGAATAAACCAAACGACTAATCTAAGAAATGAGTACACCAAACGACTAAACTAAGAAATGAGAACGCCAAATGACTAAACACTCTAAGAAATAAGTATACCAAACGAAATCGCTACATAATTAGAATCATCCTTCTAACATTATTAGCCCAGCAATCACACTTTCTAACACCCACCCATCCCCATATCCGCTGTAAATTGTAACATTGTTTACGGTATATATCATCTGGCAGTTTTAGAATTCTAATTCAACATTGCAAGACTGTTTATATATTATACTCAACATACTAATTCTTACTAATTCAATATACACCGATGCATTTGGAATAGATTCAGATAATAACGAATATCTTTACAAAATTACTATTGCACTTTTTCAATATTTTTTGCATTATAGTAGGCCCATACTCAACACTCGTATTTACGAATATGGGATATCATCGATACAAATATACGAAGTGGTCCAGTTAGAGGCAGTTTCCCAAATTTCAAAAGATTTTAGTTCAAAATATGCATAGCTTGCAAAGAGTTTTCTGGAACGTATTGCTTTTTCAAGAAAATGTGACACCACGATACGGGTAAGATGAGTCAGTCGTTTTTCACGAAAATATGACTCCATGATACGGGTAAGATGAGTCAGTCCTTTTTCAAGAAAATGTGACTCCATGATACGGGTAAGATGAGTCAGTCGTTTTTCAAGAAAATGTGACTCCATGATACGGGTAAGATGAGTCAGTCGTTACTACTGTAAGGCCATATTATGACTTTTCATAACTTCCGAGATATCCACCTCTGCGAATTACAATCGCTCTGATGTTTTCCATATTCATTTTTAATGTCCACTTTAGGCAATATGTATTAAGCCTATGGAACATCTTCTGCAACTGATGGACAGTGTCAGCAAAAGCAATTCAATTCTCTGCATGCAACAGTAAAAATACTTATAAGGCTTCTACGGAAACTCCGTGTTTACTTCAGCTAAAAAGGGTTTAAGATTGTTCAAATTTAAGAGCAGAGTAAAAACGGCGATAAAACAACCTTGGTGTACGTCCATCGCACAAATAAACACATGGGTAATATAATTGTTGGATTTGGAGTTAACAATGGTTTTTCATCATTATAAATTGCAGTAATGATTCTTAACATTTACCTACTAATATTGTCATTAACTAGCTTTGATACAGTCTATAAATACTGCATAGAATCTACCATCTAAATATTAACAAGTTAATGTATGTATGTATATATATATATATATATATATATATATATATATATATATATATATATATATATATATATATATAATGTGATATAGAAAAGCCCGTTTTGAATCCGTTTTGTTCTTCGCACATTAATTCGTTTTCACCAACCCATTAATTTACCCTATCATGCACAATCCACGTCAACATTTAGCTTAATACACACTGTTACCTCTGTAATGGAGGGTTCATTTGCAACCTTCCTGTTCTTAATTTGTATGATGATAGTCGTTAACAAGTACTCTGTATAATATAGTTAGAATTAATCATTACATACGATTGTTAATATTTGTGTAATTTTGTTGACCGGATATATAAAGAATTGAAGCTTCAGTCATTTGTACTGTTGTGTTCAGGTGTTACTTCGGGTGAAATTATTTATTAAAATTATATCACTGGAAATACCAAGTGTTCTTTTAATAATATAGAAGTGAAAACAAATTGGCTTCAAGTCAAGTGTAACTAATATTCTTGGACAGAAACTTTAACTTCGAAATATGATGAATTCAGACAATGAGGTATTGGACTATAGCATTGTGATCAATTGGAAGCCTTAGTACATCATCACACTTCAGGATACTGATACACTAGTGCATTAAAGACAACAGGCACATCAATGGATCTTATTTCGAACACCATTAAAATTTATTTAGAACGCTATTCATAGGACTGGTAGTATAACGTTTGGCCAATTTAGGATTTAATTTGCAATACTGAAATTTCTATTAAAATTTTTCAGTATTCTTAGTATACGATTTGTTAATTTTACAATGTTTGTTTTATTTTGCACTTTATTACTTTGCTTAGGACCATACAGTCTTAGTACTAGGTTACAAAAATGAACACCAACAAGTTTTGTAAAATTCAAAATATAATTAAATGTTCTATAATAGAAAGGGAAACTATTTAAATCACTTACATTACAGTATGATGAATGAAATCCTAAATAGTCCTAAATGTTCTACCATAACATTGTATCAAAATAGTTACACGAGGAGAATGGAAAAGCAACCGTTGTGTGACACGCTTCATTTACAGGGCCGGAGCTGCAATAGGGGCCCAGGGAGCTCGGGCACCCCCCCCCCCTAAAAAAAGAACCTATTCACTGCTTTTGATAAAAGGGGGTTCCTAATTTTTTATTTTCTTTTATTTATTTATTCTTTTTTAAATATTTATTTAGTGTTTTTAAAACATTACAGTTTTTAGTCACTTTTGTTAGATTCCTTTTTCAAGGTTCAGATAGCACCAGATTGCACCATTTTGCATCCTTAAAAAAAAATTTCCGGCAAGGGGGGGGGGGGGGGCATGCCCCCGGACCCCCCTAGAAGGATCGACGCTTCGCGCCTTCGCTTAACCCAATAACAAGTTTGCCCCCCCCCCCCCCCCCTGAAAAACTTAGGTCCGGCTCTGATTTACCTAACGGAAATAATACTTTTTCGTCGTCTTGTATTATTGGCTCTGATGCTTCAAGTTACCTACCAAACCTTCATTTGCAGTTTTTATATATATATATATCTCGAAATCTAGTAATTATATAAGATTGTAAACGTTTCTGGTACATATGCGATAGCCCTTGGCCTCCGTATGCTTTTCTATGATATAATTTTTTAGACCCTAGAGAACACTCGTTTTAGTCTTAATCATTCAATTTGCGAAAAGATATAAATATTTTCCTTTAAAAGATACTGTTTGAATGATCAGAACGGCATTTTCAATTACTGCGTCTCTCGCGTTTATTCATTTGCTTGTTTGACAATTTCGTCCTGACTCAGTGAACTCGTCCACATCGTTAACTGTATCATCTATACTTTGAAATGGACAAAACAGCTGTTTTAGTTTACTCACAAACAAGTTTAATAAACCAAAACCTAAAACATCTGTTACACAAATGTACAATGTTTGTTTACAAAGTGTTTCCCAATACACAATACTATCTTTTGGCACATGTGTCGTGCATGCGCATGCGCATGCGATATGAAGGTGTTCAGTATCATAAAATACTGCAAGATTCTGACAATGTAAAGTTAAAGGAGACAACAATGATCATAAATAATAAAGAATATTGATAATAAGAATAATTAATAATGAATACATTATTTATTAAATGACCCTTTAATCAAGAATCATTATAATTAACACACATAATATAGATATTCACGTTCACTATTAATATGTAATATACAAAATGATCATATTGTTCCAGAAGTGGGTAATTTCTTTCTACTCAATAACTGTGTAATTAATAAATTAAATAAATGGATTTCTGCAAATATCCAATAGGATTTAAGGTCAAAATTATTGCAATGGAAATTAAACAAAGTTTAGTATTTTTGCATTTTTCCCCTACTTTGTTTCTGCATATTTATAATAAGAATTTACGTATTTCCCGTGTCTCTGCTTTTTTATGAATTTCGATTTAATAAAGCTTCTGAACAGCTTGCTTCTTTTCTTAAATAATAATCATTGAAGTATATATTTTCCGTGCAGCAATTATTATGTATTTACTGCATTCATGTACAAAATAAATTGCTCATGAAATTTCTTTCAATGAAATGATTTTATTTAAAGTTTTTTATTTAGTTGGTGTGGCTCGATCTTTTAAGTAAATAGACTTAAAAAAAAACAACAGTTCACAGTGTTTTAAACAACACATAAATGATACCACAAAGCTGGAAATTATCCCCGGGTTCCATGCTTCTTTATATACTATATTAAAATGAGACAGCTGAATGTTTTATCTACAATTTTTAAATTGTATTTTGTATCAGTGAAAAGCTTGCAGCATTCAGTTAAATTGCGATAAGAGTGTGGGGGTGGGGGGAAGAACATTTCTTGAGAAAGGTCTTAAAGATATACAAAACGCTGTTTGAGCTGAGAAAAGAAAAGAATAAAACAAAGAAATGAATTGATTACCCTTAGGGTTGAATAGTCGAACGTTTAAAACACTGACACATATATAATATGTTTTCTTCCCTTTGAATTTTTTTTCCTAAGTCCGAAATATTTCTGAATGTTGGAAATTTGCCCCAATCTTTTTCACTATTCATATGGTAACTTCGTTAGCATACGTCACAATTGACGGAGTTCATAATTAATGGATAATGATTAGAATTATATTGTCATCATTAATTTGTGACAGACGCAACAGATTTTTCAACTAGGTAATGTTTAATAACTAGTTTGTAATGTATAATGAAAACAATATATTAATATTGTTAGGATTGAATTTTTAGTAAAATTAATAAGATTGATATTTTCTTTGAATAGTATTAAAGTAATATTTTATTTATTTATATTTAAGTAGTTTCTAAAATATATTAAAGGTAATTTCATTTGTTTTTGAAGCACAACTATATAGAATAGAAATGGTTGCTGAGCAAGTGAAAAAAAAGGCAATGTATATAGCCATACTGCATAAGACTGATAAAAATAACTAAAAGCTTGCCAATGTACAGTATTGTGTGGAAGCACATAATACATGCGTTTGCCGACTCAGTTACAGTTTCTAGGTTCCATCAGTAAAAATATGTTTCGTAATCTAGTCATTGGTGTAAGTCCAATTCGGTTAATAAAGGTGGAGTAAGATTTCTCTAAGAAACTTCTAGACGACACAGAAACAAAATGGCTTCCAACTAACGGATATCCATATTTGGTGTAACGTCGTCAAACGAATATAAATAACTACAAAAATAAAGACTTATGACCTGTTGAAACTGGTTCTTACCGGTTGAAGAGTTGGCATTTTTCTGTCTGATACGTGGAGGGTATGACCTTGTCTAACCCTGAATCTGGCCGTGTGTATAAATACAGATGCGCGAATCAGGTCAGATTCAGTTTTCCGTATCAGCAGAAAAAGATTCGGATTTCTTTATTCCAGGTAAGCAGCTGTATATGTCGTAACTTCTTTTAGGAATAAGTATTTTTAATGATTGAGATTTTAATTGTAAAATTGTTTGTTTGCAGCATTGCTATTGAATTCTTTTATTTACAATAAATCGTAATGGAATGTTTAAATGTTCTAAATAATTATTATTTAATTATATTTATGTAATTTTTATTATAAAGGTTGAATTCGCTACCAACTTCATGTTTTGATTTAATGATTGAAATAAAGTATTCCTTAAGTAAGAAAGAGTAATATCTAGCAATATATTCTAAATCAATATTCTATTTTAAAATGAGCAAAATGCATTAATTGTTATTACATTTAATACCTTTACTATCTTGAAATTGATTGGGAATTAACTATTGTATAATATTCTAAGGTGCAGAAGTTATATGAATAAAATGAAGTTGGAAAGCTTAATGATGAAAATGTAATATGTATTTCATGAACTTTTATAAAGCTTTTAGATGTGTTTCTAGAATGTGTAATATATATGTGTGTTGATTATTTTAAATAAAGTTTTCCGTATCAGCAGAAAAAGATTCTGATTTCTTTATTCCAGATGTAGCTGTCTTATCATCGCGGCGACACTCTTTTAAGAGAGCCTGAATTCTCTCTCTCTCTCTCTCTCTCTCTCTCTCTCTCTCTCTCTCTCTCTCTCTCTCTCACCATGGATATTGACGCTCCCTAACTTACGAGTAATTCCTTCTCATAGCAAGAAATGAGAAGAAGGTTATGAAAAGCTAAACACAACATTCACAACCTATATAACAAAAAACCTTCATAACATAAGTATACCAACGGCCTAGCTGGATACCCAGTATCGTTTCATTATTTACAATACAACTTTTCAAAATTGGAATTGATGAAAATGAAACAGTTTCTTGTAATAAATATGACTTATTTATTGTCAATTTCATAGAACTTTCATTAATTAAATCTGATAATACCGCATTACTATGCGACATTTTAGGTTGTTGTTTTTCTCTTTCTTTGCTCATGCGTATATACTGGGAACTTCGGGTGCACTGTCACACCACAGCCCTCATTAACATATTTATATTCATGCACCGCATGTGAGCATTTGGACGTGAACACTAGTGATCGATTCCTTTTACTTTAAAGGAAAATATTGGGTGAGGAAAAAACTTCTACGTTGGGGTTTGGATCAAGACAAGGAAATCACAGTCGCGGGGTTACATTATATGTCTTCCCACTCGGCAACCCCTTCAATGGAATGTCCTTGTCTCGGTCCAAACCCAAACACAGATCCTATATTTAGTAGCTATGCATGACGTCATATCAGATCGAGCCAATCATCCAGTTCTAAACAGGCGTATTGATTTAACTCTCATGCAAAATAAAAATAATATATTTAGTTGCGCCTATTTAAATAACTGATTGAAATGTTTTCTATATTTTCTTGAGTAAAACTGGGTTTAAATTTTAGAGACAAAAATATCTTATCAAATTAATTCTGATACTAATAACATCTGAATATGTTATCCGTGCGTCTTTTTTCAAACCAATTAGTATAAATCACCTACCTTAGTCTTTTTACATATTTGTTAATATTTACTGCTGAGAATTACGTAGTCATGTGGAAAACATAGAGGGATCGTGTCTATTTTCATACTCTATATACAAGTACAATGAGCTCATTATGATCATGAAAAAGCTTTATATGATTTGCTTGATTCCTGAAGAATCTCCCTGATACCGTTCCGATATTTAGAGTTGCTATGTGCGAAGTAAAAAAAAAATTCCCCTTTCAAGTAATCATGCCGAACATATCTAATCAACAGCATTCCTTCAAGAGACAAAACTGGAGGAAATAGGGCCAGATCAAATTTGTTTATGGTTCATGAGAATTGTACATATCAAATTATAAATTAAACATCAATGTCGCTAGGCAATCAAAAAAGTTCTTTAGAAACAGCACTATGAAATAAAGTTCCATATTATTTTTAGAAAAATCCTATTAATACATTTGTTAAGACTATAGTTAGGTAGGTAGGTACATATGCGAGAGAAAGATTTAAACCTGTTCACGCATGCGGTACATAGCTCTGATAGCATCTCTTGTGTGATACAGGGTCACATCGATTCGAGACTTTCCTTCCCATAGTGCAACCAGTCTAGCAGTGTAGCTTCCAATCCCTTTATCTATCACGTGACCACTAGCATATGCTTTTAGGTCATCGTTGTAAAGTCTAACTCTGACATCATCACCACCACTAGTCCACCTTTTACCGTATCCATCGAACAATTCAATAATTATTTCAATAATTTGTCCCACTTCAAAGAGGTGCCTTTCGTCTACCAGGTACATTCGCGAATTGTTTGCGACGGCGGTCGCGTTAGGATCTGTTAAGGCGTCGTCTGGCAAGGTGAAATTTATTGCATGAAAATCAAGTTCTGCTATGCTTGCAGATGTTGCATCATGACTAAGAAACCTGAAACAATATGAATAAGTTTAATGCATGGTCCTATGCAATAATTACTACACAATATATTAAAATGGTTTCATATAATAAACAAATGATTAGATATAAACTATGAAGAAGACATGTCACATGTTTGAAACAGCATCGTAATATATGCATTTATTTTGCTTCGTTATTCTCCATAATTACTTCATGGACGATTGCAATGTCTCAGGAGGTAAGAAATGTAATGACGACTGATTGTCCTTCGATAAGCAACGCGTATTGTCTTTAACAAAATAATCGACTAATAATGGTAGCGAAAAGAAGTAAAGAAATATTGTTGAAGTAAGCTATGCTTTAACTCCTTTCGTTTGGATTATGACGTTCCTTGGTGACTAATTATTTATTCAATCACCCCATAGTAAGATTACACTACTCCTTGTTTATCTGCTGAAATCCTTTGAATCATCATTTTCGAAATCAAACCTAAATTAAATTTTTTTTAACAAAATAAGTCAACAGTAATAATTTTAATATTCTAATGAATTGTTCTACAATTATTCACACAGTAATTAGAGATTTTGTTTATACATGTGAAAGGTTATTTATTTTCCTGTGATTTACATTAGCGACATATAATGTGGATTTTAACGTCTGAAACTGAATTCAGTATAAAATTAACTTTCTAAATATGAGAATTCGATGTGCTTTATTTCCCGTATACTTTAAAACACTATTTCCCTTTCAAAAGTCTTAAGCCATCCCATAAAGGTATTCACATTCTTTATATTCTTTTTGACTAGATTATGGCAAACAAATACATTCATTCCACCTGCACGGACTACGGAGACCAGGAAACTTCTGTTGTGCATAGATTTGCTAGACGAACTCCCGATCATTAGGGTGTGGGTTTAAATCCCACCATCGAACAATTGTGTGTCTTTTGAGCATGGCTCTTTATTCCATCCACCTCGACACTAAATAATCATCTTCTGTTAACGTGTCGTAAATTACCATAGCTAACTAATGTCAAAGATTTTAACTTGTACAAAGCAAAATAGTTTTCTGTTGAAAAAACAAAAGTATATATATGCTAGCGTACAAACCTTTCTCTCCCAATATAAACTGAATGTGGGCCGAGTCGATATCCAATATACGCGGTGTTAAATAAAATTGCAATGATAAGCAATATAAAAAATTTCCACAAGCCTGACGTATACATGTTCGATATTTCAGTTCCACCCTGAAAATATAAAAGGGTTAGAAAGTACCAACCAGCTCGTCAGTATTGTACATTTAATGTGGATTATCTTGCGTCCTAATATAAATATAGTAATATTTGATACACGGGATTAAAAAGAAAGTCCTATCTATATTCAATATACTGATACAAATATATACATTTACTCAGTACTGAACCACGTGCTTTACAAAATGTACAAATGAAATACATATTTTCTTTATTGTAGCAGAATTAAATGTGTTAATGTTCATAACTGTTTCAGCGGATTATATTTGAATGTTTGAAGGTTGATTGGATTTTTAGGAATAGTACTTCGCAACAGGTCTACAGATGAATTTCAATGCAGTGTGTACTGATTTTAGCCGTTTTTGTCCTAAAACAATCAGTAATTGACCAGTCTTTTCACCTGGCTATTATGAGTACGGACGTAAGATGATATGGGTTACAATGATTTGTTATTGGTAAAATGACTATGAACAATATATCTTTATAACTTGATTACCGACCGTGACTGTTACAAGGATACAATGAACTGTCAAGCAAACAAAGAACAAAGACAATAAATTAACTATGCAAATGACTTTTGCGTAGACACACACACACACACACACACACACATACACACATACACACACACACACACATACATACATACATACATACATACATACATACATACATACATACATACATACATACATACATACATACATACATACATACAAACGATTTAAAAGAAAACACATACACAGTAGCTTCAAGCAAAGGCTATAAAGAAAAATGTGTCACTAATAACTACATCGATGTAAACTGTGAGGAACAAGCCTCACTCCGATCAACGTTTCTACTACTTACTTTATTACGTACTCTTATAATCTTACATGGTTAATATGACGTTCGATGCATCGGATACATCTGATCAATTTGTGTTGCCGCATCGGACACTTACAGTTTCCATATGGAGCACGCAACCTGGATCTACTTTCACCGCATGACATATTCCGAACTTCTTTCACCGCATGACATATTCAATAATGGTAGACTTATATCACATTGGGAATTATGTATTACTAATAATTTTCAAAACATTACATCGTGTTTAAAGACTATGACAATATACTAAGAAATATACATTTTTCCGTACTGATTTCGGATTTTATACCACATGTGTGTGTGTGTGTGTGTGGGGGGGGGGGCATACTGAAAATTTTCGCCGGTTCCGTTATTATATTATTTGCGAATTTCATAGAGAAACTGAGCTAATCACACAACCTTAAGGATAAGTGCTTACAAATGAATATAAGATCAGTGTGACCTCATTTTGCCTGTATGATTAGCAGTGCTCTCTATGATAAACACACCTCTCAATTTCAATGTCTATGTTGTATCAAACAAATGCAAACATTTAACATTGACTCCTACACCAACAATAACAACTCAACAGAAAATCTTATAGATACAACAGACTCGCTTTAGCGCGCGAGACAAAACTTATGGGTCAATAATAACATATTTAATTAAGAACAAACGAATTAAAACGGTCAAATGCATTTTGAAATACTATCCCAACACCAGCACAAGTTCATGTGGTCTGAACATATGCTTTAATTCTATTTTTAGTACCTGCATAACTCCAATCGATCGAAAGCTGACGTCTTTGTATGGCGTGCCATTTTACCACATTTCTGCTTGTAGTGAAATGTAACATAAACCAATCATTTCATTTTGTTCTACTGTATTGATAAAGGAATCACGATGCTAATGATACAGATGAATGGGAACCCATCTTGAAATGGGCGACCCCTTGGGGCCTGGGCTCATAATGTTTTCTGGACAAAAACGCTGTCATGATGGATGTGTATGTACTAATTAATATGTATAGTTTTGATGATGAGCAGTCAGAAAAGTGAAATTATTGAATTTTAATGTCATTTTATTTTCAAAGGATTATTTTTGGAAATGAGTTTGTATCTCGTGTCATAAAATGAATCAAAGCCATACAGTGATTATAAAATACTCATATATACAGTGTCGCTATAAATTTACTATAAATGCCAAATTATTGTTCTATTGTAGATAGCATGCAAAATAAATATCTCTTGTAAGCCTCAGATTGATTTCATTGGGATTTTAAACGAACTTTCAACTGTTGTCATGTAAGGGGAGGGAGTGCAGTGCGTATATTTGACTATGCAAGGTGGAGATTTGTGCACATTGGTTCATATAGCAATCAAATATATAAAGTTTATACCATCCACCGTTTGTAAAGTAACAATATTCAACAATGTGATATTTCCTAATTGTTTTTTTCAGACATTGTTACTTAGGTCTTATCCCCTTTTGTGTCCCATTAGTTTCATTCCCTGAATGTTTTTAAAACTTCGAATGTTGCATCTTAATTGGCTTATGCCTATGATACGTTAATTTTAAATTGTATCTTCTGCGGGATTCTTAATTAATGTATCTAATTTAATTCGCGATATTTTTTAGTAATACCTGCACTTGTACATGATCACCTTGACCTGACGCTATTTTTTTTTTTTGTGATAATCTGTCAAGGATGATAATATATTTCAATCATGCTATTAAAACTTACAACTTTAGGTTTCTGAATGCTCATGACCAATCAAAATTGATTAGTATAGACATATCATTGACACAAACTTTGCTGTAGAGCAAACCACACAATCCCCGGCATTTTCGTGTTCTGAATCTTTGTGTTATTGTAACGGGTGTCTGCAGTTCCTAACAATAAAGAGAGGCAATCCGCTACACTGCTTGCAAATAGGTGGAGTGGATTATCGCTCGTGTCTTGCAACGATTCGCTCGATCGTCTTGCAATTAAATACGGTATCATCAAGTAGAAGAAAAAACACCAATCAAAGATTAAGCGAATAGGTTCATATAAAATAATTATGGTTGGATAATGACAGAATGATGTTCAGTTTCAGCATGTATACATTCACAAAGTGGGTGCGTAAAAATTGTAATGGATACACTCGGAAAGATTATTACTAACTCGGCGAAATCATATCCAAGCACCCCCACCCCTGCTTTCTGGCTGGTCGCACGATTTATCCCACCAACCCTCGCCCACGCCTCTTACCGAGGTTTTGGGTATACAAATCTGCATGCAAGGTGCTCCATTCTTGTACATTATTTAAGATTATTTCACAATTAGTGCGAGAGACATATTTCATTGACAGGCATAGCAACATACCATAATATGAATAGCAAGTTTTGTAAACCAGTAAACATAAATTTAAAAACGTTAATCTGTGATCATCATAACAGCTTCGCGGATTCATAAACTTTCATCTTTATCGAAATAAAGGTAAATAATTAATTTTAGATATACATGAATTAGAGGAAACAATTGCAATTTATTTAGGGCCGTACGTACATTTCTAAAGGGTACGGAAAATTTATGATTGGCTAAATGCATATCTATCGTTGCAAAATGCGCCGGCAGATCTTGGTTTTGTGCAGTGTTTTCACGTGATTTTCTTTAGCTCAAAGAAGCAGTCATTTTAGTTAGCTCACAGTTAACTAAATTGACTGCACCCCTGAGCTACAAAAAAATCATCCTCAGAGATGTACTTGGGGTGGGGGGTAGAGAGGGATAGATGTCCTAGGGCGCCAGACTAGTGGGGGCACCAAAATGGGCTTTTTGATATAGGTTGTATCTGTAATTGTTGTTGCAAAACGTGTGATGTGACCATATGCACTATGCAAATATGTATTAGTTTTTTTCTTCTCTTTAATAGCCGTTGGCGTTAGATCGGATGATGTTTATTTTATTGATGAAAATAATGGGTTTCAGAGTTGTGTGTGTGTGTGTGTGTGTGTGTGTGTGTGTGTGTATGTGTGTGTGTGTGTGTGTAAAAACGAATATTGTCCCCGGGCTCCAAACACTCTAGCTATGCCTCTGATCATCCTGAATTTGTCTAAAGTACATTATCCTTGGCAGTTATTAAAATGGGGAAAATACATTAAGAATATTCATTCGTCAAAGACCGTTGTCTTGAGGTCCGTGGCAATAGTCAAGCTCAAGCAGGTGTTCGATTGGCTCGGTATGAGATTGTTTGCGTGAAACAATATAACAAACATTTTTTAAAGGTTAAAACTGATACGGAAGTAACGTAAAGCCATCTTTAAAATCTGGAATCTTTCAACTCGAGTTGAAATGTTTATGCATATAATGTTAGTTCTAAAGTCACCGTTACCCCTAAATATTACAAGGTGTAGAGCTAAGGTGACTTGAATTTACGCACCTTCAAACCGATGATTTGACAACAGAAATGCTAAAATGAGCATGGGCAATTTTACGTTTTGCAAAAATGCCAGTCAAAACATTTTAACTAAGATTTAAGTTATTACAAAATTATAATCAAGACATGAATGAAGTTGACTTTAAAATTACATCACAATAAAATGCATAAAGAGGTCAAGAGCTTATATATAATATGTTATGCGCTTAACATAAATACGAGTCCCACCGAGCTGGTTGGCTTTGATATAATATCCCAAATTGGATGCCAACTCGCCAGATATCATATGTGCTTGTTTAGCAGCGATCGTGTATTCTGAATCGCCATTAATAACATCCGATCTTTTTACTAGACTAAGATTGATATAACCAAGGATGTTATGGTAAGATAATCAGGTAAATTTTCATTGAATAGCTACTTTGAGACCGTTGAAAGCGTCTTTAGGTTTTTGTAGAGTTTAACGCCAATTTTCATTGCCGTTCAATGTTGGAAAGAAAATGGCAAATACGTTTGGCCTGCAACTCTAACAATACAAAGTAATTTAAGATATATTGACATGTCTTCCAAATACCTGGAAAGACATTTAGTTTTGGTCTCTGTATGTAAAATTGTGTGCTGTCTGAAGCAGAAACCTCATGAAAATGTCAGGGTTTTTGTGTGCTGGAGAAACGTATTTGAAACTGTACAAAGTACACGAACAAAGCAAGTACTTAAAACATACGAAACTGCAATACATTTGATGGAAAGAACACTTAGTAATATTTAAAGGACAAAAGGTTACAGATTAATATTTTAATAATAACCATACAAAGCTATTTATTCATATATTGACCGTTCCGCATCAGTCTGAAGTTAAAATCTTCTGTTTGAAGACTGAAGCCACACTGGGCTATCGAGCTAAGAAGAAATCTGAAATCTAATGTCTGGACTAAGACGTCTTTTCTCTTGCGTCGTCAAAATCTGAAATACAGATATATATATATATATATATATATATATATATATATATATATATATATATATATATATATATATATATATATATATATATATATATATATATATATATAGTATATTATCAGTATATAACCCGAAGTCCGATATCTAAAGTACTCTGATATAAGTATGAAGTCTTAAATATGAAGTATATTAAGGTCGCAAAACTCTTCAGGGCTATTACACAAACCGAAAGTTTAGAGTTCAATGTTAGAAACAGAGCATTTGACGTGTCTACAAGGTTTTTGCCATACAAAAGAATAAAAGTTGAAAGTACGGCATCCAAAACAAAATTGCGTAAAAGAAATAACGTTGAAAGTACGGCATCCAAAACAAAATTGCGTAAAAGAAATAACGTTGAAAGCACGGCATCCAAAACAAAATTGCGTAAAAGAAATAACGTTGAAAGTACGGCATCCAAAAAAAAATTGCGTAAAAGAAATAACGTTGAAAGTACGGCATCCAAAACAAAATTGCGTAAAAGAAATTAAGTTGAAAGTACGGCATCCAAAACAAAATTGCGTAAAAGAAATAACGTTGAAAGTATGGCATCTAAAACAAAATTGTGTAACATGCCAGACTAAGTTAATCTCAAGACCGAACAACGTAAAAGAGAACATCAAGAACAAAATGTTGAACACATTAGCTTAAGCTTGTTATTTGTTTCATTTCAAGGTTTTCAACAATCGTTTTTGACTGATATGTTTTTAAACGCGCAAACAGCAAAAACTAATTTTTCCAATAATCGAACTAGGAACCACACATTTACAAGACTATAGTATGCAATGCATACATGTGTGAATCATGAACCGGATTTTAATGTATTCACCTGGTAATTTTCTTCCTTGCATTAACAAGACATAAATCCTTGTTATCACTTGACCTCTCATCCGCTGACTAATGTACCAAAAGTCAACACAATAAAGCATATATCCTAAATGTCGATTGCTACGATTGTTAGTCTGTGGCAATCAAAACATTGCTAGGCCATTTGCGTCAAATGGATAAATAACCCTGGTTGTTATAAGTAGAATTACACATTAATTTGACTTGGTTTTGTTAATTCATCTTCGGCGGAATGCATCAGATATATAAATTTTTAACAAGGAAATTGGATAAACTGTATTGAAAAAGAACATGGTGCACTTCTCGCTTACTTTTCACAAGACAAAGGGCTCGAGTTGCATTGTTGCTGATCTTTGTTTGATCCCGGATCGCGCGCACGGTCTTTGGTTCCCTTCAGGTTTTATGAGGTATTATAATTTCGTTCACTTCAAGGATAAAATAATTGCAAATTCAGGGTCGTCCAAATTGCATTATTTCGGTAGTAAGAATTTGTTGAATAATCGATAGAAAGTAATTCTCTCTCTCTCTCTCTCTCTCTCTCTCTCTCTCTCTCTCTCTCTCTCTCTCTCTCTCTCTCTCTCTCTCTCTCTCTCTCTTTTGAAGGAAGAAACTTCTTAACTTCTAGATTTCACAAATGGATTTTTCCTAATGTTGTATCCCAATATAGTTCTACCTTAACTAAGATTTACAATATTGCTTACATAGTTTAATGTCTAAAATTATGTCTTCATACACGAAGCTTTGTATCGATTCTTCATGAAATTCATACATCAATACGTATTAAGCCTAATTTTCCCCTCTTTTGCCAATATGGCCTTTCTGTTTGTGAGATGACGTTTAAAACAAAACATACTCATAATTTTACACAATCAAATCACGTTAATAAGAATTAACAGCACGAAGGAGAAGAAGAAAAACTGGACGATAGGTTTACTGTATCTATTGTTCAAATGTAGAAAGTATGCGTGACAAAGACGACAACAGCAGACGACGGTTAGCATCTACAAACACATGGAGATGGCATAGTTAACTCTTTGAATTGAATTGTGGCATCTGAGCAGTGTGTAATGAGAAAGTTCTGACGCAATATCTACGTTAGTAGAAATTTCCTTTTATATACAGTAACTGCTTTGTAGAACAGTTGCTAATTAAATTCATCATTAAAAAAATTGCCAAAATATAACACCTGGTCATTGCTATATATTTACCGAAGTATAACACCTGGTCATTATTACACATTTACCAAACTTTAACACTTTGATATTAATATTCATTTACCAAAATATGAAACTAGTAATCATTACACATTTACCAAAAATATAACGTTTGGTCGTTATTTTACATTTTCCAAAATAAAACACCTGGTGTCCTAGCAACTAGCATATTTATTAGGTCCTGACATTTACCAAATAGCAACTCACAAAATCTATAAAATATTAAATAGAACAAAAGTACACCAGTCATGAATGATAAATGCAGATTCGTATTGCGAGACATTTACAATTTGTATTGAGAAATAAACAATATTCTACAAATCAAAATTAATTTAATTCTGTTTAGTAGGGATTCATTTTATTCTATGCGTTGTTTAGCATATTCTACCTATTTCTGTCGTCTCTTGTAAGCTGGCTGTTTTGGTTTCGATATTATAATAAATGACTCGTTTGACTTTTTAGCACGTAGCTACATTTTAGTATGGTCACCATTTGGTATTTTTACGCCTTTCTTCAAGAATCTATGATAATGTTAATTGAAATATATAATGTTATCGTTGTTTGGTATCGTCGTTAACTTCTTATGAGATCTTGCCTAACTAATTGATAAAATAGTTGGCTGCCATTGCATTGGGAGGTCATGGATGAACGGTGGGATGAATGTTTGATAAGTGTCGCTCAAATTGCATGGATGTCTAGATTTCCCTATTATCTTGTTCAGGCACTTCATCATATGCGATATTTTTCTCAAAGATATGACATGCTTGTTGAGACAATTGTTTCTCATCTTAATTAGTGAATTACCATAAACTTTATATCTTGGGGTTTTGATTTTTCATAAACACATTATGTGATTCCGTTACCTGATTCTCTGTCAACTGCTTGTTTATAAATCCCGTGTATTGACTGAAAACACAAATGATTCCTGCTTGTTCATGATTACATTGTTCATGATATTTTACTTCACCCTCTCCAGCATGCATATGATATTCACAATACAGCATTATAGTGGTTCCTACTTAGTCAACAGGACACAAATTATATATGCAAATGGAATAAACTCCAGCCCAGTTGATCTATATTGTGGTGTTCCACAGTGGTCTGTTGTTAGGACTTTTTCACTTTATCCTATACACTCAGCCGCTCTCAGGTGTCATATATCATAACCCAGTGTATCATCAATTGTACGCTGATGACACCCAAATATACAAGTATAGCAACCCAACTGAAGTTGATGCTACCATCCAAGGAGTAGTGAGGTGCATTTCTGATGTGAAATCATGGATGACATGTAACAAGCTGCAGATAAATGATGACAAAACTGAGGCCATTCTGATCACAATACAAAATCCTAATTCTTCTTCTTCTTCTTCTTCTTCTTCTTTTTCTTCTTCTTCTTCTTCTTCTTCTTCTTCTTCTTCTTCTTATTATTATTATTATTATTATAAAGAAGTACATAGTATATGTACAGCGCCCTCTTAACACCTTTGAATCAATTTGGGATGTATATAAAGTCAGCATGATGCAGTAATTAGTACAGATGGCCAAATTTGGACTGAGTGTAAGAAAAACAGCAGCAGCAGCAGCAACAACAACAACAACATAATGCATAGCACAGTCGATCAAATTTTGGGCCATCGACGGCTTCGAATCGAGCTGATTCATTTATTTTATCATTTAAATCAATTCAGACCTAAGTTTATTCTGTGATATCACTTGTAAAATTGTTGTTGTTGTTGTTGTTGATGTAAGGTTTAAAGACATTTTTCAGCACACGATAGGTTATACATAGCGGTCGGTATTAATGGTAGAGGAAGAAAAGAGGGAAAACCCCTGAAAATAACACCGACCCACGAGAATCGACTGGCAAGCTTTCTCACATACCCACATTGTCCGAATCGGAGATTCAAACCCACGTAGATATAGCTAAGATGGTAGTTATCCGTTACGGAGCGCTTTAGGCCACTCGGGGCCCCTTGTCAAATTGTAAGTAGGTTAGTAAGTATTTATTTTGTTAATGTCTGTGCATGCAATTTGTGTAAGCCTGTAACTTTGGTCGTACTGTACTTTCAGCTGTGTATGATTCGTTAACCTTTATGACATGTAAATTACGATTGATGACTGCAAATAACTGAACTATCATTGCCGTTACAAGTCTGCAGCAATTTAGATGTATATTTTTTGTACCTTTGTATAGGATATTTAAAAAATCCTAGAGTTTACTATTCTAAGAGAAACTCGTCCAAAATTTACCACGTACAATGTCATTCTGTGTTTACACGTTTGATACCTAAAACATTCTTACAAACCCAACAAATCAAAGTAAAATGAAACTCCGCAAGCCAATTTTTTCAACAACATTGCCTAGTAAAATTTTTTTCCTATCGCCCCTCCCTTTGTAAATTATTGTCACTCCCTCATCGTGCCAGTCAATGTATCATTAATTAGCAAAATATTCTTGTATAATTCTTCTTAAACTTGGAATTTATGACAGAATTCCGCAGTGAGCCCATCTCTCTCTGTGAAGTTGACTTTGCTAATTGTTTTATTGTGTTTTTTTCGTCCACAAAGACATAATCAACTTTGTGTTCTGATGATATTTGCTCACATGTTACTTCTTCTAAATATTGTTTATGGTATCACAATCTATATTCTGTGATGTGTATAATTTTGAATAGAATTCCTTAATTGTTTCCATTATTTATGACTTCTTTACTTTTTTATTTCCATTTTAAATTAATGCATCAATTTGTTTCTCTCCACCTCATTTTAGTTCTTCTCTTCTATACAACCCTTCCATTCTTTTATATATATGACACTAAATAAATTATATATATATGACACTAAATAAATTATATATATATGACACTAAATAAATTATATATATATATGACACTAAATAAATTCTATATATATGACACTAAATAAATTTTATATATATGACACTAAATAAATTATATATATATGACACTAAATAAATTTTATATATATGACACTAAATAAATTTTATATATATGACACTAAATAAATTTTATATATATGACACTAAATAAATTATATATATATGACACTAAATAAATTTGCTGCCCTTATTTCTTTCCCTTTTTTCCTCATCTAGGATTTTTCTAACCTGTCTTTGAAAGTTTTCTTATCTTCTTCAGCATTGTTCACTTTAGTTGCGAAACAACTTCTTCTTTTTCCAAATTTTGCAATTCTTTATTTTACTTGAATACTTAATATATTTCATTTTAAATTCAGTTTTTAAGGCATCATTTCCTTACGTATATCCCTATTCCACTTTAGTTAAACGTCCTTAATTATTCTTCTTATTTCATAAGTTAATTCATCTTCTAAAATTGTATAATTCAGTTTCCATATCCCCTTTCCCTATTTCCTTTTGTTTTTAAATACAGATTTTTATTGTAATTAATTTATGATCAGAAATCTTTTGAATCCATAATTTCTGCATTTGTATATATTTTTTCTTCCAATTTAGTTACATAAATTTGTCAAGCCTACTTGTACCGTTATTATATTCATATGTAAAATTTCTCCTTAACAAGTTTAATCTCCTGTAGATGTCAACCACTTTTTGCTGTTTTTAATAAAATTATCCATAGCCCCTTTTGCTCTTATGTCGTTGTGTGTTAGTTCCCCAATCCTATTTATACTTTCCCACACCCAATTGAAGCCACCTCCCATTATTAAGCTCGCTAATGAAAAATCGTTTAAGTATTTGAAGAGATTTTATATGAACTCTTGTTTTTTATATCTGGATGCTGGAACTATACATTTATGATGTGAGTTTATATATATATATATATATATATATATATATATATATATATATATATATATATATATATATATATATATATATATATATATATATATATATATATAAAACATTATGAATCATCCTCCCCTTATAAAAAAAATCCCCTCATCCCTCCTTTCCCCAGTTAACTCCCCATTTGTATGATGGTCGCGACCCCTCTCTTTGTACGTCATGTTTAAAGTCACTTAACATCACTATATCATCCATTTTGTCTTCAGCAATATATATTAATTCCTTATAGAAATTATTGAGAGTTTCTTGAATAAAGATTACATCGTACTCCTCTAATTAAGTTAGTTTTAACATTTTTTCCATATCTAAACCATTAGTATTTATCGAGGCTATTCGAAAATGTATTGCTTCCATTTCTGCATCTCTCCATGTTGCCGTATTCTTCTAAGACTCATCACATTTTTATGAAGGGTATATTCTTTATCAGATTAAATTTAAAATTAATTGTAGATTTACAGGGTCAGCTTGGTATTTGTTTGCATTGGCACTGCCCCACGCCCCCCACCCCACAAAAAAATCAGCCCCCCCCCCCCGGATTTTTTCAAGTTCAGTTATAACAGTTTTGTCTTGTGTATCTGTAATTTCTGTCTTTTGCTCCGTTTCCATTCCGTGTCAGATTCCATTAAGTTAGTTTCATCATGGTCGTCATCGTTTTCGTCATTTCCGTTCTGGTCATTGTCAGTGTTCTTTTGTGTATTAATTTTGTCCCTCTCACTGTCAGTATCATTTCCTCTGATGTGTGTTTCGATTTGTGGGGTTATTACCTCCTTATCTTTTGTAGTTTCCTTTGTCGGTGTAACGTCACTTGGTGAGGACATCGACAGGAACTTCGCTATGATTTTTTCCCCCTGCGCTTCGGAACAGTGGTCAATGTGGGGTTGTTGAGGTTACTTTGAAGGAGGCGGTGCTTCTCATCCAGCAACTGCTTGGTCTCATCGCAGTTCTCATCAAACCAGTATTGGTGCTTTCTGGTTGAGGGTCCTATGATTTCCGAATCTGTGCTTTAGACCAGCTCTCCGAATGCCGCCCAGTCGGTCTCTACATTCTGATTGTCGAGAGGCTTGGATTTCAGACTTTCTTCCAGGGCATCCATGAGGCACTTTTTTATACTTGTGCTTTCAGCTTGGTCATTTTCAGTCGTTTAGGAGCCTTCTTTCCCTGAGGGTGTATTTTGGGCTGAATGCTGGTGTTGAGCTTCGTGATGATGAGGCGGTGGTCTGTCCAGCAGTCAGCGCCGCACAATGGACGTGGTCGCACGCATATCCTGGCTGTCCCTCTTCCGGACAATGATGGAGTCGATGATGTGCCAGTGCTTATAGCGAGGGTGCATTTATGACGTCCAGTTACGGGTAGGGAGGCGGAAGACTATATTGGAGATCAGCGGTTCATGCTCGACGGAAGTCTGGAGCAAAATTGAGACCACTGCTGTTACAGTGAACCACTCCGTGTTTTCCTAGCACTTCAACCCAGGCAACGTGATCACAGCCTATTCATTCATTGCAATCGCCTAGAATGACGAGTTTATCTGCCGCTGGAACGTCAGCAATGACGGAGTGAAGATACTCTTAGAACTTGACCTTCACTTCATCTGGGTTGGATATGGTGGGAGCATGGTAAAGTGCTTTCTTCCAGACAAGCAGACAAGAGGGGGAGTTTCGTGGTTATGAGTCTTTCGTTTACTTCCTTGAGAGGTGTAGCCAATTTGCCAGTCAGTGCTGTATTCATTGCAAAGCCGACACCAGCCTCAAGGCATTCTTTACTTCCTCGGCCGCTCCAAAAAGAAAGTGTATCCGGAGTCCCTTTCACAGAGATCACCTTCTTCAGTAAGCCGGATCTCGCTCACGGCAGCAATGTCCACGGTATATCTAGCGAGTTACTTTCCTATTAGGGCAGTTTTCCTCTGGGGTCTGTCCGCATCGTGTCTGTCCAGTAAGGTACGTACATTCCATGCGCCACGTGTAAGAAGAACAATAATCCTTTTCGTTTTTGTAATTTGACCGCTGCAGTAGGATCACTACCATCCGCGATTTGCTGGCTAGCGAGTTTAGAGCAGGCATTCTGAAGAGGGCTGCTAAATCACTCAGGGGTCTGCCAGACCCCATTACTGATCCATTTCAGTAGTGACCGAATCTAATGGCACGAGCCGCCTGTGTGCAGGTTTGCGGCTACAACTGCCAGTGCCTGCACCTTTGGCTTCGTCGCTTGCCTGTCGCCACAGGACGTTAGTGTGTGATGAAATGGGATGGGTGGATGACAAGAATGAATTGCGCAGTAAATTTGTTTTAAATGAGGTAGAGCAGCACGACAACGTCGCGATGGTCGGAGAAGAAGTTGAGTGCAGTGGATCACCGGGACGTCCTATATGTCTGGTCGAGTTCTTAGCGCTCCACAGCGCGTTGCTGAGAACCGCCTTTCTGTCCTAACTCACTGAGGGTTTAAGACCCGTCGGCTACCCTAAACTTGGTTGAGCTAGCCAGTCGAAGCTGCCCCGAAAACGTGTGACTGCATAGCCAGTCAGAGATGTTACCCCCTCCCAGGACACCCCACTACACTCATTATTCTAACTGGGGAAACGAAATCATATGAATAACGTTCTTTTAAATACCAGGTCCCAACGACGTGGAACGAATTGCCCACTGAACATAGACCGAAAGACAGTGTTCCCATTGAAGAGTGCTCTTAAAACTTACTTATGCTTCTAGAGAGTAGGCGCAATACAAAGTCCTCATTATTATTATTGTAAAGTTTTCTTCATTCTTAATTTTTATTTACACTGTTTTCAAGACATTTGGTTCATATGAGTTTTATTGTAATCTGCCTGTAATTTACACTTACTACTTACTGTGTATTTATGTCCGTATCTACTTAAAATTTATGTGTATCTGTATCAGCTTATAATTTATGTGTGCCAAAATATACTTACAATGAATTTATAACTGTATCTACTTACAATTTATATGTGCCTGTATATACAGGCAATTTATGTGTGTCTGCAGCTGCTTACAATTTATGTGTGCCTGTATCTACTTACAATGTATTCATATAATGTATCTACTTAAAATGTTTGTGTGCCTGTATCTGCTTACATGTATGTGTGCCTGTATCTACTTACAATTTATGTGTGCCCGTATCTACTTACAATGTATGTGTGCCTGTATCTGCTTACAATGTATGTGTACCCATATCTACTTACAACGTATGTGTTCCACTATCAGCTTACAATGTATATGTGCTCGTATCAACCTACAAATATGCTGGCCTCTTTATGTGTGTCTGTATCTACTTAAAATGTATGTGTGCCTGTATCTACTTAAAATACTTTACGCCTTATCTAATATTACATATGCCCCAAGGAAAGGCTATTAATTTAGGTTTTGTGTGTGTAGTTGCATCATGTTACGTAATGTACATAAAAAAATATGGCGTCTACACTACGACAGGTCTTTGCAAATCATTCCACACGGTTAGGCAGTCATCAGGCTTGTTTGATTATGTAATATTAAGCAATATTTCTCAGTCAACTCCCTTGAACGGTACACTTTATTCATGTATCACGTTACATGTTGGGATTATTTTCTCTACGAGACCTATAATGTAGCATTCAGACAGAACATCTACTGAACAAAGACAATATAGCATCCGCAGAACATCAAACTTCAAAAAGTTCAAAACACAGCTGCACGGATCATCTTTAGAGTACCTCGATCAGAGCACACCTCACCAATGCTCTGTACCCTACACTGGCAATCAATTCGATACAGAATCAAACACAAAATTTGTTCTCTGCGCTATATTTCAATGACAGACTCCAGTCCAACATACCTATCCAGCCTCACCCATGTGTATACACCAGCTAGATCATTACGCTCTTCTTCTGATAATCGTATACTCATTATTCCCAAGGTGAAAACAAAGTCATATGGACAACGTTCGTTTGCATACCAGGGCCCGGCGACGTGGAACGAATTGCCCATTGAAATTAGACACAAAGACACAGTGGTCCCTTTTAAGAGTGCTCTCAAGACTCCCCTGTTTCGACTTCAGGGACAAACTTAGCGACCTAATCATGTTTTGTATCTTATATATTTTCTGCATGTTTTTATGTTTTCCAATTTCATTGTTTTTGTCATTTGTTGTTCTGTAGTGTAGTCATATAATTATTGATGGTGTAAAGCGCTTAGAGCTTTCAAAGATTAGGCGCTATACAAAGTCCTCATTATTATTATTATTATTATTATTATTATTATTATTATTATTATTACCTACATGGATAATAGAAATATCACTTGCTCCGATCACTGATATAAGGACCATGTTACATAAAATGTCCAATGACGAAAGATAAAAAGTAAATAAAATAAAATAAAAAAAATCTTTAGGACAGAGAAGAAAAACAAGGTGTCTGTGAGAACAAGAACTTTGGAGTACGACTCAACGAGAAACACCCGCAACGAAATCGTTAACTAAATATATTTTTTTTCAAATTTCGTTTTTAATTTTGTTTAAATGTTTAACAAAAATCAATTTATATCTGGAGTGGCTACGTAAACACATACAAACTTTTGAACGTTTCCGAAAATGTGGGGGTTGGGGCAGTTAGATTATTACAGGTAAAGGTTGAAGGTGTGCCCACAAATAAAATACAACAACTACTAATAGTTAGAAGCAGCACTAGTGTTAGTGTAGTAGTAGTAGACTCTTAATAATAATAATCTCGTCATGTGACCTGATCCAATAACTAAGGAGACATTCAAGGGAGTTAACCTCCGTACTTTCATGTCACAAATTAGTTCGGAATTATGATTTAAGGAAATTACAGAATTGGTTTACAATGTTTAACGAAATTGAATCCAGATAAACCGAGTTATTTAAAGTATAATCGCAAATAAACGTTTAAATAGTTATCCGCTAAAAAATTATATAATATAAATTTTGTCTCGACACGTGCATTTAAGATTTTATTTCTTTTTTATCCGGTGATGGCAAGTTGAAAATTCATACCAATATCTTTATTTACATGTCTCATTCAGAGAGTCACATAATAGTATGTTATATGAGTTATTTAAATACTAGTTGTACAGCTCTCAATCAGTCTTATTCAGATCAGGGTTATTGCCACAAATTTAGGAAAAAAATAGTACCTTTTCCAGACCCAATAAAAATAAAATTTTCCAGAACTAATAATGTGAGACGTTTATTGTCCTGTATAGCCAACATGATGCTTTAATCTTAAGTTTGAAAGGTTCTTTTACAAGCTTTGAAGTCATCATCTTCTTCCCACAATGGTTAGAAACACAATGTCCAGGCATTCTTTAAAAAATAAGTATACACTGGCACACAAAAGGATCGTTCCAAGAATGTAAAATAGAATAAAATGTAATGAAAAACAGAAAACTTAATTAATGAAATACTCCAAGAAACATGGCTAATGCAGATCAGTGATGAAATTTAACGAATTTTCAATGACCAGTTTTCAGTGACTATTTCCACCCACCCCTCTCATTTCAGCGATACACTTCTCAAAATAGAAACTCTAAAAATTACTTTTAGAGGAAACCTGGAAAGCATACAATGATGTGAAATAATAAACGACAAAACATCAGAATACATTCCCGAAAAATAACAGTCAAAATAATGAAGAAAACTGAGCAGGGACAGGGAAAATGGAAATGAAATAATGCGTGTCTAGAAGATAATGAATGTGTAAACAAAATAGATATTGTTTTTTTCAGAGGACTTTATGGGGCAAAACATACCAATGTAGTGTTTAAAGGGGAAGGGCTACCAAAAATAATTAAGAAACTAATTAAAAAAAATACAGAAACATTACACAGAAAGTTTGAGATGCATGAAAACATTAACATAACGAACTAAAAAAGAAGAGTGGTTTTCGAACAGATGAAAGAAAGAGAAAAGTATCTAACACAAGAAGCGAAAGTCAGGGAGAGGCTATTTAATAACCCATATACTATAGCAAGAAGACTGTAGTGAAAGACAAGAAAATAGAAACACGAAAGTTGGACAATAAAATATACTCAGAAAAGAAGAAAATTATGGCAGGAATCAGGAAATTATTCGAAGACATGTATACAAAACAAACATAAAACAAGAGGACATAAAAGAATACTGTAAAAATCAGAATGTTCAGCAATAAATACATAATGTTGCATTCCGACGACGATCGGGTTTACCCGGTTGGGCATTCCACGGTGGTGCCTCTAAAGTTTCGCCTGAAGCCTCGTCACACATTTGGAAAGTCGATAATGTCCACGGCCATAATAATTCGACGCGATCCCTTCATTTATTTGAGCACACCCTATGATCGCCAGCATCAGTAACAACTAATAAGATAAATATACACAGCATACCCTGCCATAGAATACAGAAGCTTGTTGGCCTTCACTGGAGCAAATACTGGGCTAGAGGCACCTGCCGGTCCACATTATCCGTGGCTACTGGAAGGATTAGTCTGCAATCCAAAAGCTAGCTGTGGCAGTCGATGCTTATTCAGAATTTCTGAAGGTAATTAACAAATTGTTTTAAATATTAAAAATTATCAGTCCGTGTATAGATTTACCTTACCACCTGCACTACGGTACGCTGCATCATCCGTTCAAACTTTAATATTACCCACTTTAATGTGCTTGCTCGTGGTTACTCGGCCTGAGTAATGTCAGCTCCCAAATGAACGACGAAATTACAAACTTTATAGGCAGAAAGTGGTCCCAGGGCAAATACTGGAACGTTGGAAAGACGGGGGATCCATGATATGGATCTAAAATGACAAGAGGCCCTAACTACACGTACTTGGTCTCGACGTCCTAGTTCTCAACCTGTATACGCCAGGTAGCCGACGGGCCAGACCGCGTCGTAACATTTTATAAGCTATGAGGCCTCCCCGCTGCAAACTATCCCTATAGGCCATATTTTCACCATGCCGCCACATTGTTTACGAAGAGCAGCAAGATATTTAACGACCTTGGTGTCTTAACCTATCGTAGTATTAATCTGATGGCACTGTTATCGCAGTTGTCGGTCTTGAGGAAATCGACGCTGCTGTTGACGTGGAGTAAACAGGTGTAAACGTCAAGCCGCTCCTTGTGCGCGCAGTGTTGGTTTGCCAAACGTATCAGATCGTTGATCAAAAGAGTTGTTTTAGGAGGTCAATGTTGATATAGCATGCTTCTTCAATATACGCAGTGATTATGCCGCTTTTTGATCCAACATATTGGCGCTAATTTTGGCATTTAGGACAGTAAAGTCGAGTTCCCTGAGGTACGTTATTAGCCAGGTTGGTAATGTTGACTTCCCCTGGCTGATATGCGAATAGGAGACACACTCAAAGTACAGTTTTTGTTACACGTACTTTAAAATACTTGGGTATACTCTGCTGAAAGGTGTTATTGCAAAAGGTTCAAATAGCCAGCCTGGATCCATATATGCCTCAAAGTGCTTAGCTCTCTTGTCGCATTTAAGCCAGTCTTTCTCTTTCTGCAGTACAGAATCTTTCTACCAGAAGTAAACCTTTGTTTCAGTGTACGAGCAATCGAGGCTGAATGCCATGGCGGTAAGGAAGAACCGCGGTGTCATCAATATGAGGTTGGTATGTGGCAATGCCGACACTATAATCTTTTACCGTCCGGTGTGTGGGGCTGTGCAAACTGAAAGCAGTTGGCCTTGGCTATATGGCAGCCCCCTACACAAACTCTTCAAGCTGCTGTTGCTGATGATAATGATGGTGGTGGTGGTGGTGGTGATATTTACAATGACAGAAGTATGAAAAATGCAAATATGGTGAAAGTTATATATGCCAAGTTAAATAGCTGTGATAATAACTTCAACGTTTCAATTCAGGACCTTTTTAATTTTTTTGCATGTTTATTTCTTTGTTTGTTTGTTTGATTAGGATTTTTAATCTAGCTTTTACAATTTTTCAGTTATATCTCCACGATGTCTGCAGTGAGGCAGTTTATTGTGATGTCTAGCACTGGGGCATCATGCCTCAGACATGTAGCATTATGTCCCACCCAGTCACATTATCCTGACACCAGGCCGACCAGTCCTAACACCATCCTCTTAATGCTGAACGCCAACCGAGGCAGCGGTTAGTATCATTTTTGTATGTCTTTTGGTACTTTTCGGCCGGGGATCGAACCACGACCTCCCGCTTCTGTGGCGAACGCTTTAACCACTAGGCAACCGGAGCCTGTTTTTTTTGCATGTAATTAATATTAAATGCTTAATAAAGGTTAAGGCGATTAAAATTAATATGCAATGTATATATGGAATATATACAGTCACTATTATATTAGTTAATTACTCCAAGCTAGAGGTATTTTGTAGTATCAGCTGATGAAGTTATTGAGCTTACAATATTCTCCTACCCTCCGGTTTGTTTGATACTTCAACCCATTTGAAAAATGAAATATATCAAGGATACATAAACAGAGTCATTCCATTTATCAGTGAATAATTTCAAACATGGTCGTCGGAAGGTAGCCATTAACATTCTCATCTTCTTGTTTGCAGACAGATGAGTATGCGCAGATGGCATAACCTGCAGAAGCACAACATCAGAGCCTGGCTGCACAGCTAACCAATCCAGTACCAGTCTGCCACACTAATTACTCCACATCTAATAATGTCATGCAAGAGCCCATGCAGGATGCGATGGCTCGCCCGAGATGTGCCAACATAGACCTGCTAAAAAAACATAAGAGCGGCTAAATGTGTTGACTATGGCCTGAGAATGGTGCACACTAGGATGGGCCACTTGAAAGGGCTAAGGTGTAAATGCTTGCTTGCGTGTACTTAAATATACAGATATCTGATTTTTTTATATATTAAGATAATTCGAATTTTTTCAAATAATATAATACATAGAATACGGTGTTGTTTTAATATTTTTGAGAACAATATATTTTTTTACACCTATTGACACACGGACAATTAAAGTGTTTTCCTTAACATGAATACGGTGAAAATCATTGTGATATGTTTAGTATACCACGCGATACCAGGTACAAAACGTTTGGTAACTTATCTCTAATTGGACCAGTACTATATTAATACGTTCATCGTTTAATTTTTAAATCATAATTCCAGAAAAATACTTAAATGGTCCCCATCAAGTTATATTATAACAAGTTAGTAAATTCAAGTAAGTAGAAAAAGCATTATATCACAAGCAGATATATAAAGTGGTACTAACTGACATGTAATAGGAAGTAACAGAATGAACGAAGGTATGAAAAGTAAGAAATCAATTTTTGTGAAATACAAATATTTCTAATGGAAGTAGTTTCGATGCTCCATTTGGTCTTTCACAAATCTGCCTGAGCCGTTTATAAGTTTACATGCATTTAAATTTAAGTTGCTTGTATTTCCTTTAATCAAGTACTACAACCATTGTCTCGATCAAGATCAAGTTTTATGAACCTGTAAATCTATCATATTTACACCTACTTCGCGTTTATATGAAGTTTCCTTATTTAAAATAAATTTTTATATCCACCATGCTTATTGTTTTCAGTTTGTTATTGTTGTTGTTGTTTATCTTTTGTTAGTACTTTGTTGGTGGACCACCCTCGGCCATCCATCAATGTTAACGTGGAGATCTTTGATTTTATCCCCATTGGTTCCGAAGGTTTTAATCGATTTTATATCTGAATTTACCCTTGGTCTGTTGCTGTGTGCATATAAAAATCAAAAAGACTTTTAAGTTAAATAGAATTTCTATTTTGGTAAAAGGTTAAACTTTTCTTAGATTTTTCTTTTTCGTACTTTTCTTTACCCTGGCCATCAAACCTTATATGGCTTGGCCTTTCGTTTGTTACAGTTATCAGTGCTAGCGATTTTTAAAGTCCAGTGTAAGCTATATTTTTTTAAGTTACATTGCTGTGATTACTATTGTATTTGCAGCGACTGGCTTCAATATATATCAGATTCAATGAGTTTGCCTTTAATTTATATCTGCTTATTTAGCAAAATAAAAATAAAATTGTTGTTGTTGTTGTTGTTTTTCATAAACAACAATAACAATTTTATTTTGGTATATGGCAGTGATAGATGGACGCCTTCGGCTACCGCTCTGTTGGTTTGTGCCATCTCCCCATCTGTTTCAATTCCAAAGGCCTCCTTCTTCCTCATACTTCCTTCTGATTTCAAGAAAAGAAGAAAAAAAAACTACAAAACAACAAGAAGATTTTTTGTTAAAAGAAAAAAAAATAGCTATTTGCACTTTGTTGACGTTCTGTGTATGTGTGTTTTGCTCAGTAACAGTTGTTAAGTATAGTCTTTTTGTTCACCTTGTTGTTTTTGTTTTGTTATGTACTGCGTCATCTGGTGTGACCCGTGCTAGCTCATATTAACCAAGCAGCTATGACGTCACACTTTCAATCATACACTCAGTACGTGGTTAGCTAGAACCCGTTTCCTTCATGTACCTATTTTTTTAATTAGTTATTATATTGTTCAGTTATTATGTTGATCAGATATTATGTTAATTACTCTCAGCTTGATTGTTAGTTTTCTTATTTTTTCTTAAGTTTTTTATTGTGTGTGTGTGTGTGTGTGTGAAGATATATATTGATTTGCTGCTTTTATCTCTTACACATTTCTTTCCACTTTAATTCTAAATTGCATTCCTCTGCCTTTAATTTTGCTTAATTACTCTCAGCTTGATTGTTAGTTTTCTTATTTTTTCTTAAGCTTTTTATTGTGTGTGTGTGTGTGTGATTGTGTGTGTGTGTGTGTGTGTGTGTGTGTAGATATATATTGATTTGCTGCTTTTATCTCTTACACATTTCTTTCCACTTTAATTCTAAATTGCATTCCTCTGCCTTTAATTTTGCTGATCACTTCTTTTTATCATTTATTATCTGGTATATTTTTGTGTCACTATGTTCCCTCAATATTTTCCCTTTTTCTCCATAATGAAATATAATGTCACTTATTGTTTTGAAGTTTCCTCTGGGGGTTCTATTATTTTAACTAATTTATTAATATTTTATAGGTTCGTACTGTGTTTGCATATATTTCCAAACAAGAATATATATATACATAACTGCCCATACATCATTTTTGACGGAAGGTTCTTTAAACGGTTAATGATATTTGCTTTCTGAATGCAGTATAGTATGTGTCTAATTGCCATAATTCTATTATATCAATGTAAGTTAATAATATATCTTGAATATACATAAATCGTCTTGGATTTTCTACATTTTTTCGTAAGATTATTAATCCTATATACTTCCGGTCTGTTTCACATGGTAAATCCAAACCAGTAAATATATAATACCTCCCAAGCTGTTCTGGATTCAGGTTGTACATGTTCAGATCTATTAATTATATTTGAAACCTTTAGTATAGGGCTGGGGATCCTCAGTCCCCCCCCCCCACTTTACTTCAAAAACAGATGTTTTACCGAATTTTTCAAATTCTTCCTGGAAATAAATATAAAATTTGGCATCTCTTAGGTTTGGAATTAGAATACCTGTTATTTGTGAGTTGTTTCGAATTTTATGGCTTAAAATTTCAATCGCTATCACATATAATAGCATGAACAGTTGGAATCCTTGTCTCACTGATCTTTGTATATCACATTCTTTCGTGCATTTTCTATTTATCTGTAGTCATAGAGTTATTCCAGTGTATATGATTTCGGTCCACTTACGTAAATTTGTTCCGAAACCAAATTTGTTCAAGTACTTTCTTTATATAGTTATGTTCTAATCGGTCAAACGCTTTTTTTTTATCGATAAGTACCACGGCACCTTTCGAGCCTGTTTCATTTACATAGTCAGTTATTGTTTTTGTGTTTAAAATGCTACTTTGTATATCATTCCCTCCAACCTCCCCCACCCCGCATGTTTGATTTAGATTAATTAGTGTTCCTTATCCAGCATTTACTCTATTGGTTAATATTCTACTTAAAATTGTGTATACTGTATTGAGAAGCGAAATGGGTCTCCAGTTTTGAATATCCTCCACATCACATTTCCTTTATAAAAATAGTTATGATTCCCTCCCGCATTGATTTGACAACTGTTTAATTTTGCTTAAAAATATATTGTCATACAAAGCATTTAGAATCGGCATTAGCTCACAGTGTAATTTTTGATATAATTCCGCGGTGAGTCTCTCATTTCGTGGCGATATCTTCGTTGTAAGTGTAGCAGTAATTCTTAGTCGGAGATGAAATTACGCAGGTTCTTGTGTTCTGTTATCACATTTTACCTCATGTAGGCAGTTTTAAATTGTGTCATGATCAATAGTGTACAGTTCCTTCAGATTTCAAAACAAGATTCTGTTGTTTTTTTTTTTACATCAGCGCTGTTTGCTTGGTACTTTTTTTAGTGGGGGAGGGGGGATTTACCGTCTGATTTTTTTCCGATCATTCAGAATCTATATCTAAATTTTAAAAAAATTGTATAATTTTTATACAGTTTTGATAGATAGTTCAGATTCAAATTTGTAATTTAACGTTTCTATTACATATTCCGTTGTTTCAAGCTCTTTATCAAACGTCAATGTTGTATTCATCTCTGAACTTCCTTTTCCATTTACTTTCTTCAGATGTTGATTGTGATAAATCATTCTACGCGTTGTATTGTAAGGGTCTCCTTTTTTCTTTTTGTTCTTTTTCTTTAACTGTTCTGTTTTTTTCTTTTTACCTCTTGTTCTTCTGCTGCCTGTTTAGAGTTTTGTTTCCCGAGTTGGATTTGCTCTTTCTCTTTTTGTCTTTGGTGTTTATGTTTCTTCTTATTTGGATCTCCTTATGTTGTTTTTCAGTGATCTCTTGGATTATCAATTGATTACTTCTTTGAGCTACCGGTTGGCTGCTTTGCATATCTCTTTTCTCTTTCCCTTTGCTTTGTTGCGGTGATCGTTTCCCTTTACCTTTATTCCGTGGTCTAGGTATTGGCAACTCTTCCTGCTTCTTTTTCTTTAGCTGGATATTAACCGTGGATTATCCTTCTTTGCTTTTAGTTTCTGTGCATTTCCGAGGGGGTTGTCCCACATTTTCGCACTTTGTACATATCCTGTGGTATATGCAAGCCTTTTAGCATGTTCTTAGGAGGAATCCGTGACGAAATATTACATTCAATTTTGTCTTCAGTTTTTCTTTGTCTTTTTCTAAGATTCTCACTTCGTTTGTAATGATGGTGTCACGTTGTGAAGCTTAACCAGATTTCAAGATGTATATGTTAGACCTAGAGACCATAATTTCGCGACAGCGATATGTATGAAGGTCAAATTCGGCGAACAATGAGATGTCAAGCGAGTGAATTGAAATAGCCATATAACTAGTATCACTCACTTTATTTTTTTGCCAAAGCCAGTTAAGTAATAAGTGTTATCACATGTTTCACAGGTGAGTTATGGAATTCTGTTTTCTGATCAAAGAAACATCAAGTGGGAGTCGTAAATTCACCTTGACAAACTGTTGGGAAGGGGCAGTGTCTGATAATTATATGAATCAACATCCACTCGGAATTGCGTAAGGCGTGGCCAACATTAAACTCTCAAGTTAAAATTCATTTTCTTGAGAAATAAACGTTAGTAGTCGCTAAAATCATCTTGCGGAAATTTAAGGAAGATATGCTACTCCGACGTCATTCGACGGGAAACTTGTATTCTGGGAATTACAAGGAGCTTCAGTACAGGTCAGGGACTATTTGCTCGATTGATGCATTATATGTTTGCAAAGTAAGTGTACTTTAATTATTGCAGTATGTATACTTTTTAGTATGTAGAATTACCATTTGTAGGCTTTGATTGATTTTGTAGTGTTTGATATACATGCATATTTTGAGATACGAGCAATGTTTATGTAAAGAATTAATATTGTAATTCGCTATTGGGTTAATTCGTAGTAACCTCGTGCATTTATTCATTTGATATTATAGATTTGCAAATGTTGAATTGAATTAAAAACTTTGTATACTTGTTGCAGTGTACAACATTAGTTAATAGGGATTTGCCTATATGTGTATAATTTATAGGAGTATCATGTGTAAGGATATATCAGCGCATGGATATGTGGATATCATTGTACACTTTATAGAAGTGCAATGTACAGAAATGCGTCTGATTATATGATATTGTTCTGAATAATAAGATTGAGAATTTATATATACCGTGTACACAGAGATAATGGGTATTTCGATGGGTACGACTACGTGACACAAACAAAAGGTAATGGCTTATCTGATGATATTATTGTTTAGTGTGAGTTAAATAGCTTGGGGAATATGCTATACTAATGCCCTTGTGTGTTAATACAGGAAACTTTTAGGGACCAGAGGGAATTACCCTTGTGCAGTTGGTCCGAGTCTCTGGGAGACAAAGCAAAAGGAGGAACGGAAGCAGAAGTTAGGCGGACTGGAGGGAATTTTATTACCAGTCCAGATAAAGATCATACAGATGAGTATGAACACGGGACATGAGGAAAATCTATCACATCGGGGGACTCAGAGCTTTGCATCTCTCTATCACTACTTCAGTTTCTGACAAAAGCGAGCCAGGGTGGGTCTTCTGTAATGATTTAAATAATACTGGGAGCACCCCATCCAACCTAAATAAAGCGAAACCTCTACAATGGGGTATCCTGTGTGTGTTTACTTGCTTGCTTATTTTAAGCTGAATCTTGTTTTATAAATGTTTTTACGGTTGCTTTAATTGGTATCGCTAGCGAGATATTTGATATATGGAGCTCTGTCGTCCCTCCCCCCCCTTAAGACTGGTACTGGTTCTACTACATTTATGGTTATGATTAAGACTGGTACTGGTTCTACTACATTTATGGTTATGTCTTCATTCCACATTGCTGGACCCTGGTATGCAAAAGAACGTTGTCCATATGACTTCGTTTTCATAGTGGAAACAATGAGTAAAAGATTGTCAGAAGAGGAGCGTAAGTATCTTGCTGGTGTTTACACATGGGTGAGGCCGGAGAGGTATGTTGGACTGGAATCCGTCATTGAAACAGAGAACAAATTTTGTGTTTGATCGCGAATAAAGCTGAACACCGACTCCCCATAATTAACACATATTCACTAAAATCTAACAAAGATATACAAGGATACTTCTGTTTAATGGAACGTACAGATGGATATGTTCTATATCCCATTACAATCAAGAATATTATCGGTCGAAAAAGACACGTCTGATGTAAATAGTCGCTATTGATAACTTATATTCTGAACTACTTTCATAATATGGCAGTGGAAGGAAACAAGTCACGATATGAATGTTGTCTGCCTTGCCGTCGTAACATTTATACTGCATTCCGCAAGAGGGGAATCACCAAATACATCAAACTGAGGTTATTTGGCGACATGACAGAAATGGCCCAGCGATTTATAGTCGTATTCAATCATACGTTTCTGATTACAGGTAAACGTGATATTGTTTGTTTACAACACAACACTTGCTGCTTTTTCCCTTCAGTTTTCTGTCCGGAAGAAAGAAAAAAAAACATTTGTATTTGGCATAGGTAAGGACAAATGTAGGCTCAGTTTTCATCTTTTCTAAATACTAGAACTTTCATAAAGTTGACTTCATCTCTGTGTAGTTTAATTAGTAAAAAAATCAATTAAAAAAATCACGATTTGATGAGGCATGATAGGTTTCATTTTCTGTCAATTCTGTATAAAAATTCAAATTTATAAATATGCAGACAAATCACTTTGAATGGATTTGTTGCATATACCAGTTATAATTGGCGGATGACAGTTAAGGTTTCTCACATATCCACATTATCCGAACCTGAGAATCGAACCCACGCGAACATAGGTGAGATGTAGACGAGAAATTCTTATATATATATATATATATATATATATATATATATATATATATATATATATATATATATATATATATATATATATATATAGTTGAAATAACATTCATATACTGCTAAGCGTTCTAAGAGCACAGGGGGAGTTCGCCCTGTGGGCAGATAGCTTATGAAGATATATAAATAGATAAACGGTTTATGTTGTTGTTTGTCATTTATTGGTACTATGTAACATTTTATTTTGCACGAAAATATACTGAATTTCAGCATGTAAAATATATTTTAAGTTGAAAATGATCATACATACATCTGAATTCCATGTACCAGTGGGGGTGAATTCGAGTGTGTTGATTACTTATTATGTGATACCCTTTGGAATAAATGTGAGGAGCATGTAGCCTCTTGACTAGGTGCCCTGTGTAATCATCACTATAGCCGTTAGCATGCTAAAAGAGATGGATTTATCTCCCCTCTGTCTACGCATCTTCCAGTACGTTTTTTGTGTGTGTATATTACTTTTTTTTAATCACACGGAATACTATTTTTAGAAATAAAAGACTATTTTTAACAAGCTACCAGTTTGCACTTTTAGTACAATGATGGACACTGACAAGAACGCGAGAACGCACACTAAATGTTGGTGTCCACAAGGTACACACCTGTAAACTATCATTTTGATTCAAGTACATGATTTTAAAACCAAAAGAACAGACCAACGTTGTTAACCATATCCCGCCATGAGTGTGTATCTAGGTCCGCTCCCGCGCAGCAGCCCATTTGTGTGAACCCACCTCACATACACACATTGCGGTTTGCGCATGTCATCGCCATTCCATACCGCGATCTTTCACTTCTTATTGGGTATTCTCGTAATATCTACTGTTGTCATTTTAATAAAAATTTAATCTCAGTATAATTTGAAAATACTTGCAAATTCTTGTTTTTTACTTACTAAGATTTCCCCCTGTCCAGTGAATCATTTTATAGAATGGAAAAACGACCTCAACATGATTGCAGTGTATACAAGAAGTACACACGAAATGATTCGGTATATACAATGCAAAATTATAATACTAAAATACTCTATTTAAGTAATGTTAGACTAGACCAAGTGTGTATGAGTTTCCTTTTAATAAAAAATGTATACGTGTTGCGTACATACTGTAGTTCTTTAGTAACAGTACCACTGACCATAAACTCTCTCTCTCTCTCTCTCTCTCTCTCTCTCTCTCTCTCTCTCTCTCTCTCTCTCTCTCTCTCCAACAACAATTTATATACTTGTAAATTAACCACTAGACAATATATTTGTACTTACTGCATAGTTTGACAACATATATAATGTATAAATATGGAGTATACGAATTTGATAGCATCCCCGTTTTAAGCAAATCTTAGATTTGTTTGATTATTGGGATTCGGCGCCATGGAAATATTCCTAGCCCGAAATAATTAGCCAATTAGTAGGAGCAAGCGTCACGGAGTCGAGTGTTAGTGAGTTTGAACCATGCCATGGTTCGCTAGTAGTGAATTTAGGTCCAAGCCGAATGACTGTCCCTTTAGAACATAGTCTATAGTCCAGCCGGAGCAAGCATAATTGTCCATAGTTTGTCGGAAAGGAAAGGTCAGGCCGGGGAATCTAAAAGAGTGCAGGAACAATGTCAATTGTCAAAATGAATACAAGTGCTGCAAGGCTCGTCGAAGAAATATTCATTTCAAACTTTTGTCTCTGTTGATCTTGGGGAAGTAATAACTCTCTATCATGTTTCACTTTGTGACCAAGTTGGCAACTATGTTATCAAGTTGGGCAACCAGTCCGCGACTCTGCGACACGGTAAGCGACTAGGCGATCAAATTGGCGACATGAGGAAATCCCACTCGGTAACTCTGTGGCCACGTGGATGATCCAGTCAATAACTCATTGACTCAGTCAAGGATTTAGTGACCCACTCGACAACACTGTAGGCGACCACATGATACCCAGTTGATGACGAAGTGATGCAGTTGGCGACAAGAAACCAGGAATAAGACGTTTTCGCCTGGGTAGAAAATGTGCACACTCTGGAGCACCAAGACAGATTCAGTGGGTTATCACTCCAAATACAAAAACTTATCATAAAGAACCCGAGATAGCGAGACTATGATTAGCTGAGGATATATTCCGCTACATTGTGGTTGACAGCGTTGGTCTGGGAGTAGACAAAATAATCAAAATCGAATATGGACATTCAGAGAGGATGCTTATTTCCAAAACGGAAGTAAAGACAGTAGTTTCAGTAGAATATGAGTTTCGGTGCTTAACAAAGGAATTTGACGAGTTAAACAAAAACTAACTACGCGGAAAGGGGCTATTGATAGGAGTGCTAATATGACCAGGAAGGCAGGAAACTTGTTGAGAGATGGGATCGCCTTCAAGCCACACATTCACTTTAGTGGAAGGCGATATTGAGACACATGTAGTCGCCAAAGATCAAGAAGATTGCTTATACACATCCACAAGGATGCAGTACAGACAGCATTTCTATACAGAGTCTCAAAGAAAGAGAGCCGTTTTATAATGAAACAGAGAAGAGGCTGGTCGTTACTTATATGTCGTACGATGTGACGACACCCTTAATGGGTTTATCATTCCCTTCAAGATGTGTTCAGCCCTAACTTCTTGTACAGAAGAAGAAACGAAACTGTATTTAGGTGTTGAAATGATAGGTCAAGTACTGCAATTGCTGACGGTACCAGAGAAGTCTTGGTTCAGGCTCCGAAACAGATATTTGCACCATCGAACCAGACCGAGTTACACTGAGTTCAGCTAAGGAGTAGATTCTGCAAGAATGGAGAATCCTTACCAGAGCATACGCAGGGAATACAGTGGGTTGTTACTTTAGAATACCCAGAGGTGAGTTTACTTTTGGTCGAATGCTTTTGGAGCTGATGAGATTAGTCGTTGAACTTAGGACTGAAGCAAGGAGTACGAATCAATCGAGACAAGCCCTAGAGCGATGTAAAATTAGAAACCAATATAAACATGTTTGTTATGGGTGTAGCCAGTACATTTAAAGAAAGACTACTTATGCTAATGAGGTAATTTAATAATAGTTTCCGACTGACCCTGCAGTCAATACTACATAAACGAAAGGCACGGATGTATGAAGATCATAGCAAATTATCGGCCTTCAAACCGATCGTTAGATGCTGGGTTGTATTATGTAGCAGGCACCATTGAAGAGACCCGTGTCGATCTCCTGTTCGATACGGGTGCTACCCCAATTTTGATATATAGAGAAGTCTATCAGTAGATCAAACCTGAGAAACTACCAAGCCTGATTCCTCTCAGATGGAACGCCTGTCTCACAGACGTTAGACTTATGTCGTTCGACACGAAGGGAAATTTTAAAATAAACCTATAAGAAGTTCATCGATGACATAAAGGACTGGTTACTAAGATCCAGACAGAGGATATACTTGGATCAGATTTTGTCAAAGTTAACTTGTGATAACTCGATGTAGTACATTTAAAGGACCAATAGGATGTGCCAGTATAATTGTTGCTAAAACAGTGAACATCCCAGCGATACAGGAAATGATTGTTCCAGGAAAAGTTGACAAGCTGTCAACTTTCGTCGTCATCAGTAGTACCGGATGTTGATGTGAAAGAGCAGTATCAGAGGTTTAGGGTGCGCCACGACACTCTAGTTCCGCGGACGATGGTCAGAACCGGGCGAGATACTGAATGAAACTAGAGATAACTAGGCCCAGCGGCGTCGCTAGAGTTGGTGTCATCCAGTGCGGTAAACTCATGGTGTCACCCCTCCAGACTTCCACCATGGATTTATTCTTCTTAAAATAAGTTCACAGTATAGCTTTCATTTTGGTGTCACCCCTCTGAGATGGTGTCACCCGGTGCGGTCAGCACCCCCCTAGCGACGCCACTGACTAGCCCTTTATACTATGACAAACATTACTGTCTTGGATGTAGTCAAAGAAGTCGTTACTAATTGGTAGTGTTACGAATGATATGCCACTAGCAGCGATACAGACGTCCAGTGACAGTGGAAGGAAATATAAAACGGCCATCTGGTAAGAAGCTGCCAGAGTTTGCGTGCTGGTAAAAAGCCACTGTCCTTTCCTACACCAAGAGATGCTCACGGTGCAAACAAAAACCCATTTCCTCAAAAATAATTCAGCCAAACATTCTGTACTAAATAGGCTGATGCAGCTGATAATAGTCATCAAAGCTGATTCTGAGATATTATACTTGCCCTGAACCCACGTGTTTACTGCGGGGTGGGAGATGGCTAGGTCTTTTTCGTTGCTAAATATTGGTATTTTGCCACAACATACTGCAAAGTAACTATGGCAAGTGTACATGCCTCACATGAATTTCAAGAAAAATACAAGCCCAAAACACATAGTTCATAATTACATGTATATCCATATCTTTAATTAGTAAACAATAATAGCTGAAAAAGTCACGCCATAGTCTTAAGTTTAGAAATAGATTTCAAAAACGATCCTCATCAATGCAAACTGTACGTTTTCAGCTACCAAAATGTTCAGTGTGCAACATATTTCAATTTGTTTAGCATTATGTTGAATGAGTTTAAAATTACTAGTTCCGGTTTGGTACGAATGTAGTCCCAGTCGTTTTAAAGCAGTTTTTGCTGTCTCTATTTTTTGTGGTGATACACAGTTATATTTAGTCATTCTTGGTATGGATGTACGGGTCATTGATTTTTCTTTAGAATATGAACAAATGATGTGGCTATCTTTTTGGATTTCGGCGACAGTGCAAATTGAATTATAAGATATTGTTTGACGATCTGGAAATGAAATCTGTGTTCCATCGGACATTGCTCTGATTATAGTCCAGCCTATGAAAGAACTGTTATTGAACCTATGACACTAATTTGACCTTGAAGTCATCTTTGAGTGTATTTTAGATAAACACTTTGATTTGTCTTGATTGTCACAAAGTGGAAAGTTCAGTTCTTACAAACCAATGTAGACAATATATAGTAAAATTAATTGTGATCCAAGTCCTTTACACTCCAGCTGTGGTGTCACGTAATGTGCAAGCGCAACACATCTGGTCTGAAATCATTGATATAAAACATATTCTGTGGTGCCTGGTCTCCTGGTTCCATGATGCTGCATATTGTACATCACGAAAACGGTTTTAAAGTATGAGAGATTGGGTAATGATAGGAAAGCACGGTAAATCTGGTTAATAATTCACGTCACTTGAGAGCAAAAACCGCTGTTATGTAATTATTTATTTTTAATTTGTGTTGCAATGCGTTGTTTGTGTTTGTTTATTTTCGGCGCTGTTGTTCTTTCAGAATGTTTGTTTTTCTTTTGCTTTGTTTTGTTATTTCATTTCTTCTAATATTATTGATCTATTATATTCTTTCTATGCACCAACCAGTCAGTTGAGGCTGATCCCATGTGGACTGAAATGTACAGAACTAGCAACAAGAAGGGAGCGAGTTTGAATTCTTCCATTGGAATTGCCCGAGTCAGTTGTATAACGAATGCCCTGAGCAAGGCACTTTCTTTTTCACCATATAAATTTATATCATGTGTCAATATGCAAAATAACATCGACCAGGTATCGTTGTAGTTTCCAATTAATTAAATAGTCTGGCCTACATATATGGGCTGGTATGTAGGCAGGTTGCCCGATATATGATACATATTGGAGCAGTTCGGTATTTGGCGTGCAAGCAGTGTTACATGGGTCGTTGGGAGGTAAATAGGGAAATAGTTCGGTAATAACTAGCTATATGTTAGATCAAAAAATTATTTTCCACCTATTCTTTTGACTCGCTCCGCTAGTCAAGAAAAAGGTGGAGAAAAATGTGTTGGTCCAGCAATCTGTATAAAATTATATAGTTAGCTATCGGTTGGTAGTTTGGTTATACATTTCTTTTTCTGAGTGTTTATTCAAGTGGCTGTTACAATATGGCAAAATATTTACAAACATCCATTCTATCCACAATTTACAAGCCTTGAACACATGGGTCGAACGGAAAAGAAATATATAGGTCTACCGACCTATGTGAAATGTTAAGACATACGTAAAATCTCTGTCATGCTTTGTGACAAAACTGTTCTGGTCTTTGTTGTTAGATACGTATTGTCTGTTTCCATTATATAATTGTCAAAGTACTTCAAATTTATTAGAAATTGTTGTTTTGAAGATATCAAGCGCTGGTATCCTGTACAATTTAGTGACTGTTAAAGACACATACGCCTCTCTGTTTTCAAATGACCAAGTTATAGGAGCATCAAATTCATGGCCCAATGCCAGCTCATACGAATATGAATTTAATCCGACATTAAACAACAATTTAAAAAAGTCTAAAAACATGATATGAAGATATGCTATATCTCATAACATTGGAATACGCTCCAATTAAATTTATGATTCTCTCCTTGTTGTTAAAAGAGGGAAAGGGTTGGGTATAATATATATTCTCTGAGATCTTTAACCCCAAAGTCCTGAGTGATGAAGACGACTTTCGTTACACATAAATCACACATATTATATAGAAAACTAATGGTATTCAATTTTGGTATGGATGTAAACAACTCATTATTTTGCCGATGTCTTTTCATTATCCAGCTAAGTTATTAAAGCAGTAATGTCCATTTTTTTACCGTACAAGCCTACCTGTCCGCTTTATAGATGCATGCCATGAATGAGGAGCTGGTCAGTTTTAGTTTTACCGAAAGCAAATGGTTACTGCACCGTAGCTCTGATCACCGCATCAGTGTATCAATAACCAAAGCTAAAAGCTTCAGCCGACTTCTCCAAACCACACTCTTTGTATCACGTTTTGTTTTTTTGTTATATATGACATTCAAGGAAAAGTCATACACGGCATCGATATTAACCCCAAACTTAGATCGTCGGGATATATATATATATATATATATATATATATATATATATATATATATATATATATATATATATATATACATACATACATACATATATATATATATATATATATATATATATATATATATATATATATATATATATATATATATATATATATTCGGTTGGACTTGTTTTACTTTTATTCAAAAGTTAGTTCAACTCATATAGACTTTACCAAGTAAACTAACTTTAGTAGATATTTTATGTACGTGGCCCTAAAATATGGCATAGAAATACACAAAACAAATCTTGAAATGATCAAAATTTCGCGAGAAGAATTCATGAAAACGAAGGTGTCTCTGTTACCTAATGTTAGCAAAGTTCATTTTTCTATGCATGAAGCGATCCGGTCGAACTGAATCTTAAGATGAAACAAAAACCTAAAAAGTAGAGAAAATGAATACATAGGAATTTTCTATCTGTTGCTATGTTTTGATTTGCTTATATGTTCATCGGATAAAAGAGATGGATTCGAACACAATCAACTATTGCTTTCACGTCATGGACGGCATGAAGTTTCCAGAGGAGATAATAATAATTATCATAATGAGGACATTGTATAGCGCCTAATCTTTCGAACCTCTAAGCGTTTTACACCATCAATAATGATATGAATACACTACAGAACAACAAATGACAAAAACAATGAAATTGGAATACATAAAACCATGCTGAAAACATATAAGATACAAAACATTATTAGGTCGCTAAGTTTGTCCTTGTAGTCGAAACAGGTGAGTCTTGAGAGCACTCTTAAAAGGGTCCACTGTGTCTTTGTGTCTAATTTCAATGGGCAATTCGTTCCATGTCGCCGGGCCCTGGTATGCAAACGAACGTTGTCCATATGACTTTGTTTTCACCTTGGGAATAATGAGTATACGATTATCAGAAGAAGAGCGTAAGTATCTAGCTGGTGTATAAACGTGGGTGAGGCTGGATAGGCATGTTGGACTGGAGTCTGTCATTGAAATAAAGCACAAAGAACAAATTTTGTGTTTGATTCTGTATCGAATTGATAGCCAGTGTAGGGTAAAGAGCAGTGGTGAGGTGTGGTCTGATCGAGGTACTCTAAAGATGATCCGTGCAGCTGTGATTTGAACGTTTTGAAGTTTCTGGAGTAAATATTGTGATGAACCCGATAGAACTGAGTTACAACAGTCCAGTCTTGAAAGTTCTAATGAACACACAAGTGTTTTTCTGGCATCAACTGAAAGATATTTACGAATGGAACTGATGCGTCGCAATTCAAGATATGCAGCCCTGCAGATGTTCATGACATGTTGGTGCAATGTGGGAGTACTGTCTAGATTAACGCATAGATTCCGTACTGACTGTGAGAATTTAATGTTGGTGTTGCTGATATTCATTTTCTGAGGTAAAGGATGTGAATGAGAAAGTCTTTGTGTTGTGATCAGAATAGCCTCAGTTTTATCATCATTCGTCTGCATCTTGTTACATGTCATCCATGATTTCACATCCATCCGAAATGCACTTCTCTGCTCCATGGATGGTAGCATGAACTTCAGTTGGGTGGCTAGATTTGTATATTTGGGTGTCATCAGCATACAATTGGTGTGACACTGGGTGATGATCTATGACACTTGAGAGCGGCTGAGAGTACAGAATGAAGAGAACAGGTCCAAGAACAGATCCCACACAACATACGTCAACTGGGCTGGAGTGTATTCCATTTGCAGATATAATTTGTGTCCTGTTGACTAAGTAGGACATGAACCACTGTAAGGCTATATTCTGAATGCCAAATACATGCTGGAGACGGTGAAGTAATATATCATGGTCTATTGTGTCAAATGCTGCAGATAAATCCAGGAGAGTGAGAACTGTAATCTTTCCACTATCCAAAGCAGAGAGAATGTCATTAAATACTTTCAGAAGAGTAGTTTCCGTACTGTGGCAAGGGCGATATACAGACTGTACATTGCTAAAATGACTGTTTGAATTCAAATGAGATACAAGTTGAGTTAGAACAACCTTTTCTAAGATTTTGTATATGAAAGGGAGATTAGAAACTTGGCGGTAGTTCTTTAAATCGTTATGGTCCAGTGTTGGTTTCTTCAGCAGAGGCTTTACAATGGCAGTTTTGAAAAATGATGGGAATTCCCCTGATGAGAGAGAGAGCTATTAATAACATAAGTTAGTGAAGGCAATATTGGGTCTAAGCGCTGAAGCAGCAGTGATGTCGGAATTGGATCAAGTTCACAAGGCTTTGGTGCACTTTTCATCACGATTGTCTGTGCTAAATCTATAGAAACAGGTTCAAATGCTCCTATCGGTTGTCGCTGAAATTCTGCATCATAACTGTATGGTGACGAATCAGTTGAATTGTGCTGTCAAGCGAATCTCTAATGGTTTGAACTTTGTCATCGAAGAAATTTGCAAATTGGTCTGGTAGGTCTAGTGGAGAGAAGGTTGTTGGAAGTGGTGTACATGTGTTCCTTGACATTAGTTTGTTGGTTATCTCGAAGAGCTCTTTGCAGCTGGAACTATCCGTGATCTTAGTACTGTAGTGAGATGATTTGGCTAAATGGACTATGTTTGTGACGTTCTTCTTAGCGGCTTCGTAGATTTGTTTATGAATAGTGAGTCTGGTGGAAAGCCAAAGCCTCTCTGCTTTTCGGCGATGTCTTTTAGCAGTGCGAAGCTGGTCCCTAACACTGCTATACCAAGGAGAACACTTTTTTATTGATAATCTGCATTTGGTGGCTGGGGCATGTTTTTCAAGCAATGAACGCAGGCAGTTATCAAGTTGGACGTCATGCATGAATTTGGTTCTATTTATCATACGGAGGTTTCTCTTAGTAGCAAACAGGGGTGGAGGGTTAGGGACTGATACGTCGATATGGCATACAATGCAGAGGTAATCCTATGCAAGTTCGTGGGATACAAGGGTTGATTGCAGAATATTATCATCAGGTCTATAAAGAAACCAGTCTAAAATGTGACCAAGTTTATGGGTAGGTTGGTTAACTGACTGTTTGAGATTGAAAACATGAATGGAATCTAGGAGTTTGGACGTGTTTGGTTTACCAGGACAGTCATAGTAAAAGTTGAAATCTCCAAGAATAATTAGGTTGCCACCTATCGAATTTCCATACTCTAGAAAATTTGGAAACTGCTCCAAAAAGAGAGATTCAGTCAGGTTGTTTTTTCTACCAGGAGGACGACGGTAGAGACAGAATAAATGGACTGACCTTTGTTCCAGTGTGAGCGCTGTTTGGACTAGTTCAAACAATGTGTGGCAGAATTTGAAGGTTGTGTTGTACTTGAGGCATTTGATCATGGAATTCTTTGTAATTACAGCAATTCCACCTCCGCAAGAGTTGCGGGGGAACGACTTGATGGAGTAATCGCTGGGTGTTAAATCCGCACACTTACATTCATCACCTTCCGAATGTAACCAAGTCTCTGTCAGGAAAAAGACGTCAATATCCTTGTCGTTGAAAAAATTAACAATTTCTGTGCGCTTTTGCGGTGATCCTACTGATTGAGCGTTGAATAATGCAATACGTAGTGGTATCCCTGGGACAGTTGACAAACGGTTGACGATTTAAGAAGAATTTGAACCAGGTTATTAAAATTAACGTCAGAATTTTAAAGTTGTTTATCCATTACGGGCGAAAGGGAGATAACTGGAATCCTTCTTCCTGTTCTACGCCAGCCGGCGTTGAAAGAATGTTTCTTTTTTTGCTTCCGTTTACATTTAAGAAATGATGAATGAATTCCCAGTTCGTTCAGTCTTGAGTACAATGTAGTATCTATAACCAAGGTGTGGTCATTTAATCCAATTAATGAGGATTCGTCGTAGTATAAGCGGTCACGTGACGGCGGTTTATTCAAAAGCAAATTACGTCTTCAAATAACGAATGAAGATTAAGCATTGTCATCATCAAATTGGCCGTCGTCATTATCTTATTTTATTATTGTTAATAATAACTGTATCAGTTGCGTTGCCATTGTTCATGTTATTATTATTATTGTTGCTGTTGTTGTTAGTGTTCTTATTACATCATTAATATCTACATTGTTATCATCGTCATCAGCAATATTACCAACATCATAAGTAGCAGAAAAAGTATTATTATTTCACTCTTTCTGTTCTTTTGTCATTACAATCTTCTGCTTTTCTTCTTCAGAGAGATAAATGATCACACTTATTTAACATAACATATATATTCTGTTGTTGTTGGATTGTATATAATAATAATTTTGTATATAATAATATCATGACGTCACTGTGACTGGTCACGTGACTTTGAGATAGACCATTTGTTATTGTAACTTTGGAACTTCAAACAAAATAATAATAATAATAATAATAATAATAATAATAATAATAATAATAATAATAATAATAATAAAGAGGACTTTGTATTGCGACTACTTATCTTTAGAAGCTATTGTATTGTTACTGTTATTGTTATTTATGAAAATGGCTTCTCTTCACAACACACTTTGTGTCGGTTTTTTCCCCCCAATGTTTTTCTATGATATTTAAGCAAAAGTTGTAAGCCGCATTGACCTTAATAATAAACTAGGATATTTGTATCACGTGCATTTCTTTATTTTTATATATTTTTATTTTTGGTTGTTTTTTTTTTTAGTTTTTTCAGAAGATATATCGATCCAACCTGAGGTTACCGAGAGGTTTAACTATAATAGATATTTCATGGAATTCCTTACAGAACGAAGTTAAATATATAGTAGAAAATGATGCAAAATTACTGGATATCAGCAAGAATTTTGTTAGAAATATTCCTGGAAAAGAAATGTTCCTAATGTTTACCATGTTATTTTGCGTCTGCATAAACCAATCCAGCTAAACTGAATTTTAAAAGGAAACAAACACCAAAAGTTTGAAAGAAAATAAATCAATATAAAAATAAAAGAGGAAGGTTTAACCGAAACGGAGCCATACTTTGCGTAGATTTGCAAATAAAAAGAATTACAAAATCAAAGAAATATCCCGCAAGTGACTATTATATCGATGAAATGAGCGGAGTGAATTTTCCGGAAGAGCTAAAAGAATTCATGAAGAAAGATTATCATCATCATCGTTGTCGTCATCATCATTTCTTCATTATTGCTACTACTGCTACTACTACTACTACTGATAATAATAATAATAATAATAATAATAATAATAATAATAATTAAGACGAATAATGATAATAAGAAAAATGCCAACAATAAGAATACTAAATATTATTATTATTATTATTATTATTATTATTATTATTATTATTATCATTATTATTATTATTATTATTATTATTATTATTATTATTATTATTATTATTATTGACCGAAATCATTTGCTACGCGAATGGTTCCTGTA